>VYZM01016401.1:29149-39670 GCA_013398915.1 Dromas ardeola | reverse complement strand
ATTTCTACCCAGATCAGATGTACTGACTACATATATTACTTGAATCCAGCCCATCAAACTAGTATGGTACTTTCCTAACTGCTGCAGGGAAGACCTTGATGCTTCATGCAAAATGTTATCACAAAGCGAATTTAACTTCATATCAGCCACGGCTCCTATTGAAATTGGTTAATTTTCCTTTTCTTCTTGCTTGTGCTCCCATTTCAAGCCCTATAACTCACGAATGGAACAACACAAAACATGTTTAGACATATTTAACCATCCTTTTGAACTTAGAAGTCGTACTTTCAAATGATTTACATGTGTGTTCAACCTACCCATTTCCTGTTGGTATAGCATGGTAATGTCTGTAATGAAAAATGAATGTTGTGAAGAATTTTTCAGGAACACAAACGAAGGTAGTAAAGTCTGTCTCCAAGAAAGGCAACAAGATACCTATATGTTCCTCCTAACTCAGCTTCCTATGTCTGTATCAGCACCCTTCAATTTTATAGCCATACTGTTATTACCATCACTTTTGAAATGTATTCTGGATTTGTTTGTGTCATACTGAATGGAGTTCTCTATAAACAAGGTCATTGCTTTGGCTAGTGATTCTTAGTGTTGAAAAGTAACCCTTGTTAGAATGCTGCTCTTTTTGTTCCTACTGGAGCTAGCAGAGTTGATCTGCCTGGTACAAACCCAAATATTGTAATAAAAGGGAAACTGAACAAATTTAACTCTTAAGACAAGAGACAGCCTTGGGCAGATATTACAGAAAACACCTCTTGCCTGCCCCACCAAAACCTCAAAGAAATCTATTATAAATAGGGTGTGGGTTTTCACAAATTGTTTGAAGTAGACATCTTACTCCACGCCAATTTAAAACACCAGAAAAACCCTCTCCACTTGCTATTTTCAATTAGCTTCAGCCACACAGAAACCATGAACTACTTGCCCAAAGGTAGTTTTGATAAGCAAGGCTTCCCCTTTTTTAAGCTGAGTAACTTTTTTTCCTAAAGCTAACTCGCTTGGCCCTTGATTTCAGACAATGCTTCAAGCTAGCCTTTTAGGTTAACTTTGCAAAAAAATGAAAGTGCAAAGTGAAGAAACACTCTTTACAATTGGTCAGGAAAATACAGTACAGAGAGAGTTTTAAGCAAGCCAAAAGTCCTGCATATACAGTGTCTAATCCCAGTCTCCTCAAATAACTCCAATTTTTCTTTGGCTTCACTAGAACACACAGTGCAAACTCAGCTTTATAAAGAATTTGGAGAAGGCCCAAACACTGTTTTTTAAACCAAAGGATTTCATAAACAGAACTTTTATCCTAGGCTGGCTATTTCAATAGGACTTATATGTATAAAGACTTTCTGTGCTGAAGATAGTCCCTAAATGTATAATCCCTGCTGAGCAAGCTGGTTAGGGGAAGCTGCCACCCTGTCTGTAGTTCTCAGCAGGCATGCAATTTAAACACTGGGGAGTTTAGGTACTCTTTGTAACACTGAGCATTCTGCTCCAAAAAGCTTAGAAATGCAAAGCCAGTGAATGTAACCTGTCTTCTGTTAATACAGCACTTTGGTGTGCTTGAATTGCATTTTACTTTTCCCCTCTTGTTTTCCCTTCAAAAAATGGAAAAGTAAATCCCCGTGAATACAAGAAAGCCTATTTTTCATAGACAAATAGACCCATGAATAATATATGGTTTGAAGTAAATTTCTGAAAATGTCGCTTGCCAGAATTTGCCAGAATGCTTCAAAATGAGGTAAAATAACTCTTTAAATGCTGTTCAGAGCCAGCTGCTAAAAAATAAGATCTCCTTCTCAAAAATCATGTATCTCTGTAGAGCTAATTGGAAATGATGAAATATTGTTACCTAATGAAAAAGAAATTAACAAGAATTGTCGTGGGGTATTTACCATGTTATCCTTAGAGAACACTGTAGTGTTGTTGCTACTAACTGTGTTATTACTACTATTTTCAGTAAACATGTAGTTACTACATAGGTACTGTAAAATCCCTGTGTTACTTGTTTAGCTGGAAATCACTCGTATAAAAAGGTTTTTCATATTGTTTCCTCTATTATTAAGAGGGGAAGTTGCCTGAAACATAGGATTCTAAAGTGAAATTATACTCATTTGGAATTATCTCTTTAATTTGTAATATAATTTACGTTAAACCTTTTTAATCACCTTTTCAATGGCTAAATATGGCTCTTGTCCCACTACAGTTTCCTAGACAGAATTTAATTATAACTACTATATTTCATTTTTTCACACTGTGCATTCAGAGTGTCCATTGATTTCAGACTGAGCCAAGGCCTCTGGGCAATTTGAAGAGTAAAATCATTGTATTTATTTAAGAATAGCTTTAAGTTTCCTTGGGTTAGATCAGCAGCAAATTGCTGCTTGAGGTTGGAGTTTGCAAGAGAGATCTACCATTATCTCTTTTTGCCTATTGATAAAATATTCGTGTATCTTGGGTACTACATAACCAGCATGGACTAGATACAAGGATTCGGAGTTAAGTTCCAGGATACACAGTCTTCTGTGACAGGCATATTGGTAGTCTGTGCAGTCATTGAGGACTGCTTGCTGCCAAGGAATGGCCAGGCATATTGGTCAGGGAGGTGCAAGATAAAGATGCTGTTGACCTTAAACTAATGAATGCTATATGTCTTAACTATTTATCCCTTTTCAGGAATTTGCCATGTGAAAGCAGGATTAAATTCGGCTCAATTTCCCAGGTTACCACCTTGGAGATAGATATTAATATTCTTTTCTTCAAAGAACTGAGCAAGTGGACCTGCTTCTCCACACCTCCATGTCCAACTATGACCAGACTAGGAAGAGGAAAATGATATTTTCTCTTTTATGCTTTACATTGACAGATAGAACATTAACTACAGAAACAGACAACCAGGCTTCTGCTTCAAAAGGTCAAAACAAAATATATTTACAAATACTACATTTGATGACACAACTCTGTAAGCAGCAAACACCTAGTAGTTAGGCTGTGCTGTTGTGTATCAAGAAATTTACCATTCTTTTGGGACCATGGTTTTCTTTGTTATTTACTGTACAGAGAGATTATAAAAGCAAGTATACCTTTGTACACTATCTGAAACAGAAGAAACTGGTGTTTAGCTAATATAATCACAGTTCACAGAGAAACTTCAGAGCATGAGCACAACTGTAGATTGTGGTTAAACTAATGAGCAATAACTTTCTTAAGCCACATTCATTGATCAGTCTTGATCACCTGGCAAAACCCTTAACATCAGAAAAATCAAGGTTTAACTTTTCTTTAGAATCTTGAGGCTATTTAGATTTGTGGCTTATTTCTTCCAAACACTTCCAAATTTGAGCTCAATTTTTCAGCAGCCAATTATTTTTTATTCTGAGAGTAGTTCATATTGTTATTTACATTGACACTAGCAATTATTACTTTTGACTTCTTTTTGAAGCAGATATATTTGTGTTGTTTGCCACTGTGCTAGATTTCAGAGCAGGCATGTTCAAATACCACAAAACAGTGATGCGTTGATAGTTATGCTAGCAGCACAATTTACCATGCTGTAGAACAAGTAAAATTGCTAACCTCCACTAAGACAGAAGGAGAATTCTAACATAGACTAACACAAATCAAATCAGTAATGTTTTTTCACAAGTAAAGAGAAGATCAGTAAACTAAAAAGATTTCATGTATATTCCAGATACAAGTATTAGAGGAATACTAGATGAAGGCCTGCTTAGTTTAAAAAAATGGAAGACAATTAACAATATTGCCAAACAGTGCAAGGCACCATGATCTTACTTGCACTTTTCGGTGCTTTTTAGTTAAGAAAGAATAAAATTACAATTTGATTGCAGAAGAAATAGTCCAGAAAGCATGTACATCCAGTACAAATTTCAAACAGCAACAACTGCAGAGAAAGTGGTCTGATTAGAACTGGTGATTTACTGGAATCTTTGGAAGGTGCTGAGGTAGGGATGTTGTCAATGAGTAACTGAGGGCTTTACTTCTGTTTTATTCCAAAATTGACTAAAATTACAGGTTTTTAATATTCTTTATTCCAGGATTTTCAAATGTTATTTTGAAAGTGAGAAATACTTTCATTTTCCTCCCAAACTTTAAAGATTAAGTCACAGTGTTAGGTATCAGTAGCAGTGACGTGACATGAAATAATGGATAAGAAATTAACACAAGGAACCACAAAATGGTATTAAGTATATTCTATTTACAGGAGTTAGACAAATAAGATGGCATTTCTCTCAGGAATATTAATAGCAATGTATGAGAAGTAATTGGTGGCAGTCACTCAAAGAAAAAGATTAGGAGACAAATTTATGAAGACTGATGGCAAAATCACTATTGAATTGGATGAACTGTTTGTTTCACTTGGGTTTCCAGAAAGAAAATAAGTGGGTCCATGGTAGACTTTGACATCAAAGAGAATATCAGTAACTGACTAGTGCAGGATGTATTGAAACTACTGCTAAGTGTGTTAAATCCAGGGAAATAAAGTTGGATTGCTTGGAAGTTAAGGTAAACAAATAAAATATGATGTAGTTATTCTTGCAGAATGACAAGAAACAAATATTTGCATATGAAGGAGGGTGCTGAGATACCGTCAAGGGGTACTAAGTCGCCTTTTCAGTGGACATAAAGTTTGGGATTTCAATGTAGATAAAAGGCAGTACAGTTTGACCCAGACACACTCTCTTCAGGATAGTTAAACATTTATATACCATCGTATTCTGAATAATTTCAGAGGAAATGAAGTAATTTCTTGTTTAGTTAAACCCAATGCAGTAGTAGGTAAAAATAAGTTTGTTTATTTTTTTAGCTTCATTTCCTTCCCCCACACCCATTCAAACACCCTCAAAATACTCACTTTCATTTTTAGAAATACTTGCATGCTGCACTAAAGGACATATTAAACTTGGTTTACACACAATTTGAAATACTTTCCAACAACACCAAATTACAACTGTAGAATTTATACTTCTACAATTTATTTTACAATATCCTGTAATCAGTGGGAAATCGAAGTTATCAGTATAGGCAGATACCATTGGAATTAAGGAAGAACCTTGACTAGTTTGTAGTAAGGTCATTTTATCCTTTAAATTAGCCACTAAAGAACCATTTGAACATGTGTCTATCTAGCCAATACATAGGGCTGAGCAGAAAAAAACACAACTATGTAGAATGGGAAAAATCAAATTTGTAAGTCATTTTCGCTACTAAGATCCAAAATTTTCCTAATAATGTCAATAAAGAGTAATCCAGGATTTAAAAGAAATCTTTAACTACTATTACATTGCTACCAAAAACTGTATGCTCTATAAGGGTCTTGGAAGACTGATCAATTCTTGGTTTTGGAACCCAGTGACATATCAGAGGAATCTTAGTGTATTATAAAAGAGGCTACAAATACAAGAGGAAGTGGCAGTCTGGGAAAGAGATTTTTCACAGCAGAGTTTCCACTGTACAGGGAGATATTGATATGGATACAAAAGTATGACACTAATACCATAACAGTCTTTGCCAAATAAAGAGAACACCTTGAAAAAAAGATGTAATGAGGACATACTTGTAGCATTGAGTTGTATGAAGTTGGTTACCAAACTCAGATAATATCAGAATTCCATCAGAAACGTGATGTAATAAAAGCAGGCATTAGAAATAACAATGGGGCAAATCTGATTTTGTTTTCTTTCCCCTTAAAACACCCTGAGAAAGAAGGCAAAATTAATATCATTCATAAACCAAAAATTGCTTTTGGTTTTCTGTTGCTTTCTAAAGAGACTTAAGGAAGTTTCAAAGATCCTAATTGACAGAACCACTTTAATTTGATTAAACCTATTTTTTTAATGAATTGAAAAGTGTAAGAAATATTTAGAAAAGTCTATAAAATGTTCTCTCTTTGGAGGCTCAGAAAATACTATCCATAAATATTACTTTTTTCCCCCATATTCTAGTAGGATGTTGTGAAATATCAGTAATGCATAAAACAGCCTACTGAAATATCATAATATAAACACAGTATGAGTAAGTACTTAATCAAATCCAAATGCATGAGTAATGGAGTCTAGATACTTATCACAAGTCATGGGAGAGCTCAGAACTTATGGAAGCAACCCTTACAAGTCAGACAGCCATGCAGACAGCTATCCAAATTGGCTTGAAATAAAAGCAGAGAAAAGAGGACAGATTTAGGAATAAAATACTGAAGAATTCAAGGGTGGAATTTAAACATCTAATCTGTTCTGCAAAGGAGTTTGAGCTATCCAGAAACATACTTAGGTAGGCATTTTTTGGGAAATAAATATTGTGAATATGACCTATTGTTAACAGATTTTACACAGAATGTAGAAAACAGCCTTAAAGTGCAACTTCAGCAAATGTCACAGGAATACTGTTTTAGGTGTGCTGTGCAAGTCCTCTGTCAGTTTTGCCTTTTGGAGCTCTCTCACTGTTTTTAAATAGCTACACCAATGAGGCCACTGGGAGAGTTGAAACATCTATTTGGCTGTCTGGGACACATTAGCATTTTCAGTTCAGATTAGGAGTGTACTTTTGAAGGAAATCTCTATCATTTGTATTTAGTGCACTTTGGTTCATGTCACAGAGCAGCCCTGGAACACAAAACCAGGATTCTTGTTTAAAAAAAATAAAATAGGATGGTACCTAATTTAATGCACTGCAACTACTAACGGTCATTCAGTCTACAGGACCAGACTAGAACTACTTTGAGCCAAAAACCCCTGAAATGAGAATACTGTAGCTGTCAAGTTTCTAGCACATTTTTTTCCTGCCTACAAATTTACTCCTTCTGAGCCATAGAGCTTGCTCATGAAGGCAAAGCCTAGCTTTGTTACGGTTCAGAAGGTAGGAACTTAAATTTTTTACCTAGCTAAGGAGGCAGATGGTACAAGAGGTTGGTTCAAAACACTTTCATAAAATGAAGGCTTAAAAGAACAAAATCAACTGGTACAAGTACTTCTAAATCACCAATTTTGTTGCAATATGAATGAGAAACCTTTTGATGCTACTATTATCTGAAAGTTCTAGAAAAATAGTAATAGCTTCCTTTAACAGTATTAAAACAATTCAAATACTGGATAATATATTTTTTCCCTGTCCAAATGTAAAAAAAATTAGTATCCCACAATTTTACATCTTTGCAGCCATGAAGAAGTGTACCATTAACTGGAATTTCATATTTTGCTTTTTGTGCTTTTAAGAGTTAGTAGTTACAAAGATTTAGTTCTGCAATAATCGCTACATCCCCAGGCCTATGTTTCAAAAATATACATTAGAGTGCAATAAAAATATCACTTTAAAGTGTTCACTCACATATTGTTTCAAACTTGAGGTTCAAGAAGACTCTGAAAAAGAGGCGTTTCTCATCTAAATTGTGGTGAAATTGACAACATTTAAATAAACCAAGAAAATCCTTCTCAAAACATTTAATAAAAACAAATGTCCATTTATTCAGATAAAATTAAAATGATCAGAATCTAAACATGTTAATGCATAAAGAAGTATAGGCATAAAGAAATCAGGGTAACAGAAACCTTGGAATGGACTGCCTGAAGAATCATAGTGGGACATTTTAAAAAACAATGCAACAATTTACTGTTATATGAAGGCTGAGCCTATTAGCTACGGTTGTATAGACTACTGTTGTCTAAGGTAAAACCACAATTGTATATACAAATCTATTTATATATAAAATGTGGGAAAGAATCAAGTGGATTCTGCTGAATTGCAGTAATTAAGGCTTAAATGCTTGCATCATGGATGACAACACTTTTATTCTTTCTTGGGAACATAAACTGATTTTTGACAATATTTCTGCTATCAAGAGGGAGATGAAGGGTCTGGTGATAAATGCAAAACACTATTTTTGGCTCTGCTATTAATTTTCTATACAGTCTTGGTAGGTCTTTTCATCTGCATCACCAAGATTCTAGTGAAAGCATGGGATGCACACAAAAATTGCTGAATGACAAGACACAGCTTTTCCTTTATCTTATATTTTTTATGTCTAATTTGACCAGTGCATGGACATAGGACCCTTTCCCTTCTCCCCCTACTCCCCTGTAGTGCCTATACCAGGAATACTAAAATCCCTCTTGCCAGCTAGACACCATGTTGTGAAAACAAGACAAAGCTCTAAGTCTGTCTATTCATAAACCTTCCCCTTTCACAGAAACCTTAAAGCCTGTTAGGTTATTTCCTGATCTTGGCTGCTGCTAACTGTCTCCCAGCTATAGTGAGTCACACTGACTATGCCACTTAGGAGTCCTCATGTTTATTCTTTCTCATCAAAGTATTTCTGGCCTAGGCAAACCCAGCCCCTGATACGATCTTTCCACTTATCTAATGCCTGTTCTAAAAGATGTATCCATCATCCTGGAACAGATGTTCATACTCTTACTGCACACCAAGCATAGAGTAGAGGAAGGGTTGGATTAACTAAGGGGAGGGTAGATGTAGAAATATAGTTGCCATGGAATCACTACTTAGTAGACCTATATTTTTTTTAACTTTTAGCTTAATCACCAACTTTAAGCTTTGCAATGAAGGAGAAGCAAACCCTCATATTCTAAGCAAAAGAACAACAGACTTGCAACAGATAGTGGAGAAATGGCTTTTTTCCTTTCTGCTGCAAATTTACATAGAAGTAGAAGGTTGCTAGGTAGAATAACCAGATGCCATGACAACTTAGAAAGTCTTCACAGGTGAGGCACACTGCTTTATCCAATTTGAGGCTTGCAACTTAATCCTTCTGCCCAGTGATTCTTAAAACAACATGACTGCAAGCTCTGAAATATTTTCTTGTGCCTGACTATTTCAACTTACTTTACAGTGTAAAAAGAACAGATACAAAATCCCCTTCTATTTTCCTAAAAAAATATCAAGTTTTTGCAGGAATTGTTCTGGACATCTTTCAGGTTATAGTGCAAACTTCCTGAATTTATTGTCTGTAAATAAAGTAAGTAATTTACTATGTTTTTAAATACGGCCCTGACTCCACACAAGCATAGGAAACTAAAATTAAGATCTTTGTGTTTCACTTTCTTTCTCCCACTGATTTATTTGGGGAAAATGGTAGTTTGTTGAATAACTGGATTGTCCACCATCTGAAAGCATGACCATTCTTCTTGAAGTCATTTGCCAAATAGGGGAGAACAGAGAATAAGTGTCCTGTAATATTTCTGTTGTTGTTGTTCATATTTCTGTGCATACCCTTCTATGTTACAGAATACACGCTGAAACCTTATACTACAAAATTCCCCCTTATACCTTTCATTACTCTAATGTGGTGATGCTCTTATCAGGTCTTAACTGATTGATGGATATCCAGCCTCATTCTACTTAGCTCAACTATCTTTCACATGAAGATGTTACATGTAAAGGTCAGGTGCTACAGTATTAGTCATTTAACTACAGATCCTGTGTTTGAATTTTATCTCTTAAATCTGGGGCTTCACAATATCATTTCAAGCAGGATATTTACCAAACTATTTCCGTGTCACTTCCTAAATAATTTCTTGTGTATAGAATTTCTTTGTATTTTCATTTGCAAGCAGGATTCTCCAACCCCTTTCAACTACTTATATGCTGATCCATAATAAGAAGGGGTGGGCCCTTTTCTAAAGGGGGACTGCTTACCTGAATTGAGCAATTTCAAGTCCTGATCACAAGGTGGTAGCACTCCTACTTCTTCTGCACTGACACTCTTTGCAGTCAATAGGCAAGGGTGGAAAATAACAGCTTGAAGCTTCCAGATTCTGCTGTCACTGACATGAATATGCCTTAAAGTCATGTGTAGAAAGGCAATTTTAATATATGATGCTCACATAATGTCACTAACATATGCTGTGCCAGCAGCAAATTGATTGTAGCGCAACCTCTTCCATTTTTCTTTCATCCTGACATTACAGCTGACAATTTTTAAATGTTGAACACTGGGGCAGTTCTAGATAAGTCATACATACAGCCACAGGAAGCAACTATGACACATCAAACTCATCGTGTCTGCAATAGTGAGCCATTCTATTCATGTACAGATTAACTTCTGAGGAACAGTGCTGTCTCTACTTCACATATGTAATTTATCTGCATACACACAGTAGAAGTTTTGCTGCAGGCCAGCTGTCTGGGTTGTCAAGCATTGGTGAAAAGCAACCTGTTCTTATAGAAACACATAAGCAGCTTCATCCTGTTTTATACAGGATTTTGGTAACTGCATTTGACATATAACAATGAGCATCTACATGATGACTATTAGTTTTTCTTGAGCGTAAGGATATCTCCATGGGATTTCTCACAGAAGTTGTCTGTATTCAGATATATCAATGGACTGAAGATGTAGTGTTGTACTTCAGTTGCCATGTTCCTATCCAAATGGAGAAAATAGTAGGTTGGCCTGACTGTAACTGAATATTGTTTGTAAAGCATTGATCTTTTCTTGCAGAAATATACAAAGCAAACATTTATCTGTTAAAAACATGCCAGACAAAA
>VYZM01016401.1:690-29111 GCA_013398915.1 Dromas ardeola | reverse complement strand
AAACAAACACCAAACCGCAAACAAACCAAAAAAAAACAACTAAGAAAGTTGGAGCATCTCTCCAGGTTCTGGACTTCACCAGCATTGCTGCTACGCCTTCTGCAGCCACATCAGAGCTTGAAATCTTGTGGTAAGTTATTATTTTGTGGTTTTCCACTTCAGCTCCAAGAATTATAATATTTCAATTATTATTACTTTCATTCAGGCCAAGTAATCCTTACTTTGAGGCAGTTTGACTTCTCTGTCTCTGAGCTTGCTTGAGCTGTGGCCCAGAGCATAGCATCTGGGGGTTGCTATGCCCATCTGGGGGAGGGGAGAGCTTCTCCTGCTCCATCCCAGCATGGGGGTAACAGAACGCAGAGAATCCTGAGAAATGCAAGGGGAGGAGGGAAGTTAATACAAGTCCCTACTCTGGAAATAAATAAATAAACAAATCCTATGGTGGATTAAGTTGATGAGTTGCACCTCTCCCATTCCCTGTGGAGCACTCGCAGCCCATTTGTGAGACACCTCCCAACAGCATAGAGGTTTTTACATTAGCCTAGCAAATGTATTTCCCCTTTCTAACCAGATGGCAGCCTGTTTTATCTCTGTCTATAACACAGTTGAGCTGGAGTTATTCCATCCATCTGCATAGAAAAAAGGAAGTGGCCAGTCTTTCAAGGGCCACCACTTCCAGCTTTCTTAATAACGAAACAGATGTCTGAGACTTAGAAACATAAGGGTGTTAAATGGTTTGTTGCTTTGCAGCAGCCTGGTCTACCTACCTGGCTTCTCAGCCTCTTCCTCTGTCTGAAAGCAATAAGGAGTCCATGGTTGGACTTTTTTGTTGTAACTTTGAAATAAATAAATATCTCTCTTTTTTTTTCTTTTCCCCAAACCACTTATTATCTTTTTCTTTTATTGAAACAGTTGTCCAAACCCCAGAAATTCTAGACAGTCATCAATCTGTGTCCCTAATTGCTCGATTTCCTCCCTGATGCTGTCTTATTATAACTACAGTCTTTTGACATTAAATTTTGCAATTACTTCTCTTTCTTCTCATGGCAATAATAAATATTGGTCATGTATTCTGAATAAAATTATAATAGACTGTTTTCAAATGATGCATCTTCACCCATCTTACTGAAGTATGGAACAAAAGGTATTTTCCTACAGCTAGTGCAACCCTTCAGGCCAAAGGTTTTGTCTCATACATACCAGTGAAATGTCATTAATGAGAAAAACTAGGACTGCCATGTCTTCTAATTCCCTGTTTCTCTCCATCAAGGGAGTTTTAGTGACTTTTATTTTTCGTGAAAGCTTCCCACATGACCTCCAGGAAATAAGGGATTAGTCAACATCTGAAAATTCAGTCTGCTGAACTATATTAATTTTGTTGAAGGCTGATATATTGATCAGTATTCATTCACTTGGAGAAGAAAAGAAAATACGAAGACTCTTTATAAGCAAACTATTAGAACTAACACTGAAAATCTCCTCAAAACAAACAAAAAACCTTCTTCCCAAACCTTTTTTTCTGTCCCCACCCAAAACACCATGCAAATAAAATTGTGTTGAAAAGAGAAGGCTCAAGAAGAGAATCTCAGCCATGACATTTTTAGGAAACAAAATTAAGGCTACTTAGGAAATCATCAAATTTCGTAGCCCCAGTTAATAAGAAGTAACTGTAGGTTCTTGGGTTTGCTCTGTGTCTGACAGGTAGAATAAATAAATGGCCTGGAGATAACAACGGAGTCAGAAGGTAATTTGGCCCCCCACCATGCTTCCCTTATGGAAGATGCCTGTTGGAGAAATCCCAAGTAATGCCAAATAATCTCTGAATCAAATAAAAAGCGATGCCACCACAGAGAAACCTTCACTGGGAAATTCATCAGCACATTGCCACAAATTAAATGCTGCATATAAACCCTGGCACAAAAACCAGATTTCCTTTTTTTTTAAAAAAAAAAAAAAGTTCTTCAGTGCTATTAAAATGTAAAAATGTAAAAAGTCAAATTTTAACCAACCTTTCATTGGGTGATTTGTATTACAGTGGCTTAATCATTATCTTTATAATTCACACCCTCATAGCAGTTCCTTTCATTGTGATTTCATCCAAAAGGGAAAATTTATCTGATAAGGCTATTCGTATAATCACATTCAGCCTCAAATTGTGAAAATATGATTCACAGTCACTGAATTCCAGAGAAGATTGATTTATGCAAGTTACTTTGTGAATGAAATAGTGCTTATTCATATTCCCCAGACAGACAGAGAACTTCTGGTGTCTGGGACAGCCACAGTCAACCTCCTTTAACCTCTATGAGAAATACATTATGGAGTGACATCTTACAACCTTTCATGGTACTTGATTACTAGCATAAGAAAAAGTTAGAAAAACCCCACACTTTTCCTTTCTTTCTCCTTCCTACCATCCCCACTTCACACACACACAAATCCAACTAATTATTCACAGCACAAGAGGATGGTTTTAATATGTGTAATACCATATTCTCATTAATATCTACTTTCAGACATCTCAATAGCCATAACTAAAATTTTACTGCGAGAAATCAAATACAGTAGTAAAAAGATCTTTCCAGTAAATTAATTTTACAGATGTTTTGTTGGATGTTTCAATAGGACATTTTTATTAATGAGAATATTGAAGTACTTAAAAGCAAGAACTAAATACAAACAAGTTCACTTGCGGCTGTTAAAAAACCCAGCTACAGTTATGGACATACAAAAGTAGCTACTCTTTCTTCGTCATTCATTTTTGTGGGATGCTTTGGGGTTCTTTAGCTCTCCAAAGATGTTGTAGTGATGTTATTTACCAATATCTATAAAGCAACAAGCAGCTTTTGAATGCAGCTTTTGTTCCTAAATTAATTATATAAATGTTTCTCTGAAACAGTCTGATATGTGATCCCTCCAAACTTCTGAGTTAGTTTGTACTGTGAGTTGATTCATTGTGTGTATCTACACAAATCCTTTTATAGAGAGGAAAAGAATATTAGTTATGGTTACAAGAAATTAGCTAATATTAGGAGAATGCATGGAAATAGTTTCTAAAAGGAAGAGACAAGTGTACCAGTGGAGTCAGGAGAGGGTTTGCCCATTACCATTTTGGTATTCTGCTTCTAAGTTGAATCATCTTCCCCACTTCCCCTCGCGGGACTGTAAATCAGAAAATTCAGTGGTGGGAACTCAGGTTCTAGTTCAATCTTTTGATACTCTGAATATGCTTGGATATTAGCATTCACTGCATATTAGTTACCCCCTTCCCCTCCTTCTTTTATGTATATATTTAACTATGAATTTCTTGAATTTACAACTGTTAGCCTGGAGAGAACTGCAAGATCTTTACATGTTTCACGGTTACTGAAATTGTATGGTCCAGTCATCTTAATATATCCACTTTCCCCTATGCTTCCCCTGAAAGCCTGCTTCAGAGTTTGTGCAAAATATGCATTTGCCTGGCAGCGCGAATGTAACTCATCTGTACTGCTCGGTCGTTTCACTTCCAGTCACATTTTTAAAACAAAGCAGAAATCTGTCACTGCATTTTACAGGGAGGCAAAAGGGAGTTGTGCATATGAGCCTTGCTCTAAAACTATTAACTCCTTCCAGACATTGAGATTTTTCTTATTCCTGGTTAGCTTAGGTGCACATTAGTTGCTGAGTTGCTTATGCACGTGAAAATTGTTACATCTGTGTATTTACAGAAATCCACTGTTTTGATTAGCTGGTGGCTAAGCTTAATGATCACACTATGGATCCAGAGTTCTCATTTCATTCAGTCCTAGGGTATTTGATTTGATCAAAATCCCTTTTGATAGGGACATAAACATGAAATTTGGAAGGTTGTTCCTCTTAGTCACAAGTTGAAAATCGTAGAATCATAGAATTATAGAATTGTTTGGGTTAGAAGGGACCTTAAAGATCAGCTAGTTCCAACCCCACTGTCATGGCCAGGGACACCTTCCACTAAACCAGGTTGCTCAAAGCCCAGTCCAGTCTGGCCTTCAACACTTCCAGGGAAGGGGCATCCACAACTTCTCTGGGCAACCTCTTCCAGTGACTCATCACCCTCACAGTAAATAATTTCTTCCTAATATCTAATCTAAATCTCCCCTCTCTCAGTTTAAAACCATTCCCCCTCAATTCTATTGCTCCACTCCCTGATCAAAAGTCCCTCCCCATCTCTCCTGTAGGCCCCCTTTAGGTACTGGAAGGGGCTCTAAGGTCTCCCTGGAGCCTTCTCCAGGCTGAAAAACCCCAACTCTCCTAGCCTGTCCTCACAGGAGAGGTATTCCAGCCCTATGATCATCTTCTTGGCCCTCCTCTGGACCTGTTTCAACAGGTCCATGTTGTTCCTGTGCTGAGGACTCCAAAGCTGGATACAATACTCTGGGTTGGGTCTCACCAGAGTGGAGTAGAAGGGCAGAATCACCTCCCTCGACCTGCTGGCCATACTTTTGTCGATGCAGCCCAGGATACATTTGGCTTTCTGGGCTGCGAGGGCACATTGCAGGCTCCTGTTGAGCTTCTCACCCAATAACAGCCCCAAGTCCTTCTTGACAGGGCTGATCTCAATACATTCTCCGCCCAGCCTATATTTGCGGTTGGGATTGCCCCGACCCACACGGTGCAGGACCTTGCACTTGGCCTCATTGAACTTCCTGAGGTTGGCACAGGCCCACCTCTCGAGACTGTCCAGGTCCCTCTGGATGGCATCGCTTCCCTCCAGCATGTTGACCACACCACACAGCTTGGTGTCGTCAGCAAACTTGCTGAAGGTGCACTCAGTCCCACTGTCCATGTCACTGGCAAAGATGTTAAACAGCACTGGTCCCAGTACTGACTGCTGAGGGATGTCACTTGTCACTGGTTTCCACTTGGACATTGAACTGTTGACTCAACCCTCTGAGTGCGGCCATCTAGCCAGTTCCTTATCCACTGAGTGGTTCATCCATCAAATCCCTGTATCTCCAATTTAGAGGCCAGGATGTCGTGTGGAACAGTGTCAAATGCTTTGCACAAGCCCAGGTAGACGACATCTGTTGCTCTCTCCTTATCCACCATTGCTGTAACTCCATTGTAGAAGGCCACCAAATTTGTCAGGCATGACTTGCCCTTAGTGAAGCCTTGCTGGCTGTCACCAATCACCTCCTTATTTCCCATGTGCCTCAGCAGAGCTTCCAGGAGGATCTGCTCCATGATCTTGCCAGGCACAGAGGTGAGACTGACCGGCTTGTTGCTCCCCGGGTCTTTCTTTTTTCCCTTTTTGAATATGGGAGTTGTGTTTCTCCTTTTCCAGTCAATGGGAACTTCACCAGATTGCCGTGATTTTTCAAATATATTGGAAAGCGGCTTAGCAACTCCATCCACCAGCTCCCTCAGCACCCACAGATGGATTTCATCATGGACTTGTGTACCTTTAGGTTCCTTAGATGGTCTCAAAACGGATCTTCTCCTACAGTGGGCAGTTCTCAATCCTCATAGCCCTGGCCTTTGCCTTCTGCAACTTGGGCGGTGTGGTTAGAGCCCTTGCCAGTGAAGACCGAGGCAAAAAAGTCATTCAGTACCTCAGCCTTCTTGATATCCTGGGTGACCAGGTCTCCTGTTTCCTTCTGGAGAGGGCCCATATCTTTCCTAGCCTTGGCTTTATCTCTGACATACTTATAGAAGTTTTTCTGGTTGTCCTTCATGTCTCTGGCCAGATTTAATTCTCTCTGGCCTTTAGCTTGCCTAATCTGGTTCCTGGCCACTTGAACAGTTTCTCTCTAATCCTCCCAGTCAACCTGTCCTTGCTTCCACCTTCTGTAGGCCTTCTTTTTGCTTTTGAGCTTGTCCAGGAGCTCCTTGTTCATCCATGCAGGCCTCCTGGCTTTTTTGCTTGATTTCTTTCTTGGGATGCACCGCTCCTGAGCTAGGAGAAGGTGATCCTTAAATTTCTTGTGCCCTGTTGTGTTGTACCTCCAACAGATACTGGGGTGGTTGAAGTCCCCATGAGGACCAGGGTCTGTGAACGTGATGCTGCTCCTATCTGTCTATAGAGACACCCCGTCGTCCTGGTCAGGTGGCCTGTAACAGACCCCCACTGTAAGGTCACCTGCCCCTGCGTTCCCTTTAATCTTGACCCATAAGCTCTCCGTTGGCTCTTCATCCGTCCCCAGGTGGAGATCCACGCACTCCAGTTGTTCATTGACATAGAGGGCAACAACTCTTCTTCATCTCCCCTGCCTGGTCTTCCTGAAGAGCCTGTATTCCTCCATTCCAACACTCCAGTCATAGATGCCATCCCACCATGTCTCTGTGACGCCAATGAGATTGTAACCCTGGAGGCGTGCATCTCTAACTCCTCTTGCTTGTTTCCCCATGCTACGTTCGTTTGCATAGAGGCACTTTAGCTGGGCCCCTGATGAAGTTGAGTTATGGGCTGGAGTGGCCGCATTTCGTTCGTGCTGCTCTTCAGGGGGCCTTCCTTTAAGGTGTTTTTTCCATGACCCCCAGTTTCTATTGCATCAGGAGCCCCTGGCTCACCTCCATATGACTTCAAGTGTGCTGCAGCATACCCAGCACATCTCAGAGCAACAGGTTGAGGGCCTTCGTTAGTGATCCATCCCTCAGACCCTGGAGTGTCATCCCTTGATAATACCGCCTCCGCCATCAAGTCTAGTTTAAATATACTGGATAACTATCACTCTCTCAAATTGCATCCACATGTATTCAAATTCTCTCTGAGATCAGCTGATTTAATTAATTCAGGTAAAACTAAATCACATCCAGAAAACATAAGAGCAGCATCAGCTCAGGGAATCTGAGTTTAAGTTATTTTTCAGTTCTCTTCTTATTTTAAGACTGAAGATAATAGCTCTGTTTTACCCTTCCTGTTCAATAAACCATTTTAACACTGCTCTTGAACAGGTCTCAATTACTGAAAAAGTAGCAGTATGAGGGCATCAGGAGCTCTTGTGAGAAAATAACTGCTTAACAGTCTTTATGATGATGAGTCATGGGGCAGAAAGATCATTTTCATCTTCTTTTGCATAGCCTTGAGGACATTGCAATTACTTACACAATGATAACATTACCCCAGGCTCTCCTGGCAGGCCTGGTGGTACCATAATGGACAGCAGCAGACAAAAAGTAACAAATAAGCAAACAAAAAGCTGTGTGATATAGTCTCTATTAGAAAGATAAAAGGAGGGGGTAGCAAGGACCAGGCATGAGAGGGATTGCCACTGTTTACGGAATTGAAGGCATATTATTTCCTTCTGAATCCATTCATGGGAAATAAAGCACTAAGTAAATAAGAAAAGTAAACTGAACTTGGCGATGCTTAGCACAGGACTTCCCTATAAACTCTGTGCCCTAGATATGGTTCTTCCTAGACTTTGGGAAAAATGAGACCGTTATTTTATGAATAATAATAGATTAAGTAAAAGCAGATTTTTTTCTACATATTTTGCTTTCTTTAACTGAGTAGGAGAGTGTGCCGATATCCAGACAGAAATCTGAAAGTTTACGCACTATTACGCTCATTAGACAGTACACATTTTATTTGTTGGCATGTTGTGAAGCAACAAAAGAAATTATACATTAAGGATGTGAATAACGGTATCTGTGAAATAGTACAAGGCTAACTGACAAGGCAAGATGCATCAGTGCAAGATGCTTCAATTTTCAGTTTACTTTTTTCAGTACGCCTTTCCCCTGGAATATTAAATGCATCAAGTATTTTGTCTAATTCAGCCTCTGGATTCCTCTTATGCCAATAATAAGCTGGAAATGTATTACAGGAGTTAAATCGGTTCCCATCTCACCCATCTTCCCCATTACCTAAGCATTTTTTTTACATGCCACCCACCTGAGATTGATTGGCTCTTGAGTTTCTGGCATGTTAGATAGATAGTATGAGTGATTTAATTGCACGAAAATGAAAGCTTGAAGAGAGAGCTTTGTTTGTCCAGCTATTAGCTGAGGACAGGATTTATTCACCTTGTCTCTCGTATATATTAATCTCATTAGAATTGTAGTCTGGAACTCCTGCTATGGGAAGATAGCATTAGCAGTCCTTAGAACATGGGATCTTAAACTGTATTTTCTGACAACTTCAGCAATGCCATACAGCTCCTAGCTGTCTGGGAGCACTGAGGGCAGCTGCGGGCAAGCCCTGCAGAGGGCAGGGACTGAGCGGAGCCATGGGGGCCCACGGGGCCCTAACACTCGCTGCTCATAAGGCTTCAGCTTTTGATTTTCGGGAGCCTTTGGAAGCATGCCTTATATTACAGTCATATCATATACTGGTTTTGGAGATCATACAACAACTGTCATCTTTGCAGCAGAATTCATTATTTGTTTATCAGGTGTGTAAGACCAGTTCCCATCCTGTTCTAATTGTTATAGATAAGTTGCTCATTAATGCTAAAAATAAGACTTTTTGTATTAATGTGTGTTCTGCAGTATCTTTAGCTGGACTGACTCAAAGATAAGAACTTCCTTCTGAATTACTAAATATTAGCCGAGCTGTCTTATCACTTCTTCTTTTTTATATTTTTAATGGACAAACATTTTTGATCTGTTCAATCACATGCTGGAATGAACCAATAGCTTTGTCATGTTTTACCAAACACTTAAATAACAATTCTTAGTTCTCGTCTCTCCTTTTGGTATCTCTTATTATTTTAGTACTTGAGAAAAACTCATAGCGTAGCATTTCTGAAATTTCATGTCTCTTTCTCAGTGGTAGATAATTTTCCTTTTGTTTTCAGCTTGTGACTGTGGACAGTACAAGACAAGTTGCATTTAGGTCTTCTTGACTGCTTCTTTTCTGTTAGTTTTTCAAAACTTGAGTTTACCTTTTTTTTAATTTTTTTTACTTGGAAGGTGCTAAATGACTTTATCCCTGCTCCATGCTGCATTTTGTTTGTTAATGTATTGACAGTGCAGAGCTTCTGCATGACTCTCCATTGTGAGCCCTCATTCACATAAGTGGCATTGCTTTTCAGTAAACCGAAATAATCTCTAGTTTGTTGGGTTTTTCTTTTAATATTCTGCCAACTAAATGCATAGCATTTAGTCAGTTCTAATGCATTCTCCATATCCAATACAAAGCTGACATTTGCCATCCATAAACTGCTTGAGCAAATTAAGCATCCTAGCTCTCCTTGTATAGACTTTCTATACAATTGAGATTTCCTTTATTCTGTTCGTATGTCCTAGAAATTCAGAAGGTTTCTAATACCACAGCCTAACCTGAAGATATCATCCTTTATCTCTGATAAAGGAACCTGAACCAGAATCTGCTTTTTTCTGACAATAAAAGATGACATTTATCCTGAATATACATAATGGCAACTCTGAGTCATGCAAAGCTAACATAAAATAAATTTCTACCTACCTTTGAAAAAAAAAAATATTCTGATTTCCTGGCTGTAATGAAGTTATTGTGAATTTTGGCACAATTTCACTAGGGCCAGGATTTAATTTTTAATGACAGATGTAATTGTTTTAACCTTCAGTCTACTTTAGTCTAACTTCTGTATTTAGCATGTGATGTTTTCAAAAATGCTTCAAAGTCCCACCAAAGTCTTGTCAAAAAACAGACACATTAAAAAAATCTGAAGTTACAATTTACAAACAACATCAATAATATGTCTGAAAAACTCAGTTTCTGCCCTGAACCTGTTTGCTTAAACTTTAATCTGCTTCAAAGTCATGTCTGTTACATTAACCCAACTACCCTTTTCTATACAGTTTTCACTTGGCAACATAAATACCAGTCCTCAGTTCTTTCAGCCATCCAACTTGTAGCCATCGTGGGGGGAAGGGAGGAGGTAAGTAAAAAAAGGAGAGGGATGTAAAGCACCGTAAAGATGCAAAGAGAGGAACAGGAAAAAGAAAAAGGGTTTCCATTATGCAATACAATCAAGAGCACCTGTGCTGGAATTCATTAACTCCATTGAGCAGGCAGCTGTGTATTTGCAACATCCTGATGAGGCGGTGAAAAAAAAGGAGAGCAGATGACTGACTGTACAGATTGGAAAACATAACAAAACATTTAAAGTGCTTCATTTTCTTATTCAGGCATTGAATTATCCTATTTCCCTTTTAGAACTGCTGATTTCCTTGTATGTCTGTGATATGTTTGTATAGTTCATTTTACAGGTATCTTCATTACAAATACAAAAGAACACTGGAATAATGTTTTCCAAAATGTACAGCTTACACTACTGGTTCTGCAAAGTTAAATACTTGAAGTAGTGCTGAACACCTTTATTCTGTAATTTATCATTTAGGAGAGACCATTCTAATTAGCAATCATCTTGGACATATTAAGCAATTGTTTTCCCTATCCCAAATTTCTCTGTGCTTTATGCTAGACAGGTAAGTTTATAATCCATGGAAATTTTACTTGGACCTCTGTCATGGCTTGCAGTTGTGGAAGAAGTCCATTTTGCTGATTCATTCAACTTTTGTAATTAAGGGTCACTTGATCTCACTGTCTCCTTTTGGCCTCTGCTAACAGTGATTATATAAATTATAATCAAGCACTTACTGGATTCTTCAAGTGGAAATTCTGAAAATAGTTGATCACAGATGTCTCCTACAAGCAACTTCTCTGATGCTGAGGGAAGACTGTAGATATTAATGCTTATATTCCATTCTAATCATGTTGCCTAAGGGATCAGGTGTGTGTGAGGAATATGGAGTTGAACAATGGCTTCTGAAAGTTGGAGCATCACAAAGTTCCCATGAACTAATTTCCTCAAGTTTAGCAAGGGAAAACAGATGTATGCTATTAGTCACCTAAACTTCAGTAGCATCTCTATAAATGAAAGCTTTAGCAAGCCTCCATGTTGCACTGAGTTTTGTCTCCTACTGAGATACTGTGTTACATGACATAAGCAGGAATTACTGGCAGTAGTTGGTCTGCAGTTCTGCCTGCATGTAGCATCGTGTTTCTCATTATGATTTGTGGTCTATTGTTTATAACTTTTTGAGATTAATTCATTGTCATGGTTTAGCCTCAGACGGCAACAAAGAACCACGTGGCCGCTCTCTCAAACTCGTGGGTTGAGACAAAGGCAGTTTAACAGAACAGCAAACGAAAGAGAAAAACACCAACAACAACACGGATAGAGGAATGTACAAACACGATGACAGTACCACCGCTGACCGACCGCACCGGGACGCCCCTGCCCGCTCCCAGCGGCGATTCCCGCCCCCTCCCCCGGCAGCTCCCGGCTCCAGACTGGGCATGGCTCCCATGGGATGGAATACCTGCGTCCCTGCCAGAGCCTGCGGAGAATTAGCCCTATCCCCGCCGGAACCAGGACATTCATCTATATAGAGTACTCTGTACGTGCCACTTGGAGTGGAAAATAAGTGTATACACATATCCAGAATTCCAGATACCACATCCAGACCTCTCATATGTCAGAGCATTCCAGAAATAACTCTGTTGAACTCAATCAGTTGACGCTGAATTTGTATAACTGAGACCAAAAGTAGGAATTAACCTCTTTTCTGTAGTCTCACTGGTAAGATCATGTTTACTATTATAAAATGCTGCCCAAACAAGAGTTGTAAAACAAAGAGTAGAACCGGCCTGAGAAACAGAATGACTGAAAATGAGTCTCAAGCATTGAAATACTACTGAACAATGTATTTCATTAAAAATTAATCTAAATATAATTCCTCTTCTCAAAATCTCTTAAAATTATTTTCCTATTCATTATCTCCTTTGTTTATTACTACTTGATTGAAATAGTACAAATACACGCAAATACAGCATTGAACAACTGAAGCAGCACAGTTAGCAGCAAATTTGATAGACGAATGCAGCAGCATTCATGAAGTATTTGTCACATGACTATGGGTAAACAAAAATAACTGACAAAGTTTCACATCTCTACCAATTCATTTCATACAAATTATGATACAGACATACCGCTGAAAAGTGCCTTCATGTATTGTGGGCCACAAAGGTAGTTTAGGAGATGCCTAGGGCATGTTAAGAAAGGACTGTTAGCTGGGACCTCTGAAGGGATATCTCTGAGCTGATACATTTGCTTAGTAGCATATGGGTCCAAATGGAGATACTTGGTATCCAAACCAACAAACCTGTATTAGTCTGACACTGTACCTAAGGTGATTGGCCCCAGACTTTCTGTGATGATAACCAGCGTGTTTATGGTTACACTGTTTCCAGTTCCACACCTAGCTCAGTCAGCTCAAGACATATATCTCACTGTACAGGTATAATGATATGTACTTCAGTGTTAGTCACCTACTTTTGCTCCAGTTTTCTGTTGTTAGCCCTCTTTTGGTGCTGACATGTGACCAAAGTCTACCTTTCGCCAAGGAAACTGAGATATCCCTCCTTAATATCAAAGTAGATAGAATACTTACATGGATCCTCAGCCTGTCTGATTCAATCCTAGGTCTTCTCTGTCTTAGATGAATTTGCTATTCCTATATAAAAGCTCTGATTAATAGGTTATAGGTACGAATATACGCAGATTCCGACTCTCTTGTTTTCTTGCCTGCTTCAGGATCTTCATGTCTGCATATGTATGGCTACCACCAGAAATATAAGAAACTGTACTGTTCCACAATTCGGAAGTGATATTTACCAAATTTTATCTTGTTTTGCTTATTTCCATATTTCACTTAAATAATGATTGTTTATTTGTAACTTATTAGAAATCTACTTTTGCAGCAGTTTTCCAAAAAGCTGTTGGATGCTCTGTGTTTCTGATTTTGGTAGGTGACACCAGAAGTTTTGATGCACAATTTTAGCCTTGTTACCAGTCCAACTGGGTGACCCCATGTTCCATAACTTATCAAAATATTTGTAAACAAAGTTGGCACAGTATATTTGACTTCCAAGGAGTTATTTTTTAAAATTTAAGAGCAAACAGGCTGTTTTTCCTCATGAATTAATCACTGATGAAAGACATGAAGAAAGATATGAACGATGGAGAAGGTAAATAGGGAATAACTATTCAGTTTCCCTTAACACAAAAACTGGAAGTCATGACGTTAAATTACCAAGTATCTCATTTAAAATAATGAAAGGATTTTTTTTTGTCATCCACCATGTAGCTACACATTAGAACTGTGTGCTGTAACATGCTATATTGTGTAAAAAATACATGAGTTTAAAAAACCCACAAAAGTAGTCAAATTCATGAAGCATAGATCCTTCAAATGTTCCTTTGTTGTTTTCCAGGTTACATTTTTACAAAATCTCATCCCCAGAAGTGTTCAGCCTCGTTTTAGCCCAAAGGAGATTACAGTCTCCACTAAAATGTTCATTCTGTGTCACAAATCTGTCAAAGACTATATTCACTTCTTTGAAAAATCAATTTCATGCATAAATTTTAAAAAGTTTCTCATGCAGAAAACAAATGCACAATAGCAGTCTCTTCAGGCTAACTTTAAATCTTACCCTCTAACAGGGCCTAAAACTCTTAAGAATGCCTCATCTGCTGTTCCTTCACTCCAAAATGTCATGAATCTTAATTGACTTTTTGGTAGATATCAACCTGGGACCATAATATGGTCTTATATGTAATTTTCATTCATTTTATACCAATTATGCATGCAAACACTTGTATTACATTAAAAAAGACTAAGGTTGCAATGTTAATGATTCAAAAGTTGCAAAAATGAACATTCATTGCATAACCTTCACCGGTCCCACTCCAAATATGCATTATAACGAAGTCTTTATTACATGGTTGTATATTATTTTTTCCACAGAACTCTGTTGCTAGGACTGTGATATGATATGCAGTTCATTAGGCTTGAAAAACATGAAACAATTTAAAAAAAATAATGTATTGACCACAAATCCCATGATGTGATGTTTTCAGGATAAGCCGTTAGCATTGCAATCTTCAAATTCCTGCTCTTCCTGGCCAGACCTCTGGGACTTGAACTAAGGGTTGCACTGGTGCCCATTCTTATTGTCAGTACTGTCTCCTTACGGACATTTAATACGGAATTATAATTTCAGGGCAATCATCTATGAAGGGATGTATATGCTCAGTGAGAATGGAACTTTAACCAATTTAATCTCCTAAATACTATGAAACATCTGTTGATGGCTGGCTTTCAAAATAAACATATTTGAGTAAACTGTCATGAAATAGCAAAACACATATCCCTGACACAAAGGTTACTCCAAGCTAAACTTCATCTGCCAGCTGAAAAGCCAATGTGGTCAGTTATATTTTGAAATTTAAGATTGGAAAAAAAAAAAAACAACGTGGTTTTCAAACACAAATATCTTTTTGCTGTAGAAAATTTCAGAGCTGGCATATAAAACTTGGCAATGTTCCATGCAGGAAAATTTTGGACGACAGTACTAATTTTATATAATTATATATGTACACCTCTACAGCTAGTAATGACTAAAAAGCAGGGAGGTAAACAGTTTATTTATTGACTTGACAGATTCCAACATCGGGCAGTTATAGAACACCATAATATTTTGAAATAGAGTTATTATTCTTTGTATGGAAGTAGTAGGAAATCCATGTGACAAAAGCAATGAAGAGACATTGGTTTCTTATATGTTATACTGTATAATGTTAATTGTTATAGACTAGCAATTATTTTAAAATAATATTTTTTTCATGTGAACCCAAATATTCTTATGGTGATTATGTTATAATGATTATTTGTTTGAGCAGAGGAGGAAGTATATTTTTTTAAACAGTAAATACAGATATTAATTCCAGGTCCTTGCTGTTATAGCTAAGGAAGCTCTCGATGCAACACAGATATTTAAAATCACTGTTATAAAAAGGAATACAACTGAAGAGAATGGAACAAAATGTTTACCTGTGACAGTTTGCAATGCTCTGTAGTATGTATACACACAAACACACATAAACTTTTTTATAGTAATGTGTGTTAGAACATGTTTTACCTAATTTTTTACCTGCCTTACCATATGAATAAGTTAAATAGAATGAAATATTTGTTTGGGTTTTCGTGCCAATCTAAAAGAAATCCCAAGGATTTTCTCTTTCTTAGAAAGCAATGTATACCATATATAGCAAGAAATTCTTCAGTTTCTTAGAAAATGTCTCCAACTAGAGGAATGGCTGTTATACAAATACAAATGACTGGGTTTCTTTTCCCCCACATAGATGTTGTCACTTAATTTTATTGCAAATGCTAACAAAGTTGTCCACGGTGACACCAGCACTCACGCAAGCTCTGTGAAAGTTATTCACAGCATCATAACTAAAAGTAAAACAATGAAGGATTAAACAGCCATATAACTACCAATATCTGGAAGGTAAGCAAGAATAAGAATGGCTGTGACTGACTATTTCTACTTCTAGTGTTCTCTAACTCAAATCCATTAATATTTTTTAAAAATTTTTATTTTTGATTGATTTAATTGCTTTTGTTTTTCTGACAAACAAACTCCAATAAAAAAAGTATAGCTTGTACTCAAAAGTTTCATGCTGAAATTTTCACACATTCTCAGTGGGTAACTATCAAAGGGGGAGAAGGGAAAACAGGGAGAAATGGTAGAACAGGCAAGGAAGTAAACTTAGGAAGAGAAGGAGAGGGTAAGGACTCACATACTCCTTCCTACTTCTGGTGCACTTTTTAACACACTTATTATGTATTGACTAACCAGTGAATGAGACACATTGACTGTCTCATAACAGCAATTTTTTTTTTCAATTGCAAGCTGAAATGAAGAATACAATCTGTAGTTGAGTTTACATGGGGAAATTTCATCGATGTTAAACAGTTAGCTGCACACTAACATTTGGCTTACGTCCTTGTTAGAAATACCATTAGTCTCCAAATACCTTTAGTGGCAATACACTCACTTTTCTCATCCTTTGGGATGAGGAGAGATTAAAAAAAAGCCTTTCCCACAGTTATTTTTCATATGTAATCCTCTTTAAATATGTCCTCAATTTTTACAGGGCATGTGTGGGCTGCACTGCAAAGCTTTCCCACTTCATGCATCTTCATTTGAAAAAAGCTTTATTCATCAGATTTTATTACTTCATTAAATGTCTGTAAACACAAATACTAAGATCTGAACAAATTTGTATGAGGGGGATGAGACAGAGTAGGCATTTGTCTGAATTAAGGAGTTTTAACAAGTTTAGCATTGTGATGAAGAGAGACAAAGTGCCATCTAGTGAAAGCAATAACTGTTAACATAAAAAGAAGGTTAAGATCTTACTGAATATTAGTTCAACAGTTTCAATTCCCAGATGTGTGTGACTATAGCTAGTGTTTTATTAATACATCTCAATTTATGCAGCAAGCCAATTACAATTATTCAAATCTACGAGTACTCCATGAATTTTTGTAGTTGTTTTCAAAAAAAATACATATTTTATTTCATTTTATTTTTACAAAATGAAGCATGGTTACGTTGTGCTGGAAGTGCTCTGGTTATTCTATAAGAGACACTTTCCCTTCTGAGACACCAACACCCCAGTAAGATGCAGACTGTAACCTGTGAGCCACTATGCAGGACTGAACTGCTTGAGGTCAATAAGAAGTCCATATACTTTTCAGAAAAACAAGGGAAATTACATTGGGATCTTCTACCTGTCTCTATCCTACCCTTTCTCAAGCTTATCTGGTTTGAACAGATTCTTCAACACAAATTGCACAGGGCATTAATCCCTGAAATCATTAATGCTCAGAACCATTGCTTTTAGGGTATTGTCCAGTGGTAAATCAGTCTTCTTTGAGACATGAAAAGAAAGCTCTACTGAGTCATTATGGGACAATCTGAGGTAATTAAACCTCAGATTAAAGGTAATCCTAGACATTACACCACTGGGCAAATCAAAGATTACCTTTTGATATTCTAACACCAAGGAATGAAAAAAAGTTTGCCTTAGATTTGTGAGATACAGCACACAAAGTATTTTTAATCTAAGGATTTAAATAACTGTAAATATGCACACTTTTATAGAAATCCTGTTGTCAGAGGAAAGCTGAAGCAAAATATTAAGCTTGAGTCCTTCTCTCATTCGTCCCCAGTTCCTGATTGTTTCACAATATTTAACTACTCTATATCACTGTGCATTCTAATTGTAATGCTTTTCTTTAGCCCTTCAACTATAAAAAAAAAAGGCAAAACACTTCAGTGTCATGGTCTGAGTGTTGTGAACACCATTTAACTGTGAAAAGTGAAACAGGCTTGGGAAATACAGTCATGGTTTAATTATTGAACTGCTAACAATGTGCCTAGCATTGAACAGGATACAAAGTTGAGCCTTCTCCAAACTGCTTGTAACTGGAATAGTTGGTGCACATATGTTTATAAATGCACATTCCTAATACACATATAAAATTCCCAAAAACACAGTTAATGTGGCAAAAATTGCCTGCATGCAAACTCTTTTGCAAATCTTCCTACTAGTCACCTTTCTTGAAATTTCAGAATTTAACCTGATGCCCTGAGTCAATACTACTGGTGTTTATCATCTCTGAAGATACATTTGATAACTTGATATCCTGAGAGAATGAATCTGAAAAAAAACTCCTTTTCCCCTGCACACGTGAAAGATTAATTGAAAGATTTTAAAGTGACTTGAATTACACCTCGCTAGCACCTTTTGCTTAATTTCCCTGGATTTTTATTATTTACTCTGTATCAAACCCATACAGTATTTAGATTTTTAGATTATCATGTCTTTCTTTTCACTAGCTTGTCGTTTACTAGCATTACCTGCAGTTCACATGACAAACTTACTTTACCTAATTAAAAGTTACATTACTGCTAATTTGGTCTCCCTTCATCTGCTCAAACTGAGAGTATAGATTACATAAATCTATAGCATAACAAAAACTACTGCTACATTTTGTTTCTTATCAAGAACACGTGCCTTTACTTACTTGACAAAAGGAAAAGATGTCCCTTTCTATAAATTGATTTCAGAGTCATTGCACTGGGGTTTGGAAGAACTTGAACAGCAGAGTAGGCACTGTAAACAAATACTTGTTAAAAACACATTAGGAAGGATTTGGAATGGTTCTGTGAATGGCAACATGTAATCTGAAAATTAAAGGCTGACCACTACAAACAATGGTGCAGAGCACAAAAAGGTGAAACAATTCCATTACCACTGTTCCTGGGATGTACCCTTTTAATGCATCCCAGGATGCTTGTGTCCCTTAGCATGTTGGAGCAATGATACAGGTTAGTGCCAAGCCTCTTAGCTCATTTATTAATTTATTCCACCTACCATCAAAGCACAAAAAGAAACAGAACCTGACACTTGGGGGTGAGCTGATACACATAAATTCTTCCAATCTTTGTTTTATTTTAAGTTTCCTCTTAGCATTACTTTTGAATGAGAGTTCCAAGCATGCTTAATCATTGAAAAGTTCCTGATACTTTCTATAAAAGGAGTAGCATTTGCTTTTATTGTTGTTTATGTTGTAGAAAGAATAGAGTTAGAAGCAATAAATATTGAAGCTCAAGGAAAACACTGAGGATTAATTTCTTTGAATAATTTCTACATATGCTATAGAGTTTCAGTACATAGCGCTGATCTCAGTGTTTAATACAATACAGCTGGTAGTAAATTTTCTTGCTTACTGTAGCATATATTGCTAATTAAATAGTTCTGTCCTGCCCAAATTTCCTTTTAGCTGTTTGCCTATGTTTCCTTATTTTCTGCTTGCACACTGAATCAGTGATTTGTCCCTTATTCCCCCTTTCTGATATAAGTAAAAGTAAGCTGAGCTAGAAAGAAGCAATAGGTGGATATCAGCTGCCTTGGGAAAATGGTGGGGAAAGAAGGGCTTACCAGAAATGGAGGCATTGAACCATCATCTTGTTGTCTGCAGACATGGAGCATATACCAGCTCAAACTCAGACCTGAGCTCTACTACAGCACATCATATACTTTTACATCAGGAAAGTCACCGTGTCGTGTGACCTTAGATAACACTAAGTATAGAGTCTCTGTATACTCGGGGTAAGGATCTAACATCAAGTTATCGGGAGGAGGAATACTCACATCTTTCATATAGAAGCTTAAAATCCTAATCTATTTAACTGGTATAACATCTAGAAGCTAGTGTGGGTAATTTACTCCTCTTGACCAATCTTCAGTTCTGTGACTGTACTTTAGGATGTCAATAAAGTTGGCTTGGTTTAAAACCTTGTCAGATGTAAATGGAGGAAACCTTAACACTGATGCATAATTTCACTGCAAAGTTATTGAAAAAAAAAACCACACAAAAAACAAATAGGTAAAAATCTAAAATGACACACTGATTTTTTTATAATTCTTTACAGAAGGAATGCACACTATATATTCAGTAAGACATGTCCATATGCTTTCTACATGCATTTTCTTGGTAATGAAAAAAGTCAATGCATTCTTATTATTTATATGGCTGATTTGAAAATTTATGTCTTTTGGAAGCAGGAAGATGGTCAATATATTAGCTAATGCACTGAAAATACAAGTCTCTATGTGTTTGTTTCCTTTGTTAATACTTTAGAAACAAGTTCCTGTGGGTTTGTTTCATAATGCTTTCCCCAAATTACTGAAAAGAGAAATCTATTAATGAAAACAATTACACTTTTTTTTTTTTAATCTTTACCTTTTCTGCTGAGAAATCACTTGGTAAATTACGTCAGGTCATAATAGCAGCATTGGACTGCCCATGTAATGCAATGTGACTGATGCAAACTGACAAGACATGCAACCCAGTGATATGTTAATTGGGTAGAGAATGGGTGGGGGGAAGAAAGATGAAAATGGATTTGTCTTAGAAGACAAGACGTGGATGCACATAGGCAGAATCACAACTGTCCACAGTGTTTATCTTCGGTAGTTTCAGCAGGGAGTTGAGAATTGCCTGTCCTTTCATTTATGAAGCTAAACCTTTCATTGTAGACTAGAACTGTACAATGGACATGCTGAAATTAGTCTCCCTGATTTGTCTCACTGTAAAGAGCCCACCCAAAGCTTATGTCCTGCTTCAAAACTTGTTTTGAAAGTGCTTCAGTGAGACTTCAGTCAGTGCTTAGACCTTGCAGAGGTTCTCTGCACAGAGGAAGCTTGCATGTTGTACAATCATGGTTTTACATTTTTCAGTATCTGTTTGAAACACTTTTTTTTTACCAACAAATATACTTCAACATTAGCACTCAGAGAAGCATAAAGTAATTAGCATATGAATCACTTTACGCAAGTTCAAAGACGAGCTCTCAACCTTCAAAGGCATTTCATCATTTGCAGAAAGCTACAGTTTCACACCATTGCTTATGGTCTAGTGAGTATCAGTGACTCAGAAACACAGGGTTGTGTTGAATGTGGAGGCTATGTGCAACGAGCAATCATAATTCAGTTTTCTCAGCAAATGAACATTAAGCCCTACTTAGTGCAATTTCATGTAATGCAAGATGGAGTGGAGGCAAGGGTAGATGCAGATAGTGAGGAGTGTTGGTATGTCAGGACGATTCTCATGTCAGTTATTCTGGCCATGTCTCCTTAAGTTGCTAAGAGTAAGTCAACATGGTATTTAATGTGCTGTCACAATGCATGAAACTGCAGTGATACTACTTAGACACCAAGTTAAAAAAGAAAACTACACCTGAGAGCTTTATGCAAACCAAAACAATGCAGGGAACTTCTTCATCAGAGCTGCACCTGCTCAGTTTATTATGCCACGCAAAGCTTTTAACAAAAATTTGCACTTAGGCAATATATGTTCCTTTACTGGGGAATATTGGTATACTTTACACAACTTAACAAAGCTCTTTAGCCTCTGACTCCTGAGAGATAGGTGGCCTTTCTTTGTTTTTATGTTGTCCACGACATTGTAGACTCTGAGTTTCTCATAATAATTACTGAATACATTATCTAACTTCTATTCAATAGTATCTATAATTGCCCCTATTTACATAAAGTAACTAAAGAAAACAAAGATCAAAGTGGCCTGGGTGCAAAGCCACTAAAATAAAACTATGGCAGGACCCAGACCTCAAGCACAGAACAAGCAAAAAAGCAGGGCTTTTAACATTTTGGGGGAAAATTCTCTTCAAGCAGCAGACCCAGTAATAAAATTCAACTAGCACTGCCTGCTTCTAATTGTCTGCTTTAACTACTAAACATTCTCCCTATCAGACAAACTTTGACGTGTGTATCCCATACAGTATATGCTGCAATACACCCTTAAACATTGTAAGGATAACTAAAAACACTGGAAGAGCCACAATTTGAATTTCGCTCAGCATTTGTCATAAAGAGTTAGAGATTCTTAGGTAGCTCTGAAAATATTTGACAAGGTGATGGTTTGGTTTATAATTTATATATTGATGGCGGCTTCTTTTACCCCTTATTCCTAGCTAATTAAAAGCATGCTTAAAAAACATTATTCACAGTAGCTTAGGGCTCACAAGTGTTGTAAAATTTTTCACAATAAGAATGCACAAGTAAAGAAACTCTCAGTCTTGGACTTATATATTCTGCAGATTTGTAATGAAGACTGCAGGTACCAAAAAGATCATAATCTCTCATATGAAAATCCATACTTGAAATCTGATTGATAAGAGTCCAACAAATTATAATGCATAAATTCAGTGGTGCTTTACTGATTTGCATGTTGGTTTTGAATGAATCTTTAGGGTTTTGTCTGCTTGTTGTTTTTTACAATAGATAACTGGATATGCGCCATAGATATGACACTTGGGTATGAATATGCGATGACTAACTTCAAATTAGTTTTCCTCTACCATCCTGTTCCCCTGCTTACAGGTGTCTTTTTCAACAGTCCTGCTATCAGCAAAATCATTCATTACATTTTTTTAGAATTTATTACATACTCAAGTATTATGGCAGGCAGGGCATATAAAAGTAAATATAAACAACATTAATATAAAGGAAAGATATATTACACAGTAAAAATCATTCACTTAAGTGTGAATGAATACATGTCAAAATGTCTTTGAAATATTGCCAGTCTCTTTTCCTAGAACAAGGGGAGAGTGAATTTTTAAAGACAGAAAAATTAGTCTCTAATTTGCCTTCTAACTTTTATGATAAATCCAGTTTCTAAACTTCTAATGACAACAGTTTACAGCAGTATAGTTTATCATATGCAAAACCCATTTGTTCTAATTTTTTATTATGAATTTGAGTTTTCCCAAATTATTTTTATTTAGACATTATCAAGCATGCTAACATGGAAAAAGGGATTCCCAAACCCCCAAATGTCTTTATCTTTTGTTGCAAATTTTGAGTGATTGAATACAAATTTTATAAATGCTGCTTAAACTATATTTTCCCATGGCATGCACAGTTATTGCTTTAACAGGAAAAATACATGCCCTTTCTACAAGGCAAAGGATCCTAGCTACAGTAGCATTAGCAGACATCATTAGGACACTGTTAGGTACAGCTGAATAAGCTTTGCCTTTGTTATGTCATCTATCTTAAAGCCATTAAAAGTAACATTGTAAGCTGTTATGTAGCTGTCATATCAGGAGGAAGTCTTATACTGATTTAATTAAATTTTTCTGGCAACAGATAAAGACAAGGAATGGAAATAATTAAGCCCATATAGGTTATTCTCTTCTGCTGTTAAATCATTATTCAAGGAGAAAGCCTCCAAAGTTTTATACTTCCTTGGGCCTTTTTAGGAGACTATTTTCTCAAGTTCCTGCCATTTATTAATGTGTTGATTCATTTTAGCAGGATTGATATCTCTATGGGGTCATAATTCATTTCAGTTGAATCCCCAACATGCAGAAGCTGTTTCAGAGAATCCTTACCAGATAGTTACAGATTAACTATCATCTGAAATCAGTGTGATGTATTTAAAGGTGAAGGCAGCTGCAATGCACAGATTTAGGTTAGATGGCTTGGAAACTGCCCAGACAGCTATCCCTTTGGAAGATTTTCACTCAGAAGTGGTATGAATACGCTGCTCAAGAGTACTCAAGGCCAGATCCAAGAAGTTAGAAACCCAGTACCCCATTTTAAGGCAGATGCAGCAAAAATGGAGATCAGAAGCCTCTGTTAAGCCTCTGTACTCTGTGGAGAGTGTTGGCATCTTCACATGGCATCCAGAGCAGTACAAGGAGCAGTGATGCCTTAAATCTGTCCTGCACATACGAGCTTTCTACTGCCAGCTTACTGGGAAATGCTGAGTCTAAAATCCTGGTTTTATTCAGCTATAGAAGAAATTGTATTTTCACCCTTTGGGATTCACTTTCTTCACCCACTGAAAATAGAAAGAAAATTAACTCCCCAAGCAGTCTTGAAGGTAGTGGCTCAGCCACCCCTTTTTTATTTAAAAGTTTGTTGCTAGAAGTAGGAAAGTAGGTTTAATTTCTTCTCTCCACGTACTGGAATTTACACTCATTTTTCTCACTTCTGCACCTAGTAATCTGAATGCCAGTCTATTCTTTCTTTCATTATGGTTATATAGGAAATAATGTTAGTACACTGTAGCAAACTTGTAGCAAATCTACAAGGACAGAAGGAGATTTAATTGTAAAACCAGGCCAATTTCACTCACATGCTTACTATCATACCAGGAGATTTGACCAAGATTTCATGTGATGGACTGTGTGACAGAGGCCACCAGCTATCCAGTCATGGTTAGGGGTTGTTTCAGATGGTAATAACATGCTGGATTTGGATGTGGTTTGCACCACTGCAGAGTTCACAGGGATTTTAGTCATTGTGTCCCACCTGGATGAGTTATTAGGATTTACCCATTGTCCTGTCTCCAGCACTGGTTGTCCTAAGAAGATGAACAGTCATCAATTCACAAAACTGCTACAGCCCTTCATCTGCCATTTGCTCTGGTACTTCCACACCTAGTCAGTCCTGGTTGTACCCTTTCACATCAATCCTAATGTTCCAGTTACTATTTCCTACAGTTGCAGGGATATATGGAAGGAAGGAAGATGCAGGGATGAAAGGCAAGAGACACTTTCCATCTGTCCTGGAGGTCAGCAGTCATTTGACAAAGAATGAAAGAAAAGAGAAATTAGTAACAAGTGACCAGTTCCACAGCCTAGCAGTTAGTGCACTTTGCTTTCCTGAGTTTTGCTCTCAGAACTGCTGCAGTTTAAATTCAGAACAGAATAACGGACCAGTAACTTGCACCTACTTGACAATGTGTGTGCACAAAATGAATATGATAGATATTCGTTTGCTGTTTTGGATACAGTCTGGAGTAAAAGCAGGTAATACCACATGAATTGCAGCTGCAAAACACCTGTTCCAGGACTGAACAAAAGGGGGTCAGCATTATATAAATTGACAAGGGCCTGCATTACCTTGTATGCTAGCTACACAGTTTGCACAGTCAGATTTCATTTCACCTTGGATTTCAGGTCCCCTTCCAGCTTAACACTATAATAGCCAGCAACAGATCCGAGCTTCTGGGATGTGCATCACAACTATATCATCCTGGGCCATCTGCTTCTATTTCATTTGTCTCCTCCCTTGCACACACAGATCATAAACACATGTTTCTGCTAAATATGCAAAAGGGAATACATTTTCACATCATAACCTCTGTATAGCTGAAAATGAGCATTCCTCATTCCTCTGCCAAGCAAGCTATTTTTCATCTGTATGTTTCTTATGGTTACAAGAAAATACTTGTCTACTTCATAGTACTAAAAGCTATGTGGTTCAGGGTATGTGATTAACATTAAAGTCCATAGTCATAGCTCCTGCCTCTCTATCTGCCAGCATAGTTTCTAAATTGAAAGTTTTAACACAGTACTTAACAGCTTAAACAGGTTAAAAATCATAGCCTGAGAGATGTTATAGCACTGAAAGCAAAAGGTGAACTTACAGTAATAAATGATATTTTGTAGTTATATACAGTTTTTCATCTTGAATGGTATTAAAGTATTTTATAAACTAATACGTAAAAGAATTAGGCATTCTCAGCTAAAAGAGACAGTATAAGTAAAAGAATACTATAATGGAAGGAAACATAAATTTTGGCAAAAGTATTGCCCTTCTGAAAAGTTCAGTTGACTCCTTTAATTTACCTAGCTCAGAAGCAGGAGCTGCTGAGTAATACATAGATTTTTTTTCTGTTTACAAATAATTAATTCAATAAAGGTTTATTTTATAAATATACGTCTTCCCAAATATTTACCAAATAGTCTTTGTCACTACATTTTATCTGATGGAATATTTCCTGTGAACAGTGCTAATACATTATCTTGCAAAAATTAATCTTACTGTGTACCTGCATAATTACAAACTAGTGTTGTTCCCATTTTGAATAAATAATTTAAACTTCTAAAACTGTAGAATCATGAATAACAATTATTCATAATATCCCTCCTGACAATTCATTTTTTAATTTTTAAATACACTTTTTCCAAAATTTTGAGTAAATATCTTGATTTGATTAATATTCAAAATTTTAAGCCTATTTTAAAAATGTGCTATTGTTTTATCTTTGTTTGGAAGCATTTTTAAAGGTACAATGTCAAGAAATAGAGATCATCTGGCTAAATTGCTCACCTACCTTCTCTGCTACAAATAAACTTTTATTTAGGGAATTATTGCTGATGTAACATGGGTGCAATAAACAAGCCAAACTCAAACTTTTCATTTACGTTGGTTATTTTGTACACAGAGAACTGTTACAGAGCATGTTTAGAGTAATATTTTACATTCATGCATCCCCCCACTTCTTCAAGAAACTACAAAGTCAGGGGCTAGATTATTAATTTCCCTACATTTCCTCTTAAAAATAATATATTGTGGGCCTATATTCTCATCAGGTTACTGTCTCACTTGGATCCAGAGCCAAAGCTTTACGCTCTAGCCATGCCGGCTAGCAGCCTACATCAAGGCTGCATACCTCTGACTCTGGGATCTCTTGCTATTTCCCTTCACCAGTCATAGGGCAAAGGCATAATCTCAACTTGTACGAATAACTGCACTGAAGTGTATTCACCTCCAATGTGATGAAAGAAATGTACCCCAGGCAGCATGTGCATACTGTTAAAATCATTCATTACCATTCTTTTCAGCTGTGCTAGTCTAGAGTTCCAGCTACTAATCCAGGTTAACAGCTCTCCATTTTTTGAGAGGCGGTAAACGAGAAGATGGCATTCACCAGGCATTTGAGAGACACCACTGGAGGAAGGTATTAGGCAGAGCATAGCTTAAATTAAGTTTCTGTCATACACAAAATTGCTTTAATAAACTTTCAACTTGTCAAGATTGCAGCTGAACCATTTTTAAGATCCAGCACTTCAGTGCAACTAATATTCTTCTTGACATTTGATATATTACATGAAGAAATTCAGGTGTAAAGTAGACAAAAGACTTTCTTGCCTCTGTAAGAAACTCATAAATTGGTTGAATTGTCAGGAAAGTGGCAGTCAGTAAGGGACAAGAATGCAAACAGATTTACAGCTGTGGGAGCTCCTGAAGGACACAGGCATTGACTTAAATGTCAGTCTGGAAGCATCTGTGGACTTAGATCCTCCTCTCCAATAAACTCTCATCCTTGATTGCACCCTACAGACCACAAGGCCAGCAGAAAGCACAAGGCTTGAGCCAAGTGAAAAGCTAAGCCAAAGGAGGACAATACAAGCTATTGACTTGCAACATATCTGAACTGGATTGTTAAAAGGGTTCGGTTCAGGGAAAGCTGATTGAGGGGCATTCCTTTATACCACATTGGAGCTTTGCTTAGAGAAAATAAGCAAGTCAAGATATTCAATTGGGATTTATACTGGCATATAAAATAAAAAAACTGTGATGCACTGGGTAGCCATAAATGCTAGGAAATAACGTTTCCCAGAAAAGCAAAACCTAATCCCTACCACCTAATCCCAAATATATTAATATGACATTTGGTGCGTTGTTTTTTCTTTTATTTTTTCATTAGCTGTTTTGATTCCTGGGCTACCACCCCAGGTCCACAGGCAAAAGAACATGGGCCAACCTGCAAATAACTCAGGGATGCTGGTACAGCAAATTAGTCTTCATCCAAGCCCTGACTTCCACTCAAAGTACTTCTATGAGAGGACACCAGAAATACTCAGTTGTTGACTGCACAGCCTTTTCTCTTTTTCAAACTTCACCCTGTTCCCAGTACCTCACAGAAAGGAACACATTAGTCCAACCTTTAACCCACTAAATTCAAAGACAAGAGGAAAAAAACAAAACGTAGCTCCAGTTTCCAGTGGGCAGTTCCCCAGACAGAAGGCCAGATCTTACTTCTGATTCTCTTGAAGGAACTTCCAAGTCATTTCTGCAAGAAGTGAGAAATGGATACTATGACCAGGATTAGAGGGGCCCTGCCCTGAGGCATTTGGTGGCCTGGCACATCAGACCCACAGGAGTATAAAGCTCTAGTGGACATGGGTGCACCATCAAGCTATAGAGGGGCAGAACCCATTTGTATTTCTGGAGTGACAGGGAGATCCCAAGAGTTGACTGTACTGGAAGCAGAAGTAAGCCTAACTGGGAATGAGTGGCAAAGGCATCCCATTGTGACTGGCCCAGAGGCTCCATGCATCCTTGGTATAGATTACCTCAGGGGAGTGTATTTTAAGGACCCAAAAGGGTACCGGTGGGCCTTTGGCATAGCTGCCTTGGAGATGGAGGAAGTTAAACAGCTGTCTACCTTGCCTGGTCTCTAGGAGAACCCTTCTGTTGTGGGTTTGTTGAGTGTCGAAGAACAACAGGTGCCAATCGCTACCACAATGGTGCATTGGCAGAAATATCACACTGATACTCTCTGATTCCCATCCATAGGCTGATTTGACAACTAGAGACTCAAGGATGATCAGCAAGACTCGCTCACCCTTTAATAGTCCCATATGGCCAGTGCGAAAATCTAATGGAGAGTGAAGGCTTAGTGTAGACTATCGTGGCCTGAATGAAGTCACGCCACCACTGAGCGCTGCCATGCTGGACATGCTAGAACTTCAATACGAACTGGAGTCAAAGGCAGCCAAGTGGTATGCCACGATTGATATAGCTAACGCATTCTTCTCGATCCCTTTGGCAGCAGAGTGCAGGCCACAGTTTGCTTTCACTTGGAGGGGCATCCAGTACACCTGGAATCCACTGGCCCAGGGGTGAAAACACTGCCCCACCATTTGCCATGGACTGATCTAGACAGCACTGGAACAGGATGAAGCTCTAGAATATCTGCAATACATTGATGACATTATCGTATGGGGCAACACAGCAGAAGAAGTTTTTTGAGAAAGGGAGTAAATTAGTTCAAAATCCTTCTGAAAGTTCGTTTTGCCATAAAATGATGTAAGGTCAAGGGACTTGCACAGGAGATACAGTTTGTAGAAATAAAATGGCAAGATGGACGCCGTCAGATCCCAATGGATGTGATCAACAAAATAGCAGCTATGTCTCCACCAACTAGTAAAAAGGAAA
>VYZM01016400.1:595110-617271 GCA_013398915.1 Dromas ardeola | reverse complement strand
AATAAACTCCTACAACAGTAGGAGTGTATATATAATAACATAGATGTCCTTTGTGCAAAATCACACTGTATATACAGCATTCTTGAGATATAATTGTATAATCTTGTCAAGATTATAATCAAGATTCAATATATAACTGAGATTCTTTAAGAGGCTTCTCCTCAACACACCCATTATCCTGAGTTCAGAGTCAAAACTTATACTTAAGTTTCTCTCACTCGTGTGTAAAGTTAAGTTAATTTACTGTTCAGACTGGGAAATTAATTATAATATTGACTTTATTGGTATTTTGGAAACATCTGAAGACAGGTACTCTCAATCAGTTATTACTTGTATGGAAGAAACTTCCCCTAGAAATCAACATTATTGGATTTCCTAATAATTTTTAAAAACTTTTAGGTTTTGTATCTGGAAATATGCTCTCCTATGAAAATTTAAGCCTGAAACTCTCCTCATGGGGGTAGACTTTGGCAGCAGACCAGTGCCCTTCGACTCCAGGAAAAGCCTACCTGGAAAAGTTGGCAAGATAGCATCTTTATTTTGTATTTCCTAAGGCCTTTTCTTTTTGTAGAGAGTGCTGAATTATTCACACTATGCTAATAAAGTTCATTTGAGTCATCTGAGCAATCTCCTGAGTTTATTAATAAATTATTTAATAAAGGAGTGAATATGGTCAAGTTGTCTCTACATTACACTGGACTGCAATATAGTGATAATCAGATAAACAACAAAGATGAATTACAAGGCAGGGAACGCAGGCAGAATTGTGCTGGGAAATGAGACTGCCAGTATTCCAGCCTGAAAGAGCCTGGGGAAATTCAGCTGGCAAAACCCGGAGAAAGCCTGAGGTGGTAAAATTGTGCTCACTTCGAGGTGGAAAAAAAGTGGTTCTGTTCACGGACTCAGGATACGGCCTAGATAGGGTGTTCTGACAGTGGCTTCATTGACATTCTCTGACATAAAGCTCCCACAACATCTACAGACATCCAGAGTGGGCATCACAGGGGGCAATGATCTGCAATGGAAATAGATGCAGCCTATTTTAAACTGACATTCTACAAATACGTTCATTCTTTTCCCTCCGTGAAGCAGGTAGTTGTTTCCCATTTATTATAATACTAAGAAAATAGCATCAATCTTCCCTTTGTTCAGCCCTCCCTCACGTATAATTCCATGCTATTCACATCTTGAATCAAGATAAGAAACGGAGCTATTTCTCTCTTCAAATGATCCAAATTTTCCATCATTCAGTACCTACAGTTATTGATCATTTCCCACCTGAAATTGGATTTTTCCCTAAATATTCAAGTTCAATGGTATGCCCAAGGAGTTTCTTAGGCATAGCTAAGGACATATCTATCTGAAAGACTGGATCTCTTGGCGGATCATACTACTGTAGAAGGAAAACAATGGAGCTCCTTGGTTTAAGAATGAGATTCTAGCTATGTAGAGGCCTGGTGTATCAATTCAGGAATGTTTTGCATATTCCATCTACTACTTAATCCATAATAGCTTGAATTGGGTAACCTCCCAATTGGTTCTCCCAAATTTGGGGTGAGTAGTGAGAGTAGGCACAGAAAACAGAGAAGAGACATCTATTTTTTTTCTTGATGTTTGCATTTTTGGTGGGAGATGAAACAGTAAGACACGAAATCTCAGAAGGAATCGCTGCATTCTCTGGGAAGGAATTTCATAGCCTTGTTTTTCTGTTCCTTGCTTTAGCAAGTTGACCCTTGCAGCTGACAGTCTCATCATGCCTGCAGAACTTTGCTGTGGAGGGATGTTATAATCTCCTGACAAGAAAAGAATTTTTACAAACATTGATAAAGTGCCAGAAGATCACTGTCTTGAAGCAAATGCAATGTTCCCTGGGGAAGCAGTATAGAAGTCTTGGACAGACAGCACTGAACTTGCCTCTGAGTAAGAAAAGCATCAGTCATTCTGCTGAGGTTTTCTTCTTTATCAAACAGAAGTGCAAGAAAATATTCTTAGTGTGAAGAAAAATTCTCATAAAAAGGGAGTCTGTATCTTTGGTAACTGTTGAGAAGACACCACTGACATATTGGAAAGTCATGCAGCTATCCCACAGGATTCTTTCTGAATCATATCAATTGTACTTGGGCTTAAGAATAGATATCAGGTGTTCAAGCAGAGAGAAGAAAAATGGAATTGCTCCTAAGATTGTCCACCAAAAATTTTTGAGCAAGACTAGGACACTCTTTGTGATATTATTTTCTTCACTCATCTATATCCTTGGTAAGAAGAAAGACAAAGTATTCATAACTTGCCTCTAATACTCAGGCATACGAAGGGGCCTGACATACATACGATGAGATGTATTTTTTGGTGATGTTTGTGATGCATTGTCCCAACTGTTGATTCTGTAGTAAGTGTGGAATGGTTTGAAGACAGTGTTAAGCCCACTTTTTGTTTGTATGTTTACTTAGCTATATCCAAACTAATGAAAGTCTTTTAACATTCTTGTGTTGCTGCAAAGCGCTTTGAAGCCCTGATGAGAAAGGTATTAATAAATTAATTCTGTTATTATTTCACCATTCTATACTGCAGATCCTGTGGACTAGATATTGAGATTTAGGCAACAGAGTGTACTCGCAACAACTTGTGATAATTTAGATTCTTCTTACTGCACAGTTTCTGCATTACAATAATTGCTGAATTATGTTCATCATGTCGGACTTAATACTAAATTTAATGCACAGAGTATCATCAACTGTTTATTTTAATACTTGGCAGGTAATCAGCATTTTGACTGACAATCTGCCCTTCTCTTTTTACTCTTCAGTGTGTACTGTTTCCAGCACTCACTGCTACCTATATATCAGCGTATATGGCCTTGGGTTGAGACTTGTACAATGCATCACCATGCAGCTATATACAATGAGGCATAAAGAACCTCTTTGAAACTGCAAGAGGAAAATTCTGTAAGTGGGCTGAAAACAGTCATAACAATTAGAAACCAGCAAGGACGGCAAAACCACTGCCCTCAAGCACAGCAGTGCTCCCTGTCACTTGAGTGAGGAAAATAACTCAAGAGAAGAGAAGTAGCACGTAGTGATTCACCACAGTCACACTCTGCAGTCCCTCAGTTCACAAGTTCCCAAGACATGATTTTTAATATTTTGGAAACACCAAGTACTATCTCCCTGACAGCTTGCTTATCTTATGTGATCAAAGCCCTAAAGACTGGCTGCAGGCCTTGGGTTGCAGGTCTTTGAGACTTTGCATTTTGTTCGGCGCACCTCTCAGCATTAACCCACACTGGGAAAGATGATACCCAAACATTTGTTCTCCAGTTTGACCGCCTTTGTATTTCAGACACATGAGAGAAGCCTCTACCATGAGTCCAGAACAAAGTATGAATTTGTATCCGCAGTGTGCTTTAGCTGTCCTGCCACTCCAGATTTTCCAGTTCCACAATCTAGTATTAAAATATACCTTTATTATATCCTTTAAATATCTATCAAGTGCTGAAATATATACCCTATACGTGGAGAATTTCAAAGGCTTCTGAATACTCTAAATCACGTTGTTTAGAAAACATAGGTCTTTTCCTCAGTAAATATGCTGACAATATGCATGCCTAATATTTAATTAATTAAAATATATTCATGTAAAATGGTTTTTTCTTTCTATCCAGCTCCCTGCTAAGCTATCAGACACATTCCTAGAACCATTCCTCTTAAGGGTTATTACACTATTTGTAATACTTCAGATTAAAAATGTATTACATCCTCAGGTCTCTTCATTATAATATAATTTTTACACAATCCACGTTACCATTAGGAGCACAGTATGAGAAGTAGTTTCAAAGTAGCATTTGTCTGTGGGATTCATGCAGTGAAATATGTTTACGATGTATATTTATTTGCTCAAAGCAATTTGCAAAGGGTTTTGAACATTACTTAAAATCTCTAAAAGCAAAAGCACAAAGCTTTCCTTTTGATTTGAATTTTTCTTTGTGAAACCATATATATATTTTATCCTTCACTTGTACCTCTGAACTGGATGAAAGATGAGAGAGCGTTCAAAGTCCTCTACCTTCCTTCTAGCACAGCCAATGTCCCATCTGTTCCCCCAGAGTGACATGCTTAAGCTTTATCATGGTGGACAGTTGCCTCCTTGTTGGCACACCACCCTTCCAGCACTCAGAGAATGAGGTGATAAAAACTAGGTACCAATGCTGTATGATGGGAAGCTGCATTAACTTTTACCCACTCACTATGAGATAAGAGAGAACAGCAACATCCCCTCAGCAGCAGCATGAACAGCTTTTTTTCTCAGGAAGCATCTTGCAGGAATTTTCCCAAATTGAGCCATGCCCATGCCAACTGCAGAACCTGGTGAAGTAATGAAATCCAAATCAGCTCACCAAAATAAAAAAAAAAAATCAGTAAGCTATTTTTCTCACTACTCTCGAATGTTTCTATTATTATTTAAATTGAAAATTGTGGGGCACTCTGCTCTCAGATGTATTGGAAAACATAGTAATTTTGCAGGAGGTGTTTACAGGAAAGTCAAAGATATTAAGACAATTTAAACCAGATGAAATGCAAGACAGACAACAGATCTTAGACAAAATGAAGGCACAGCAGGGAATGACTTTCCCAAGGTCATATAGTGCATCAGCTGCAGAGCTGGGACTAGAACCCTGGTCTCTTGATACACAGCCTAATCATACATTTCTCAATACCAAAATTTGCAAATAAGATACCACAGGCATAAAAAATTCTGTTTATGTATGGTATTTCCTTAGTGAGCAGGGGCAAATAAAAGATCAATTATTTAAGAGCTTGCTTAATAAGGAGAGTATGTTTCAGTAATTACTGAGGCCAACTAGCGGGTTGAAGGTCTTACAAACTATACAATGTTTTCTCATTGTACTATGGAAGATGTTCTTGATTAGTCCTCTTGTGGTTTGTGTGCTATGCCTTTCTTATAATGAGCAGGGTGAATGCACATGGTACTGATTGACACGTTGTTCTTACATATAGTTCTTTAAAGTTAAATTAATTTCATTTCTATCAGAAGAATTTTATTTTTCATGTTTCTGTGAATCTTAGAAAGCATTGTTTTAGATGAAGATTTACAATTAAAGTGAATTTAAGCAAATGATGTTTAGATTTCTGTGAAAATAAAAAAAACATAAGAGATAGAACTCTAAAGGTCAAGTGATTTTCATTGTTGTCCAATTTAGATATCAGTGTCTATAAGCATTATTTGTTTATTCAGCTATGATATGCTTTGAAGAAACTTGTAAAAAGCAGAATCTCTAAAGTCATCCAATCTTTCTGAGCATGCCTTATGCAGAAAAAAGGCAGTGGAAAATCCTTTGGTTTGCACTACAAAAAAAAAAATAGGTAGCAATGTTGAATGTAGGTAGTAGCAGAGTCTCCAAGAGACCTCAGAAAAATAAAGTGGTGGTCAGACATCAAGTCTCTTATTCCCGATAGAACTGACTCACAGGTGGGGAGTTTACAACTATGTGAAGGTTTAAGTCCATTACTCGCTGTTAAATTTGGGTCAACTGTTGTTCTCTGTCAAGGGGTCTGGAAAAAAAAAAAATCTTTGTGGGCTTATATCCAGTCTATTAAATTACATCACTTTTTGCTGAGTTTCACTCTCCCATTTCACAAGACACCACATCACATAAGAAATGTCAACAAGAGAAATGACAGAAGGGCAGTGTAGCAGACCTGCAATAAACGGATGCAGTTCACATAACCCGAGTCTATCCCTTCTTTCTTTAAAATATAAGCCAGCAAAGCACAGGACACTTCCTGGGAATTAATGGTCAGAAGGAAGTGTTGACGGGATGAGGCATAGCCAAAAGCCATTAGGTTACACTGGTCACTCATTCTCCAGGAATGGCCCTTTGTAAAGGAAATAGACATAAACGTTAATGACTGTAAAGGAACATAGTTTACCCGTTTCCAAGGTACGGGCAGTAGTATCTCATTTCTTCATTCAGTTTTCCAAATTACATTGGAAGTTGTGAAGGCTTTTTTAAAATTTCTTATTTCCTGCTCCCTTGCTCATTTTGCACTGCAAAACTTCAGCATAAGCTGGGAAACATCTCCGCAGTCCTAGGAATCGAGGCATCTTAATGTTTTTCTTCTTTTTTTCAGAGGGCTGGAGCACCTCTCCTGTGAAGACAGACTAAGAGAGTTGGGGTTGTTCAGTCTGGAGAAAAGAAGGCTCAGAGGAGACCATATTGTGGCCTACCAGTATCTTAAGGGGGCCTATAAGAAAGCTGGGGAGGGACTTCTTAGGATGTCGGGTAATGGGAGGACTCGAGGGAATGGATTAAAACTAGAGATGGGTCGTTTCAGAATGGACGCTGGGAAGAAGTTCTTCACCATGAGGGTGGTGAGACACTGGAACAGGTTGCCCGGAGAGGTGGTGGAAGCCCCATCCTTGGAAGTTTTTAAGGCCAGGCTGGATGGGGCTCTGAGCAACCTGATCTAGTGGGAGGTGTCCCTGCCCATGGCAGGGGGGGCAGAACTAGATGACCTTTAAGGTCCCTTCCAACCCTGACAATTCTATGATCCTGTGATTCTTATTGTCTTTTCTACTTCTGACAACCTCTGCCAAAAGCAACCTTTAGAAAATCTTAACATGCTCTGGGCAGCAAACTGCTAATTTTTCACATGCTATTAGAGTGCCACACAGTTCTAACAAAAGGGATATTTTACTTCCCTGTTCTCACAAAAAGTTCGTACCAGCAGCAGCACATACTCCACTAACATTCACTGCGTGTGTGGTGAGGTGCTGAAGATTTTTAGGCTAGTCTGATCTTCACAAATTCTTTATATATATCTTCCAGAAATTAGTAGCCTACCACTGCAAAGAAAAGGAAGAGATGGGGAAGAGGAAAGGGAAGGGGAAAGGAGGGAAAATGTGCTATTATTTCAGATAACTAACAAGCTTAGCTACGTGCAGTAAAATGCTACTGGAGATATATTCTGCTGCTTTGCCACCAGGCAGCTACATGCTGATGTCTTGAGCTGTCTTTGTTATCTTTTTTTCTCAATACAAAAAAAGTAGCTTGTCTTGCTGTGGTTCTGCTGCTGGTGGTATTTCGTTATGCAAATACTATAAGAATGTAAAAAACAGCTTTTTTCTTAGGTTGGCTGATCCAGTCTTCACATTATGCATTTGAGGAAGGTTGGTCTTGCCTAACTAACATTTACTATTGAATTATCTACATCTGGCCTGGCTACTCTAAGTTCTCTTTACTGCCAATGAAGAGAAAAAGAGCATTTTTTAAGCTGTGGTTTATTTTGTTTTAGGTCAACAACTGCTTGCTGTTTTCAGTCTTGCCTTTGAAATGTCTATTTCTTTCCAGTGATTATAAGCAATTTACAGCGACCATTTCAGATCATTAGATGGCTGTTCTGTAGATGCCTATATTCAGCCAGATGCACACATCTCCTTAGGTAAAGGCTTACATTCTGCACAGCACTTGAGTAGATTTAGCATTTCTGAAGAAACAAATGATCTCAGAATCACACCATTTTTAAATGATCCGTGTTGGGCTGGGTCCTACAAGCCTTCAGGAAAGACATAACTCTGGAACATCTGGATTTTATCAACTAGATCTTCTGTTTTCCATAAGTATCAGACGCCCTTGACTCCACACACTACAACAGGCAAAATTATGTTGTACTTCATACTCTGTTTCTCCAGGGAGACTCTAGTCTCTTCCTTCTCCTAGGTTGGTCCCTCCTTCTGTCTATGCTGGCTACATTCCAACAAAAGCAAAGAAAATTGACTCAGTCATGTATTCACCCAGCCCTAGAATTCAAGAACATATTCCTTAAGCATCTTAATTAGGTTCCTCTTCTGAGGCCTGCTTCTTTTCAAAGGATAAATGATAAAGGAAGCCTAAAATTTTAACCCGGACATTTAAATTTATGTTGAAATTGAACTATGTAAGAAAATGTAGTAGTTTACTAAATTTTGGTTCTCTTTTCTTGAAAATATTTTAAAAGTATTTCCTCAGTATGTGTTAACAGCTTCTCCAGTGCACCAGTGAGGAAATTTAAAAGACAAGGATTTCGGGGAAAGAGAATAGCTTGAATGTACCGAAGAGCCTCAGAAAATGTTGATACAGCTATGGAGGACTAGAGGTCCAGTAAAGGCCTGAGTTGATCCTAAACCCTCCACAGAGCCTTGGGATCTGCCCCTGCTCTAGCCAGGAGTGTGAGTGGGTATCAATTTCTCTTCCAAGGTTTCCATTCTGTGATTCACACTACCTGAGGCCCCAGACCCTGGGTCAGTTCAGACGAGCCTGATTCATGGGCAGCAGCCCAGCCTCCGGCTCAGCCATCTGCATGGTGTCGGCCATCCCTGGTTGTGTCCCGCTTCCTCCCAAAGGGATAGACATTTTATTATTTGACACTTTCTGTATCAGACGGTTGCCAAAAGCCACCAAGGGCCTTGCTGGTCACACAGCCCCAGATCACTTCACTTCCTCTGTGTCTCAGGCCAGTTAGCAGTTGTCACCAGGGTTTCCATCACCCTCTGATCTCCAGCCTCAAATGCACCACAAAAGTGTGAAATTAAACACAGTTGCATAACAAGTTTCACCTATTTCACCTTGCTTTTCCAGCTCATCCTGAATTAATCTAGTCAAAGCTGGGCAGATGTAGTCAAGGTCTTGCTTACCTGAGAGATGCTTTTAGCTAGGTGCTGCCCCATGGTATTTTGTGATCCTGAATGTCATCCAGTTATAAACAACCTCTTGACAGTAACAAATTAAAGATCCATCCCCCTTTCCCCATTCTTGAACAGCAGGAAGAAAAGAAATTATCCGCATCAAAATAATAATTCTGCAGCCTCCAATACTCAAGGGGATACAGTAAACATGACTTATTACATGATTTGCTGACAAAATAAGATGTAAGTCTATATAGGTGTTGATAGAGAGGTAATGGTTTATATCAAAAACTGTTCTCAAGTCTCAATTTTCAGATGAGACATTTTTTATCTTACAAGATTGCCTTCAGGTTGAATAGATCCTTAAACTTCTTTATTTTTCCTTACAAACATTTTTGACATTTACAAACATTTTGTACACTGCTGAGTAGCGTACATTTGCTGGAGGCTAAGTTACAACTTCTGTAAATTCTTACTATTATTAGGCACAAATCCAAGTCCCCATTGTAGCACATCTGACCTTTGAAGAAGTTCAATTCTTATCTACCTTAAAACAATGCTGCTTTGGACGGTCTCTGTTGGTATGGTCAGATGTTGCAAATGATCAAGTTAACATGTTATAATTCTTCATATAGCTAAAACATAGTGACATACCATGTAAAAAAATCACAGTTAACTGCAATGCAGCATAAACCAGACTGTGATCATGCCCATGCAAAACCACAGTAACCTGTTTCCTAAGCTCTGTTACCCTCATCATTAAGCTTCCTTGCCAAGACTAGATCCACACCAGGATGCAATAATAAAAGGGCTAAATACTCCATTTGTAGCAGCCTATAAAGATTCACAGACGATGACAGCTGGAACATGTGCAAGCTCTGCTACACTGATCAAAATTACTCTGAAGGATTTCTGAGGATTACACAGGTTAAAGGATCTGGGACGGATCAGACTTGACCCTGAACTGATACAGGAAAATGTAAGAGGTTGGACATAGGTTTTAGGTAGACTGTCCTTGGCCATGGACAGAACTAGACTAGCAAGGGCCGTAAGCAGCCTGGGAGTCATCTTTTTCCTCCGCCCTTACTGGAGAAGCTCAGATGAAACACCATCAAAGGAATGGTTATCTGTGTTCCTTCCTAAAGCCTCGATGCAATGCTGTGCAACCTGCTATTTAGGTAAATCTAATTACATGAGGTTTTGCACAGTTCAAGAATAATTTCTTTTTAATGTCGTGAACAGCTGCATTTTAAAAAAAAATATCAAACAGAGGCAAATCGCTCAGGAAACCTCTTATTCAGCACAGAAATAATGTGTTATGCAGAATGCTTGATTTTAGGCTTATCTGCCACTGCCTAGGTTGTCTCACTTGAAGTAATCAGCTTTCCAGTGTTTTCTTGGTTTCCTTGACATTACCTTTATTTATGCACAAGCCGTAGCCTGTAGCAGCTTTCCTTGCTTACTGCTTCCTGTTTCATTTCACTTTTCCTTTGCTCGCTGGTGCTAGCAGTTACCTAATAACAATTTTAGAACAATCCATCAGCAGTCTGTGCAAGCAAATAACTTACCAAACACTTGAACCCTGTAATTGTGTTCTGACCTTGGTTTTACTAGAGGTTAGAGTGATAGATTCTTTGCGGGAACACCATACTTTGTTGTTCTTTAAATGCAGTTCACCTGCCTAAGGTGAACTTTAAAGCAGAGGAAAAATCAACTGTGGCCACATAAAGCCTAGCAGCACATGGAGGAGCCAGCGACGGCGCAGGGACTGTTGGCAAACAAGACGTGATATTACCTAAACCCACGAAAGCTTAAGGAGAGAAACGTCTAAGGCAACTGGGTAGGGGACTTGACAGTCATGCTGACGCTGAAAGAATGTGAAAGGTTTTGAAATACCTTATTTTCCCCACTTCAGATTTTTGGAATATGAATTTAAGAAGATTATTAAAGGATGTGCAGCAAGATAATTTTTCACTCCAAAGTCCCTCTTCCACCCTGAACTCATGAATAAATGCTGTCTTCCCTTTAATTAAATTAACCAATAACGTTGTTCATGGAGTGGTATGTGATTCAGGTGTGATTCCTACTGGGCAAGTGACATTCAAAATACAGAGATTTCCTACTACAATGTTATCAATACCAACACTTGTTATGCAGCCCGGTTAGGAAACATGCACTATTTCTGTGCTTTCCAGGCGAATTATTTTGAGACTGAAGACTAATTGGCTGAAGCACGTGGACGCTCTTTAGCTGTTTAAAATGAAGTAATTCCCCTTTGCTAGGAAGCGAGATGGGATGACAGTTCTGAGTTATCACCAGAAGATGTTCTAGCAGCCTGAGAAGGTTTTGAATGTGGGTGTTGTTTCTGAGAGGAATATTGCAGACACCATGTGTGCCTGCACGTGTGTCTACGTGAGACCGACGTGCTCAGGAGGCAGTAGCTGGTAGTGGGCAGACATGCAAAGGGACGTGAGAACGTGACAGCACCCCATGCTCCTATGCGTGCCTGTCATGGTGAGGGACTGCCCGTGCTACGCCCTGCCCAGACACAGAAAGACAAACTCTTACAATGTATGTGTCAAAACAGAGGTCACATGCAAGCACAGGCAAATATTTGGGGGGAGCAGAAGGGGACCATGAGGGTAATGCTGGTCTCTCTGATTGACATTACTGTTGGTGCAACTAGGATTGAATTATTGTCAAACCTCACAACAACAAAAAAAGAGAGAGAAGATGTTTTCTGGAAATTCTTCCCAGCCTCAGAGGGAGCATACAGAAAGCATGAAGGAGCTTGTTTAAAAGTGTTAGTAGGGAGCAATGGCGTTTGATCAGTGGCAAATCCAACACAGCAGCACTTTCTGGGGAGAAGGGCAGCAACATGGAACAAAACTGTGAGGACTTTACAAGCCAAATGCTGAACAGAGGCAAGTAATCACTCCCCTAAATCTGCTGCCCAGACTCTTGCAGCCCACTGTGCAGTAGCCTCCATCACAGCAATGGTGCACCCCTGGCTCACGTCGGTAAGTGCAATGGGGATCGTAACTACTATTCCTCTGACTAAGAGGTGTCCTCTTTAGGGTTTACAGTTCACCAGATTCAGGCTTGTTTGACACACACAGGTCTAGTGTGATTAGCTTCTTGTATTTCAGCCACCCTCCAGCTGCCACGCTGGATGCCATCTCCCATAGGGTCAGTGTCATATCAGCTAGCCCTGTAAGAGTGTTTCACACAGCCTAGGAGATCTCCAGTAGCCCCAGTCACCAATAAATTGGGAGGAAAGCAGATGTTAGCCCTGTTGGGTTTGCCCTGGTGGCTGACAGGAGGAGAGGAACGCCACAGGGCAACTGTAAGAACAATGTTCAGTAGGCTGTGAAGTGAAAAAGGAGAGAAATGGTCTCTGACAGGATGTGGAATAAACATATTAGTTAAATTTCAATCAGTTATAAAAGCATGTTCAAGCTATGAATTTTGAATTATCAATAGAAGGCCAAAAAAAAAGGGAGGGGGAATTGAGAGAAGAATGGATGAAATGTGGTCAGACTTAAATTACCAGAATAAACTTAAATCACCAGAATATTGGTCTTGTCAGAAAACATGGCTATTAATAAAGAAGTGTTTCTCTAGAAAAAACTTGAACGTCTGTCACTAAAGAAGTAACTGATGTGAGGAGCATGGAAAGTCAGCAAATGCAGATGATAAGACAGAGAAACAAAGCCATTAGAAACTCATTGGAGTATGCAACCAAAAGCTTGTTTCCTTTTGGTGATTTTGTGTAGCTGCAGACTTATTAATGAATAGCGAAGCAACAAAAGCATAATGTGCGATCTCCACAGCCGAGGTTCCCCCTGTGCATTTTCTAAGGCTCTGTTTTTTGAGGGGGAAGTGCTGGCGGTTTTCACCTGAAGTGCTTCTTGAATTGAATGACGTGGACTACATCATCTTGTACAAACTTCCATTTCTCTGACAAAGACCCTTTTCAGGTATTCTTTCTTCTAATTGGCAGTGGAGATTTTATTTAATAGGCTGCAGCACCAAGCAAGATGAAGCATCTCATTTACCAGTGTTGCACACTAACACAAAACCAGAAGCAATGTACACTGCTGTATCATATAATTAGCAGGCACTAATAGAAGTTAATCAAAATCAATAAGCACAATGCATGTAGCACGAATGATCAAATGCAAACATTTGAATTTAATTTTCACAGTAATGTAGTTCAAAATTATTAAATTCAATTAGTAATTCAACATGATCTGCAGTCATATACCCCTCTTAGTATAACCTGGCAGATATTTGAGCAAGATTTGTCTCGCATCTGGGAGTCTCGTTGATGTGAAATATCGTACAGGCTTGGTGCCAGATGTGAAATTATCCTTATTAGGTGTTTTTCTTTAACAATTGTATTTTACCACAGTGATTAGACCAGATGGAGCATAAATCTCTTCTTCCCTTTTCTTTTTTTTTTTTAACCTACATCCTTTCAAAATCCAGTTACCATAACAACTTGATTTCACTGTTTTTGTTAAATCATCTTCTTTTTATATCACACCTAGAACTTTTGTCTCGCTCACAAATGAATACAATTAATTTTTTAGTTAATTATTTGCTGTCAAAAATCTGTCAACAACTTCTCTTTTGTTTTCTTCTTTTTTTTTTGGTGGGGGAAGGGAGAAAAGGAGTAATGTCTTTTGTTTGGCATGTTTAGTATCAGCAATAAGTAGACAGAGTGGTAATATAAACCTTCTACAAAACAATAAAACAGAAGGACTCCCAGCAGAAAGCTTGAGAATCTCAAACCATACTTATACAGACTTCTAATGATATTTTTTAAAGGACATTTCTTTCCATGAAAATTAAATACTCTTGGTAATTTCACAACACCAGAGTTTGTATATATTTCCCTCTTTGTTTGAATGGGCCAATTCAAGTCTTCTTTTATGATAACAACATAAAATCATATTGCAGTATAAAACCTTCCCTTCTGTCTCCCTTTTCTCTTGCTTAATATTTATTTGACTTTGTCAGGGAGAAAAGAGAGACGGTGGGAGGTGTGATAAGTTAATATCTAGGAATAAAAAGGTGCTACCTAGCAACATTTCTCTGGAAACTAAATCTCATTTGTCAAGCAACTCTAAAACAGGGGCTACATTGCCCAGGGGATTGATAATGGCATACAGAGCTTTTCACGGCGAGTCACTAAAATATAAACGCAGCCCGGGTCAGTAGCAACTGAACACTATTACCATCTGACAGCTGTTTTGTGGACTGTATGAAATGCCTTCTTAGACTTCATCCTATTCCTAGTGGGAAGGTGGCTGCATCCCAATTAGCATTAATTGGCTCCCAGCAGCAAGGCAACGGAGGACCGTGCCGAGTCAGGGAGCGGAGGGCTGGAGGGACCATGCCGTGATGCACTAGGCCAGCTGTGTCTCTAGTTAAACCAGTCATTTTAACTACAGTATTCCCGACAGATGATTGTATGGCCCCTGTTTAAGAGCTGGGAGTGAAGGAGCCTGGACAGCATTCCTTTAATGCGCCTCAGTGATTCACTTTTCCTGTCCTAACAGTAGCTTTTTTCTCTCTCGAATCATACCAAAAACATCTTGTTTGGAAACTTAAGGGATTTCTTTTTGTCTTTCTACAGGGAATCAGTCCATCAAAGGAAGCTACCAGATTTCTCAGCTTTTTATCATTCCGTGTGCTTTCCTCTGCACTTTCTCCAATTTGCCTACGTACCTCATAAAGTACAATGACTAAAACCAGACACAATGCTCCAACTGAGGCTTTACAATACTAACCACAGGATAATTATTATTTCCCTTGCCATACATTAATGGTCCTCTAACACAGCTCAAGGCATGTTTTTCTGCTACAGCATCTCATGTCGACTCATGCTTTCTAGCCAGACATGATTTCAGCTGGATCTCTAACCATCGAGGACAAGTTTTCAGGTGCTTCTGAATGGATAATCTGACTGACCTAAACACTCTTTAGGCTCTTCTTTCCTTGTTCTGCTGTGTTCTCCTACCTGTCTATTAAAACATGCTTTGTTAATTACCAAATCACACTTCAGGTTTTGAGTACGAATAAGGCAAAGGAGGCACTGAATGTTTCTGCTCCTCCTGTAATTCACTCTCCTTCCCTGTTTTGCAATAAACCCTTTCCTTGCCTTTGTGTCCAACTTCTATGTTTGTAAAAGTTTACTTATCATCTTGTATGTTCCTACTTCACTGAAGTAATGCTGTATTTTTACTATTTTCTACTCTGTTTTATTGCCCACTTGCTTGTGCTATATTTTATACTTAGTACTAGAACCTATTTTACTTTTTTGGTGATTCCTTTTTGAATGTCATTGAAGACCTTTCTATACAGCTGGGAACAGACTATTGCTAAATTTCTCACAGTTTTTTTTGCAGGAAGATAGCTTGCTGTTGTGCTCTTGGTAAAAAAGATTTAAATAGCTCTACCTCTCCCATTCTTCTTAATCTCTTAGACCAGGAATAATTAACTAAAAATCTACAATTTAGGTGAGCTAAATGAGAGTTAGGAACCAAAAATCAGTTCAGTCACCAGAATATCTAGTCTAGGACCATTTGAAATGGTCTAAGCAGCTTCTCCAGCCTCTGGTCACGTCTCCAGAATGGCATGGGACAGTATCTGCCAGTCTTAATGGAGTGTCTCTCAAATCCTAGGGAATCTTGAACAGTACCAGAAAGCTATATCTTAATGTCGCTCAAGCCCAAAGGCACGCAAGGAGCTATTCACCTTATCCTAAAGCACTCTACATTTCTTTGACTGGTAGCACTCTACATTTCTTTGACTATTTTGGGAATCAGGGGCTTCTTCATTCAAATATCTATATGCAGATGTCTAGTGCTGTTTGGGATGCCATAGTCCCTAGCTGTCTGTCCAGAGGGTCATGGATATTCTGCAGGTCCTATGTCATACCTACCAGCCCTACGCAGGTGTCCCAGATGCCTCAGGATATTTCAATGGTACTGCATACCTGACTGTGAATCACAGTGGAAAGATGGACCACACAGGATCATCCTGAGGCCATCCAGAACTTGCTAGGTTTAGTTCAGTGTGGTCTTGCAGATTTGGAATTAGGCGTTATTCTCTAAAGATGACAGGAGTGTTAAGAGCTGCGTGAGCCTCTTTAAATATAGCAAAATGGGTAACTAGCCACATCACTAAAAAAAAAAAAAAGAAAAAAAAAAAGGAAGAAAAACCGGAATTCATACACAGATAAACTAATTGTACTTTACCTCTTGTTGCACCAGTACAGGTTCAACTCATACGATTTCTTTGCAATCTGTCATTTCTCAGTGCACATTCAGAAATAACTCTCCATTCATACTAGCTTCTTAAGCTGAAGTGCACAATTAAGCTTTGAGTTGCTTATTGGCACAGCTGTGTTAGATTGTGTGATAAAGCTCATCTGCGCACCCACAGGAGGAGCTCAGAGAGACAATGGCAGGAGGGGTCCCCAAATAGTACCCTGCCAGGCTACTCCCAGGCTTATCACAGGGGCCATCAGCCCATCAAAGGTGCATTCCCACAAGCCCAGAGGAGTACAGGGGCACAATGGCAGGCAGGAACCCAAATCCAGGACTCCCAAGGAAGGAATGCCTTGTCCCAGCCCCTTCCAGGCCTGTCCTAAGAAAGCCATCAGCCCTGTGGTCCAAGTGAGGAGCCCATCACTGTGAGTCATTGGGAGCAGGTCTCCAGATTGCCTTTTGGGCCAAGAGAGGTTGCCAGGAACTGGGTATACTGGGATCTGAGGGCTGCTACAGGACAGGCTGAATGTCTGAACACAGCTGCTGGAGGGATCCACTTGTACATAGGTATATATACATATTCTCACTAGTGAACCTCCACCCTGTCCAGCTGGAGGGGGGACCAGATGAGGACCTTGCTGCTGCCTGTGTTTGTGTGGATGTTCTGAGTGGCTTTCTGTGATCTGTGTGGATAGCGATGCATATAGGTATGTATATGGTTCATGTGAGTGCTCTGTGTGTGTGTGCCTGCTGGGAATTCATCATCTTCCTCGCTACTGGTTGGACTCAGGGACATGGAGCAGCAGCAGCCTTTCCCCTCTGGGACTGTCAGATCCTGCATGATACATTTTCTTCTAACAAACTAGTCCGTATATACAGTAATTTTAAGGCACTGGGAAGAATTCCAGTGTGACAAGCTGGCATAACCTCTGTGTGCACTCTTACACGCTCTGTCTTGTCACCTCATTAAATGTCCTGTATGTGAGCTTCACATTAGCTCCAGGTTCTTCTTGTGATCTCTGCCTGTCAGGCGTGTTGGACTGCTCAAGTCACTAATCATCTAACGTGAGGAGGGGCTCACAGGCTGACAGACACCAAAAGCCTTTTAAAACCTGACTTTTTACCAGTATATCTTGTCTGAAGAGGAATGATAAATAACTCTAAAAATGAGACAAAACTGCTGTATCAAACAGTGTTACTCTTATAACCTTAAGGCCTTATTACAGTGTTGTGTCTCTCTCAATGAAAGTTGCAAGTAGCTGATGAAAAATCTAGGCTGCTAAGTGTTTGGAAATATTGGGGAAAATACCATACAATTCAGTACCAGAGCTTTTAGGGCTTTTATCCCATCAGTGGTGACTTCTGTAAGACTGGTTTCTTCTAGATTTGCTGCAAGGACCTGTTGAACACTGCAGCCAATCACCTCTTTAATGGTCAGCATGGACGTGAAGAAATATTCTTCCATCACAGCATGTTCACTTGAAATGAGCTTTTAGCTTGGAAGAATGATACTCTGTCTTCTCGCTCTGTGAGATTCTTAAAAAGCTCAGGAAACTCAAGCAAAGTGGCTTCGAAACTATTAATCTTCAGCCCCTACATGAAGCAGAGATGCATGCTTTGCACTGGAAGCAGTCTCTTTCCTGGACATGGACAACATGGTTTGCTGCTTTGGAAACCATCGGCTTATCACCCCTGGCTGCTAAAGAATTCCTTATGAGTGTCACGTCATGTTCGTTTGACATGACTAAGTTTAGACTATGCGTGATGCAGTGGATCTTCAGAGTTGTTCTCCTGATATGGGCTTCTAGGCAATTAAAGTGGCCATTTGCTGATGCAGTCCCGTCAGGGCTGTCACTACAGCTTAACTTCTTGCCAGTCAGTGTGAGAGCTGCTGTACCTTCCCCTGCCACGTCACACAAACTGCAAGAAGGACAGTCAGGGCAACGTGTCGATCACGGGGCATGCAATGAGCAAAGTCAAGTGCTGTAAGCTCACAGTCTCTGCACTCTTACCCGAGAACATAAAACAACACCTCTTTGTGCTGATCTTCTTCATGGAAACCAAGATAATTGGGTGGTTCCATATTTAAATTGTTTGAATGTAGACATTGAACTATTTCTTCTGTTTCTGCCATTTAACTTCAACTTTTTCTTAGATATTACATCAGTCTTGGCACATAAGCTGAGAACAGCATGGGCTTTGCTGTCACTTTTCTCTGGGCTATTATTGCAGTGCAGCAAGGTTCTCTGTGCCCCTCAAAGACAAGGCCTTGGCTCTGGAAAGGATAAATGATAACAGCTTTCTTGACTGTCTGACATTTTATTTCACTGTAATTGCATGGAAATTTCATGCTGCTTACTAGATATCACCTTAGACAGGTTTCACAAATCTGCTATATTTGCTAGCAACGCTGGCGTTTTTTGCAAGTGGCAAAGCTCTTGGCAGTATCTTTCCCATTGCCCACTGCTAACGTGCATAGCCATCCTGGAGGCTGCACACCCAGTGACAGTGAAATTGGCAGGGAGAGTGCACAATATTTGTGATACGCACCATCTTGAGTCTTGGAATAAGCCAGCTGCTTTTTCTGAAATCAAAGACTCCCAAGTCCTTTGGCAGGAAAAAGGAAAAGCTGGTCTCAAGGAGCTGTAAGGTCTGCAAAATCTGTATTTTCTGGTCACTGCTCCTCCTTTTGTCTGATATTGCTCCTGTGATCGAGGCACAGTAAGATCTGTGAGCCAATGCAGCGAGGTCCCGGTTGTCACTGCAGCACTGGCCAAAGTCAGACCATGTCTGCTTGTTTCATTAACGCCAGCAGATGTTTCCATAGACGCCATGCCATTTGCTTTCCTTCCCTTGCAACTACACGGTCTTTTCCTGACACAGGGGAAAAGTGAAACATTTTGACCTCTTGTCAGACATGTTGAAATCATGCATTAGACAGGGGAGTAAAAACTATATTGCTAGGCACTGTTTGTACCTGGCAAATGCTCTCAGGAACCGAGCCGCAGTTATCAGTCACTCATGTGGACACACATTGTACAAAGTGGATTGCCTGCTGTGACTTGGGAGATAGCCAGAGCATATCCGAGCTCTCTCTAGTGCAGCATATCCAGTGTCACCATAGCCATGGATCAGTAAATGATAAGTTTCACGTATATAATCCCAAGAAAATGTTACCGCAGGGGGGTGGGGAGCTTAAATATCTGCCAAGCCAATGACAAAAAGACATTTATCCGCCTCACCCCACTGAAACCATTACTTGTAAAATAAGTCTGTTTGACAGTAATAGATGATTTCCACTTTATTTGACTGGAAAGGTAACACTGGATCATTTTTTTACATGATTCCAACCCCATTCTCTTCCTCAGAATGACTTTAATAAGGATATCGTACCTCTGCCAAAGAAAAAGAAACTTCCATTCATCAGAGTTTTGCTGGGGGAAAGAGGAAAACATCATAAAAGTGATGCCACAGATGGTAAACTTGGGAAAGAGTTGTTTAAACTAAGGGTGACAAGCCACTTCTCTACATATTCTTGTAGGGTTTCCTCTGGGACACCACTCACATTTTTCTTGTTATATGTTTTCTTGTTATTTCTTTGCCTCTTCCCATTATTTTTCCTCCATAAAACACTCTATTTCTTTGCTTCCTAAGACTCCACCAAGGGACAGAGATTGAAGTGGACTGTGGAAGATATTTCAAAGTACACAGTTGCACCCCTCTGACTTCTCCTGACTTAGCTAATATAAGATCAAAATTACTCAGACAAGCTTTCTTTAAACTGAAGTACATTATCCAAACTTCAGAGGAAAGGATCTTGGCCATTCAGCACCCACTATAAAGACTTCTTCTTTGAGGTTTGGAGGTGCCATTTTCATTCCCCAGATGGTAACAAAAAATAGCAGTTGTTAGAAACGTACATTTTTTTTCTCTCCTGCCCTCCTCTCCTCTAGTCAGGCTATTCTGACCATTTCTTCTCAGTATCGAATATAATTTAGTCATACCAAGCCTGACCTGTCACAGATTCTTAATGCTTTGTCTGTATACCTGCTAGACACTTGAACAAATTGCTCGCAAGCAAGACTAGTCATATTTGAAAGAAATGCCATTCAGTCATCAGCAGATTCAAATTAAGATACTTAACACAGAGACAGTATCTGTTGTTTAAAATTTAACACGTCTTCCTAAGCCCACAAAACATATCTTATGTTTAGGGAAAAAAGCCATTTCAAGCCCTTACTAAAAATCACATTTAGAGATGCAGATCTGAATTAATATCATTAATATTTCAAGAATTAAGTCCCTGAGACTTTCAGATGCAGATTTCCAATGGACAAGCTATCTCTAAAAACAGTAGGAGAAAAGCGTGTGCGTGTATGCATTTGTGCGCTTGCCTGTGCAAATGAATGATAAAGATAGTGTCATGACTTTGTTAGAGAAAAATACATCACACTTCTTTCATGCACACCTGTTTTTATCAACTATTCATACATCCCTATAGCATGTTGACATTGCAGTTTCTTGCTTCATGACAGACTGACATCCTTCTGTTTGCAAATAAGTAAAGGAACATTTTATATATCATTTTGAAATTGCTCAGTTACCACAGCCTTGGATGAAAGGAAACATTGTAGGTCAGCTCCCTTATTTTCTCCCAGGGCAAGGTTGTTGTAACAAACCTACATGCTACAGCTTTCACCAGCTTGACTTCTGCTGAAATAGAACTACCTGAGTTTAAATTACAACAGAAACCGTATTGTTAAGACTGATTAAGGGATGACAATGTTTGAGGGATAGCTCACAAATGCATCTGGGTGATGTTGCAAGATAAGGCCACAGCAGCTGAAGTGTCTGAGACAGTCCAGGGAATCTGTCTCCATGTATTTACGAATTCTGCTTGATTTTCTGAACTTTACCTCTGACCAAAACCTTCAGTGTGGATTAAATCTTGCATTTTATGGGCAAAACAAGCCAGTGCCAGAGAGACTGAACAAGACCATTAACATTTGAATAACCTTGTCCAGATAAAACAGGAGAGACCGGTAGCCCCATCAACTGTTAATAGCCTTCTGCCTAATCCCTGGAGAGAAAAAAAAAAATTGACGTGTTCAGAGTATTAGGAACTGGTTTTTATGAAAAGATGGTCTCTTACATTTTGTTTAATAGCTGGAAGATATTAGCAGGAGGCAAAACAGCAGGCAGCCTGTACACCTCAAGGTCTTTTGCATTTCAGTAAGATCTGAAAGGCTTTCACTGATAGCATGGAAGTAGAGTCTCCAGTTTCCAAATATCTGTATATTTGGAGCCTTTACAATCACTAAACGTTTAAATACATTAATTTATTGGGTTTTCCTGGTGCTTTTCCTTCTGCTTAGTTCTCAGCTGGAAACAAGTAAGGCCCAAAGGTATGCATGAACTATCAGTGAAACTCAGTGATGGTTGGCATTGGTCTTGAGGCAAACATCTGAGGTTCCAGGGAGGGACCCTGACTCCCAGAGCTAAGCTGAGGACCTGGAGAGAGTGATGATGACCACTCTCTATATATTAACAATGGGCCAAATTAGGTGCTCAGTTGCCCTTTGACTGCCTAAGTCCCACACTCAAATGCTACAGACATCTTCAAAACCAACATGGAAATATTATCTCACCCCATCAGTCCCTATCTTGTGCTGGTGGACAAAATCACCTAGCTCAGCAACCTTGCACCCCAGGTTCATCAGGTTTAGCAGGATTCTCAAAATCAGACTAAAAAGCCCTGATTCTTTACTGAGGAATAGGGAAAGAAGTTTACCTGCAGTTTTGTAAGGCACTCATCTGGGGTGTCATGTTCTAACTCCTGTACTAAGTACTATATAAATATTTATGTAATGGAAACATTGAACAAAAAGAGCTGAAGATAGTCCCACCCAATAGCACGCGCAGACCAAAGTTAGGACATCCACCCAGGACACAGGAAAGCGGTCTTTAAGCTCATGGTCCAGACAGAAAAAGGAAAAATAAGGATTTGAAGTCAAGTCTCCAAACTCCAAGGACAGTCCTCCCCTAAGCATAAGTGAATTATTTGATCTATGGATTCTATGTTTCCTTTTGGAAAAGATCATCTTGACTTTTAAAGCAAGGAAATGATTAAATATTTAGCACAATCATAGAATCATAGAATCATAGAATCATAGGGTTGGAAGGGACCTCTGGAGATCATCTA
>VYZM01016400.1:543526-594223 GCA_013398915.1 Dromas ardeola | reverse complement strand
CTCCAACTGGACTCTGTGCCCCTAACCACGACCCTCTGAGCTCTGTCTTTCAACCAGTTTTCTATCCACCTTACTGTCCATACGTCTAACCCACTCTTCCTAAGCTTCCCTGTGAGGATGCTGTGGGAGACCGTGTCGAACGCCTTGCTGAAGTGAAGACTGATGATTTCCTTCAGTCCAGAGTTCACAGGCTATTCCTCAGAGTTTCTTATTAGCTATTTCACATGGCTCCCTGCTTAAAATGGTGGTTTGTCCTGTTGGGAACATTCCACTGGCTTATAACAGGAGCCTAAATAGCTTCATGAGAAATTAACAAAAGAAGACATTTCCACTAGACTGTGAGACTTAAATATCATCAGTTTGACTACTAGCTTTGACAGAGATTTCTTGCACAATCTCAAAAAAAAAAAATCTCTTTTCAATTCATTCACTAACTGTTAAAGGGTGTCAATAAGCAGGGTCACAGCAAGGCTGGGGCAAAATCAGTACTCCAGGATGGTGCATGTTTTGCCCTTTTTTATCATTATTGACAAACAGAAGGGGTGCAGTTTCATAAGAGGGTGAGCCAAAAGCAGTGTAATACTGATTGAAAATATCCCAAGATGATGTAGCACTCCTGTCACAGAAGTCTGGGCAGAGTTGTTGCTGTCTCCCACTCTTGTGTGAGGAGAACATTTGTAATTGGGAAGATCACATCTCAGTGGCATCCCGTATATGTCAGTCTAATGCAAATAGGAGAAAGTCTCCATGATAAGCACTGACATCGAGAAAAACAGGCTTATGCCGAGTTAGCTTTGGTGGTTACCTCTGTTCAGGGAGCAATTCAATAACGCAAATTTAGGACTTTCTTTCAGGAGATATGATCTGGCAATAATGAAACTGGAACAAAAGAGTGGAGCATCAGAAGGCATTTCTTACTCTGTAGTAGTTTGTAGGAAGCAAGGGCAAGACAATCTTTAAGACTCCTCAACAGAGACTTGGAGGTTTTGTGATTAAAGGCGGGAAGTTTCACGCTTAAAGTACAACACTAGGGAAAATGCAGAAGTTGTTGACAAAGAGGTTACTGAGGAGTGAAATATAATAGATTTAACATAGATGAAATGGGATTAGATGGTAGATCCTGAAGATTTGGGTGGGGTCCTACTTACTTTCCTATGACTAAGATTAGAAATACTGGCAAGCCAGTTCCAGTGCTCTTAGTAATGTCACCAGGCCTGCATCGAGTCCAAATTTTGTTGAAATCTAGACCTTGGTCTCCTAATTAGACCAAGAAAGTAAGTAACAGATGGAGAAATTAAAGAAAGAACACAGAGAAATTAGGAGCCTGTGAGGCAGAGAGTATGTTGCAAAAATAAATGTGCTTTCACATTACTGTACATAATCTAAATTGAGAATTTATAAACAATTTTGTGTTACATTTTCCTAAGAACTCCCATTGCTTCCATTTAGAGCATTTTAAAAGTGTTTTTACTTGTTCTTTGGACATGTATATGTGATATGATTCCACACAAGCAGCTTGGAGAGTACTTTTCTGCTCCTTTTGAAAAAGAAATGAGGAAACTGTATTTTCAAAATGAAATATCACTGCATAATAATACAGAAAAAGGTGAGTGACTGAATCACAGTGAAAAAATTGGTTGAAATATTTCCCCTTTCTTTCTTGGTGTTGGAGAATAGGTTGCATAACAAGCCTCGGGTTTGTTGTCATTCAAAATTACTCATGAATTTGTTTTGGACTTCAGAGCCTTTGAATACCAGCTTTTGATATTTTTTACTCAATAGACAGGGAGAGGAAAGATTTTGCATATGTTTCAGTGGAGTGAAGCATAAGAAGCTTCTTGTTACTGTGAACTTATTTTATTTTCCATATGGGACTCAGAAAAGAAAAACTTGTAATTAGACATGAAACAACAGCTGATGATTCCATAGTCAGCCTGTTGTTTTTTATGAACGAGACAGTCATCATGCAAACACACCAACTAGAGGAAGACTCAAAACAAGTGAGTTAAGATTATGAGACCAGATCTTGCTAAAAAGTACCAAGAATGAACATAACAGGGGTAGAGTAGACAATAATGGTGTGTAGAAGTCTGGGCTACTAGGAAAGCCTCATTGACCATATCTTTACCAATTAATACAAGAGGACTAAAGACCAATACCTATGCCAATGACATCAGTTGGTTTGCATCCACCCTCCTTAAGAACATTTGTCTTTGTGAAAGCTAAATTGAGTGGCAGAAAACAGAATGAGGGAAGCAGCTGTGGATTACCTCAGACCCATTGCTTCAACTGCCTTGTCCTCTTACTTAGCAATAGAATTGTCCCCTTTGGATTGTAACTGGAAGATACATGACATAAGAAGTTCTGAGAAGGAAATCCCAAAATGAAAATGTTCTTTTTCTTGTACCCGAGAGAGAGAAAAGTTATCTGTAAATGAACACTGTAAATGAGAACTTTGCTTTGTTCTTAAAGAGAGAGCAATAATGTAAAAATTAATCTGCCGTGTTGGGACTGGGGTTGTGTTAGCTTTGCATTTTTATGGCAGCCTTCACTGAAAACCTATTCTGGATATTTGTAAGCAACCATTTTTGTAAACAAAATACTCGGAGCAAGGGAGAAAACTGATGGTGACTCAATATGGAAGATTCTAGTTGAGAGTTGGCTGTTGAGAGCAGTTTCTCATGTCTAAAACCTACAAATCCTAGGTTATGACCTTGCCTCGGAAAGTTATGCCGTCTATAAGGTTCTATCAGCTCTTTACATTTCTTGCCACCCCTTTATCCATTGCTATGTACACCATTCCTTTCATCAAGCTCTCCAGTGAATAGGAGGATGAGCAAAGAGGTGGCAGAGCCTGGACATTTCTTTCCACCACGCACTATACAGCACTGCAGAGCACAACAGGGAAATGCAATCCCTCAAACACAAATAAATGAGGGTGATTATTGCCAAGGAAGATATGAATGTGAAAAACTTTTAAAATTATTTCCCTGTGTGGATTCCATTTGTGACCAGTAAAGATGGCATGGCTTAGCCCATTTTAAAAGTCCCATAACATTAAAAAAAACATGGACTAGAATATGCTGGAACAGAAACATGGAAACTAAGGGTAAACTAGCTAATGAGCTGGAAATGGACCATCCTTTAGGTGAATTTAGTCTCTCTGACAGAGCAGGTTTGTATTGTAGCTCTTTGCTGTATTTACAATTCATATTATGTAAGCCAGTGCAAATTGTAAAGCAAATCTTGTACAATCAAGCTGCAATCAAAATTCACTTCCACAGACAATCCAAGCATTTCAGCTAAGAATACACTTTTTCGAGTGTTCTTGATAGTAAATTCTAAGCGTGAAATTACCACAGCAAGATTTTATAAAATGGTGTTGATTATGTTTGTATCTTAATTTAATTAATACTCACAGGAAGTATTTTTCACTATTATTTACCCAGCTATGTCATCCAATCATTTCACACTGATATATGTTTTACCTTATACTTTATAATTTTGCAAGACTAGCAGGATCATGCATTGAAACACTTGTGTAAATGGGTATATTATGATTATACTTAGCTATTTTAATACTTATATTAATTTCAAACTATTCCTTCAGACTGAAAAAAACTATTCCTTCAGTGGCTTAGTCTCAGACATGTACTCAAAGCAACAATTTTTTGCTGTTACCATAAATACTCAGTCTAATACATTCACCAGGTTGTAACCAGCTTTATTTTGTATTTTAATGTTCAACACCAGTCATAACAGTTTGATTTGGTATTCAAACAGCAGCCACACATTCCCGTTGGGATTCCATTGTTGGTTAATATTAATGTTCCCTTAAAATGAAGTAATACCCAACTGTCTTCACATTTATTCAATGTGAAAGCCTAGCCTTCCAAAAGATAGGTCACGCTGATGTGACACTACATCTTTCTATCCGTAGGGTTTGGAGGCTGAACCTTAGAGCTGCCGGACAGATTCAGGAAATTTGATCTCACTGCTTAAGGCTGGGAGCCACAGGATGCTCATCATCCGAGCGGGAAGGAATTCACCTATGCAGGTCAGCTGGTAGGAGCCCATGTGAATGAGAATTCTGATCATTAATGTCATCCCAGAGACATGAGGGTGTTCCCTGATGACAGAAATAGATTCCGGTAGCACCAAGAGCATACCTTACTGATGGGAGAACAGCGATTTGTAGCATGTTATGGGAGCAGTGGAGCAGGTTTAAATCAAATCCAGCGGTGTCTGATTATTTGATAAAATAACCACTGAATCAAAACAGAAAATTCTTACATGCTCTGGATGCCAAAATAAATTTAAAGAAAAGCAGACTGATTTGTTAGTTGCACATACTTTTAAAAAAGTTCAAATGAATAGTTTTTACCCCATATAACAGTTTGTAAAAGGAGACTTGGTATCAGCTGATCCATTGCTCAATTGTATTATGACTAAAGTTCAAATAACATTTTTCACTGATCGGATCAGTTCAAAGGTCTGCTTCCACATCACAGAAACAGAAAGAGCTTGGAATCAGGGGTGATGCACCTACACAGAAACTTTCTTCTCAAATAATTCTGGGTTCTTTTTCAGGTACGTACAACCACACTAAGAAGAAAAAGAGATAATAGATTTTGTTCTCCCTTCTGAGATTCACGGTGACAAGGAATTCTCCCACTGTCCACTAGTAATAAATAACTCCAGGGTAACCCAGAGGACATAATAGGACATACAAATGTTAGCATCCTCTCAAGCCAATGTCAGTTTGGCTGAGGAACCAACACAGAAGGCTGTCGAGGATTCAGTGATATGCAGTCAGAACCTGTATACTTCTCACCATGCGGCACTGTCGCTAGGAGTGCGGCACATCCAGACAAGGAGGAGAAATAAAGGCAGTTTGTTAACAAACATGATACTTTCGTAGGTATTCTGTGCCTAAGGTCACAGGCACAGTATCATTTTTAGCACAAAGAAGCTTACACCATTATTATTTTATGTACTTGTCTAATATAAAAACAATGACTACAGCAAAGTTCCATTTCTAGTTGTCCTACAGCTGTAAACACAGAGGAACACCGGCTGATTGCTTCTTAGAGTGTCATGCTTCACTTAAGAAGAGCTTAAATTAAAAAAGAGATCCCATACAGATATTATACATAGCATGCATTCCAGTGAAGTATCTCCTAACAAAAAAAACATGACAAGGGATTCTATGAAGCTTGAAGAAGGCCTCACCATGTCAGCCAAACTTCTGGAGGAAATACTTAGATATGTCAGTGAACAAAAGCATAGAAAACTCAAGTGTAGACAAGAACTGTAATATTAAAGGACAGCAATCTGCTTTGCACCTTCCAAGACGAGCATTTTCTTTTCTTTACCTAGTGCCATCTGTACAGAATATGGAATAATTCCAAAATCTGAGATCTACTGCCCAAAAGGCAAGTAGAAATTTGAATTGTAGATTGGAGTTAAGTGCTAGGTTAATTCTTCTGAGAACTCGTGTTCAAAACGTACATTGGAGCATCCAGTGGAGATCTGCACATTTAATAAATCCATCTATTCACACACACGAGACCTGTAAATACAAGACACAGTGACCAATCTTGAATCCGTCTATCTTATTAAAAGACTCTGTTTGCTTGCCATGTGTAGTATTAGAACATGGTTTTATTTAGTAGGCAATATTTTATACGTTGACCAGACTTGGCTGGACTTTCAATTTGAATTCCAGGAACAGTAATTTTGAAATGGAAATACCTAGCAGCACAATGATCAGGTAAGCAGGTTGCTGAAGATGTATGAACATCTTTAAACTATAATTGTTAAGAATGTGTGAAGCTTTATTGGACATTTACAATACTATCTACCTTTGGCAGGTATTTCATGGTATCATTTCTTTCTCCCAAGTGACTTCTTTCAATTAAGTGCTACTGGGTTTTTTTCTTCTGGACCTCACTGCTTCTACAGTAATACCTTCTCATAGTCGTGGATGCAAATTGCACTGCAGGAATATTGCCAATATGAAAACTGGCCAATAATTACTATTACCCCAAGAGCACAAATATATACAACTGTATCAGATCACACTGCATTCACTCTGTAGAAGCAAGGATGAAAACCCACTCAAGTTGTTCCACTTTCTTACATGACTTGCATTGATGAAAATGTCAGTATGAGGGTTTCAAGTTCATCAGGTTCTTTTATGGCAATCTCCTGACTTCTTTCAAAGCAGTAACATAGTTTCTTACTCTTAAAGTAACACTCAAAAATAGAGGAGCCTCAATTTTATTATAACGTGATAAGAACAGGTTCTGTTCTAAGTCATTTGGAAAAGCCCAGAAAATGGCCAACTCATTCATCTTTTGCATTCTTCAGAGTTTATATTTTATAGTCTTAGGACTACAAAGGGCATTTCCATTGCCCCAGGGACATACACAAACTGTTTACACTAGAATTCCCTGTGTACTGAGCTACTAAGGAGTTACCATTGGAGTTTCACTCAAATAGTGATATTTCAAGAGAAAACCGGGTGTTGTCTCTTCGAGTCGACAGTGTTTGTGCTGTCTAGACTGGCATGATTTCCCCTAGGAGTAAAACAAGCAGCAGCTAAACCTCAGTATCCTCCTTCCTGGGCAATCTTATATGCCATCTGTTCAAATCGTCAGAACAAAACCAAAGGTACCAGCAAACCTTTGTGTAGGTACCACCCTGCTCAGTTCCTAACGAAGCAGCCAGTTCTCACCATGTTTACCCAAGAGTGGCAGCCTCTTTTTTTTTTTTTTCTTATCTGTGTGTGTGTGTGTGTGTGTGTGTGTGTGTGTGTGTACGCACATGTGCTGGGTTTTCCTCACCGACATCACCTCTCTGCACCAGAGGTGCCTTCTCAAAGTCAAACTCCAAGTTGGTGGCCAGATGTGCCACGTAAATCATACTCAATAGGAATCACACGCCACCGACAGTTTTCCAGCCCTACAGAAAAATGAATGGCGCTGCCCAGACATTTACCTACAATGCATTAAAAGAACCATTTACCTTTCACATGTAAAGATTTAAGGGCAAAACCGGGGCTGCACAGAGAAAGGAAGTAACTTGGGTGGAGAACTTGTCATGGTTTGGTTAGGAAGAGGCGACAATAGCTAATTTATTGCAATGTGGTTATGTTATTAATGAAAGAAAGTATCAGCCTCACTTATTCCCATCTTTGTCATATTTATTGCTCACGCAGAAGTTGCACAAAAAGCCAGTAGTTAAAGCCTCTGACAGCTAATAATTTTGAACAGAATGTGTTTAAAAAAAAAAAACATGAAAAAACAAACAAACAAAAAACCAAACCCAGAAACAATACTGATTTGAAGATCTGAAAGAAAAACGCATTTACTCAAGCACCATACAAAAGAGCTTGCTGATAGTATCAGCTGGTATGGCACAGCAATGACCACTAGCTTTTATGTCTGCTTTGCCAAATGGACTTTGTGATAATACAATTCTCCTCGGCACAATTACTATTTTTTGAGATTTACCTTTCTGAATAAAATATTGTTGGTAATACTAGTGGCCCTCCTAGTATGAAAACATGAATTTATATTTAGTAGGACAAGCTCTCCGAGTGTACAAAACCGATTTCTTATGTGAATATTAACCAAATACTCTAACTACAGAAACTGTCTCTAAGGCAAATTGCTTCAGCAACCTGAACCAAGTTTTCTTCAAATTCTCATCGCTGTTACTATTAGCAACACAGCAAACAATTTCAGTGGCATATTAGAGTAATCGAAAACAGGCTAGAGGTGTAGGTGTATATTTATCTAGCTTGCTAAGTACCCATCCAAATGAAAGGGGAAATACAGCTGATAAGCTTTTATTCAGCTTAGTTAAATGAGACACTCTTGCATGGTATTTTTAGCATATTCTCCCCCCCCCTTCCCTTCCCTTCCTCTCTGCAGTGAGAATGTTTAACCTCCACTGAGCTACATTTCTTTTCCAATTTCCAATTCATTTGCCACATACGTTAAAACGTAATTTGTTCAGTTAGGATAACGTTAATGGCACCTAATGTGATACAGTCCCACCATGCAAACTATTACTGATAAATAAAAGAGGGCCAGCTGGCCCCTGCTTGTCTATGCTACCTAACTGCCAGGTCATTCTTTAATTTGTTTTTGACTATTCTCCCTACAATACAAACCTCTTTACAGAGGAAGGCAGGGCTCAGCAGTATGATGCGGGCTAGTCCATGGCACCTGGACACAAAGTCTGAGGTTATCCCTTGGACTTCTTTAGGAATAAAGGCATAGCCATATTGGCTCAGAGTCTCTTTAACTTAAGTGAAGATATATTTTATTCTGAAGTGCCTGGGCTTGCAAGGATGACCAATGCTGCTATAATAATGCCTAAGTATCACACAAGTCCACTATGTAGGTGCTCTTAAGGACTTTCAGGGTTTCAGTTGAGTCAGTCATCTTAACAAAAGAAGGGAGATATCACAAAGGGGAGTAATGTTGCCAAAGCGTTGAGCTAGGAATATAATCCTACAGGTTACATTCTAGAAAGTTTGTATTTGAGAGCATTGGCAAAAGTATCATTACACTGATAAGAGTCAGAGTAAATCTGGATTTTAATATTAGCTGTGTGGATGGAGAGGAAAAGACTTTTTAGAAGTATTATGGAGAAATAATCTGCAAATTTCCTCCATATACTCTTTTTGTGGATGAAGTGGCAGACAAGGCCCTAAAGATGGGGAGGGACTCTTTATCAGGGAGTGTAGTGATAGCATGACAGGTAACAGTTTTAAACTGAAAGAGGGGAGATTTAGATTAGATATTAGGAAGAAATTCTTTACTGCGAGGGTGGTGAGGCACTGGAACAGGTTGCCCAGAGAAGCTGTGGATGCCCCATCCCTGGAAGTGTTCAAGGCGAAGTTGGATGGGGCTTTGAGCAGCCTGGTCTAGTGGGAGATGTCCATGCCCATGGAAGGAGGGTAGGAACTAGCTGATCTTCAAGATCCCTTCTAACTTTAACCTATTTATGATTCTAAGGCAGTGGTGTTTTCCTGCTATTCCCTGCTATTTCAGCAGTGACATCCCCTTAGTAAAGGACTAGAAGGCCTTTATTTGCTGTATTGAGCTTGAACTGACAGACAGACAGACATTCACAAGGAAATGTGAGAAAGACAAGCTGGAGTTTGAGATGAAGCAGGGAGAAGCAACCTGAACAGGATAAGATCTGTGAACTACCAAGCTTGAAAGAGAAGCTGAGCGTGAGCTTCTGGATTCTGCTGCTTGAAAGTAAGATGAAGGTGGGTAAGCCAAACAGAAACCCCTGTGAAACACCCATCAAAAGCTGAGGGTTCAGGAGGGCCCACCAAGGAATGGAATTGCTCAAGAAACAATTTGAACCCCGGAAGCCATCCAGGAGACCAAGCAGAGGAAGAAGATAGTGGAGGACAAAATTTGAAAGAGTATTTCTGGTCTGGACTGCATCAAGGATAAATGAAAGTCCGGAAGAAAATGGAGCATTGCTTCTGTAATCTGTGTGAAAAAGAGTTTTGGTGAAAGTAGTACACTAATAGGTCATAATGACCCTGACCATCTTAATTTGGTCCAAGGCTTAAACTCTGGCCTGGATGATCCTCTCCCCCTACCTGTGGCCCAGAAGTTCTGTGTAAGTTCTTGCTTGGTGTCCAGACCTGCCCTTAGCTATGTTGTAGGTAGGCCAGTCTCCAGTCTTTTCTTTTGCTGTTCCTGGCTGGATGTCCTAGATGATAGCTTCAAGGCCTGACTTTGCCTTGACTGAAGAATGATATTCATCTCTTTCTCTCATTTGACTTTTAAATATAGCTAGCAATGAAAAGTTAATTCTACATCTCTATTGCAGACTGGCACAGGTATCCTGAGTCTTCATTGTTTCTGGTGCAGTCACCCAGAAACTGGACCAAGGTGCATTTGATTAAAAGAAAAAAAAAGGAAAAGATAAATTTACTGACTCGTTTTGCCCAAAATGACTGAGATATTTAACCCATGATAAGCGCACAAAGCCATTGGGTTTTACTACATTTAATGTTCCACTGGGCTATGAAAAGAACATTTTTTTAGGTTTGTCCAAAAATTTCTGAAATTCTTGAATTCATGTTCATTTGTTTTCTTGAAATCACCATGGCCTTACTATCATTTCTTTACAATGAACAGTGAGGTGCAGTTAACAAGATGCTGTCATAGATATTAATAAAGCTGCCTATGCTGTCAATGCCAAAACCATCAGGGATGGTATATTCCAGTGGAAAAGAATTTAACACTTTTCAGCAAGGATGTGTACTGATCTCCATTATTCAGTTGCTATAAATGCACTATAAATGTAACCTGAAGTACTGAGTAAATATAAAGTGATCTTACCAAGAGAAATAGCAGAAGTACACTTGAGTTATGAAATTCTGCCTTGTAAATTTAAAAAATAAATCATTTGTAAGTTTGGTTTCGAACTTTGAAAAGTAATGACAGTTAGAAAAAATATTTCTAACAACTTTTATTGAGAAGTAATAGAAAAATATTGTCAACAACCGGTGTATGCTTTGAGGTAAAGTCTAAGAACAAGAGCCCTGGCACAGCAAATTTCCATTTCCTTATTATTTTACCATGTTTATTACAATTTAATGTGAAAGTATTTTTTCATTCATATCAGGTAGGCAAATTAAATATTTCAGCTAATCTTTCATCCAAATTTTATAGTCACTAAAGAAAAGATACTTGCCAGATGGAAAACTTGAATCAATATTATAGTTATAAACCCTGAATTTTACATAAAACAAAATTGATTGACTCCAGTCACTCATTTTTCAAGTTAACAGCACTACAACAAGGTTTTAAAAGCTGGTACCTAATGCAGAAATCTATGCTCATGTGTGCCTCTGGCAGGTTTTTCAAAACTGGTCATACCTTGTAGTCTGTGACTCATTATGCAGGCAATCAAGGACCAGACCCAGGAGCAAAATTAAGTTATTAGATCCTATATATGTTTCTTGAGATCATCATCTGAACTCCTTCTTTAAACAGTGGAGACAGAGACAAATATCTAACACAGCTGGGTCCTTACCTTAGAGGGAAATGAACCACCTTCCGGCCAAGTCTATGATCTATAGAAGAAATCTCTACACAGCTATGTTTAAACAATCTGAATCTTACCTGTAAAGTTCTCAAGTAAAATAAGGTTATTCTTCTGATCTCAGCTTCTAGTAAGAGCTAGCTGAAATTAAAAAAATTAGTTTCACAGTTTTATTATGGTTTTCCTTTACAATTAGTGGTAGTATGGAAGAGTATAAAGCTAAAAGATCTTTTAGCTCTTTAGAGTAAAAATTACTCAAACATGTAGAATTCAAATGCTAAATGCCCAAGTTACATAGCCCACCAAAAGGCTTGCTAATGTCATCATCCATTCCAGCAAAACTCATATATGAAGGAGAACTGGGGTGAGGGGAAGATAAGTTAGTATTTTTACAAGTGGTAATTTTAAGTTTTAGGAAGACGTGAAGAATGCTGTTTCCCTGATAGTTCAATCACAACTACAAAAACCCCAGAGATCATATTGTGAATTCTAGAAGAACTAAGTGCTCAGAATTTTTGCTTTTTGAGCAGCACTGATTTTATAAATGGTCATAATAGTACAAGTGCAGAAAAAGGGAACTCATGACCATGCACTGTTGAATAAGAAGGAACAAGTATCCCTGCTTGGTTATTAAGGCACAGGCAGGACATTGTGACAGTTCTTTCAGAGGCAGACATAGTTGTGTCGATGTTATGCTCCTAAAACAAGTGCTCAGAGATTTACAGCTTGAATCCATATAGAAACCGAAGCTGGCTCAGAGCATATGAAGCTGACTGCCATGCCGAATACTCCACGGTAAATACTTAACCCAGAACTCCACAAGCTATATTATGTGTTTGTGCGCTTGCAGGTAAAGTTTAAGTTGTTGATTTTGACTAACAGAGCCATAAATTAGTTTAGGACCTCATAGGCTCCGTGTTCACCAGCCCAGATAAACTGCCAACCGCCTGTTCAACAGGCAGTCCTTTAAACTGACTTTATTTTCAAGTAAAAAAAAAAACAAAACTACATTAACCCTTGGCTGAGCCAGGAAAGAGCAAAGCCTGCTTCTCCTGCTCGTCCTTGTAAGTCTTATTTCACACATTAGACTTCTCTGGGAAAACCGGAGTGCAGCTAAGGGGCTGCTTACATCTTTCAGCTGGGAATAATTTTAGCTGATCCCTGGCACCTTAATGATTTTTTAAGCAAGCAACGCAAAAGCAGCTGCTATTGTAGATCCTTACATACTGTTGTAAAACTCCTTCATCCTCTTCATCACTGTTCACCTCTCCGTGAAACAAAAGATTCTTCAACAGCCATAAGTCTTGTGATTTCATGAGATAAAGCAGCAATTACTTGTGTAGTCCAGGAGCAGAGACAGGCTATAAATACGGCACTGCAGTCATTTTTATTATGGCAGTACTAGTCAGAATAAGCAGAGAATAAGCATCCCCAGCAGATGCTACTTGAGAGTTTCAACTGCCCAGGTGACAACGGGGCACTCTTTTAATGTTTCACTGTGCTCTTCTGGAAGAAACTCTTGGCTCAAACAAGAGTAACTTTCATCCTCAAACTCACCTCCCTTGAAAATACACGTGTGAAAAATTCTTTGGTAAAGTCTGCATTCTCAAGAATTAAAGCATTAAAAAATATGCACGCATATGCCTGCATAGGCAGCTAACCTTTGCCTGCTCTGAAGTGTTTTGCTACTCAATAAACACACTTAAGATGGCTACGATCACTTCAAACCTACACATGAGTCAACAGCAATAATTGGCTAATGCAGAGAAGAGTCGTTCTCTATTTAAATGGCAGATATTGAAATCTTGCTCTGCTGGAGAATGGAAACATTTGTTCCCTCAAAGATATACTTTAAATTTTGGTCTTGGCATGCCCAGCTGGGTATGTAATGGGGGGCTGGCAGAAGTCTTCTACCGCAGCAAGTTTAAGGGGCATTGCCACTGCACAGATTTTCCTCAAGTTGAGGTGGTACCACAACATCAAGCTATTTTCACCTGCTTACCTGAAATGAACCTGACGTGCTTTGCAAGAGATCCCCAAACCAGTCAGCTTGCTGGTTTGATGTGGCCATGAACCATAACAAGGCCTGAACCATAACAAATAATGTTTTGACAATGATGTCAGTGGTGCTGAAGCAGTTCAAAGTGCGAGGAGGTAGTATAGGGACAGATGAAAAAAAAGGAAAGGGGAGCAACAGTCTGGAAGCATCAGCTGGGAAAAAGAATTATTCTTCAAGCTCGGAAAATATTTCAAGAGATCAGCCTAGCCTTATCTCATTCCTGCTTTTGAGAATGATGAACTTCCAGGAAGCCCAAAGAGCCAGTTCTCCAGCCAATACAGACCATGGAGCAGGCCAGTTTGTCGGTTCCTAGGACCGTGGGACCACAGTAATCTGACAGCATGGCTTCGACACGTCAAAGGTGGTTATATATTCTACTTTTTCCACCCTCCTCCAGTATTTTGTCAGTCTGGTGAGCCAGGTTATATGTCAAATTGATGTCATACTTAGCCCTGTAAATCACTACAAAATCAGATATACTGTCTGGATTCGGGATGCAGTTCAGCTAGGTTATGTATTTCATCACAAGTGTTACTGAAGAAACTTACAACAGCACTTCAATACCCAAGTGAAAATAAAAAGGATTTGGGAGTAACTTTCTGCAGGCACTTCTCAATAACTTCTTACACAGACCGAGAGGGCTAATTTAGAAAAACAGTATTTGCCCCAGACACTGGCCAAAAAGCTGTTATGATTAAAATCAGTTACGCTTGATTAGTCTAGAACAACAGTTTCAAGACTACCTTAATTCTTCTGCTGTCTTTATGAATCATGGCCAACATATTGCACAGGATTTCCTAGTGAGATAAAGAGCTATTTTAATGATCCACTCATCCAGTAGAACACAGAAACCTCAAATAAACTCTCAAGAAGGCTTCTGGATCTCTTCAGCCCCAGTTTTAGTGAAGGCTTCTCTTTTGCTAAGGGAACCCAGCCTGCCTGCCTGCAACCCTCTGTCCTAACAGGCCATCCATCAGAGCAAGAATTGCTGTGGGTATTTCTTCTTTCCAGCTAGAATTCTGGTGCAGCGGGAGCAGTTAATTGGCAAATAGAATATTTTCTGGCTGGTTTTGCTGCTCCCTTTTCCCTTCCCAAACATTTTATCAGACCCACAGCCCTGATATATCTCCATCAAGCTGCCTTCACCCCAAAATTTTCTTTACCACATCTAGGCTACTCTCCAACTCAGGCAAATAAACTACCACAGATATTTACAATGGCCACAAGCAAGCGAAAACAACAACAAAAAAACCCTAGTGAAACCCTTAATTCATTCTGTGAGTCCAACCAAATTCCCTTCTTTCTTCTGAAAGAGCCTGAGCTTTTTCAGCTGTATGGGGAGGTTCTTTTTACGTAAACATTATGAAAATATGATTGTAAGAACAGCCATTAACAGGAGCAGTGGCATGTTTAGAAACATATTTTAACTATGCTAAGCATGCCTGGAGAACTTATGCAATGGTTCAGTTGTTTTGAAAGTCCATAAGTCTCAGTATGTAATATGTAATACACAGTACAGTCATACCTAAATGTTCGAAATGCTCTTTTGCCCTTGATATCTGCTTAATAAGAGATAATTATCTTACCAAAGAAATAAAACCCCAAAACCCTAAATACATAATAAAAATGAGAAAGAAGTCTCATTTACAAATGTAAGCACAAAGGCAGAGGGGTTTTGGTCTCGGACTGGTTAAACACCAATTCCGTATTAGAGAAAGAAACTGAATATGAGTTTTTCGATTCTCCTTCTTCTGTCCTAATTCAAACACCACTTTGTCCTAATTCCAAGACCACTTTTTCATCTTTCCTCCTTCCAATTTTACAATATTTGAAGTCATGGAAATAAAACACATACTGTTATTTGCATATACTATGACTGAATTTCACCTTGAGAAAAATATGTCAGAGAAGCCCTCCTTTAAAAGAAGAATGGAAAATTTGCACATAATGTGTTTCTCTTAAGACCACTGTTTCTGAACAAAAAGTGTTAGGAACGCAGGAATTATTTACTGACAGGTAGCCACTATTCACCAGCAACAAGCAATCAGCTGGTAAAAGTCATAGATAAAAATGAGATCCTCCAAATTAACTGTTCAACATACTTAAAAAGAGATCAGTAAATATAAGGAATAAATGGCAGCACTCCAGAAAAGGCAAGCCGCCAAATAACAATCATAGCTAGGTTAAAAAGCATAAATGAAAAAGAGAGTCCTGGAGCAAACCTAGTGGCAGGAAATGCAAGTATAAAGACAGAAAACAAAAATTTCAAGAACCACTTCCTTTCAATGCACTGCATCTGAGCAGCAAATTAACTTTGCCATAATTCTACCGTCCCACAACACGGTTCTTAGCCTCCAAAGGGTCTGAGGATTTCTGCCAACTCCCTGGGATATACAAATTGCCTTAAGGAAAGTGGAGGGGTAGCAAAGCCTTTGAAGGACAAGTGATTGTTGCAATTAAAAGTTTTTCCCATGGTGGGTCTGGGCTTAATATGGGAGCCCAAAGGGACCTCCCACCCATGGCCCTACAGACCCCCTGTGTGTAATCTCAGGCAAAAGCTCACAAAGCAGGTCAGAAGAGAATTGTTATGGATAGAGGAATCTCTGGAAACAGCACATCCCAGACCCCATATAGAGTAACCATGCCAAGGGCATCCTCAAAAAGATTAAGGTTCACAGGCATTATTCCGACAAACAGGCCATTTTTCAGCTGACTTAAGTGAAGACCTAGCAAGGTCCCTAATTATTCCAATAAAGAGAAGGCACAAACCTCAGTCCTGTTTCATATCAGCCAAACGATGGATTATTCCCAAAGAAGAGTTAACATGGTTCCGATCAATTTTTTTGTGGTTTCTACTGAAATAAGAAGTTGCTTTTTTAGAGCCAAGGCATTGTGTTCCTACTCCTGTTCTACTTTATTGTTCTTGGTGGCTTTTGAATAATTTTTCTCTTTGTGAAAAAATAATTATTTGTCAGAAGAGGTGCTATATTCTGTAATTGAGAACACACACCCCAACAGAGAAAAGGAAGGGAAGCGAAGCAACTCTGTTGTGTGAAAAAAAAAAAGTCTTAGTACATAATACTATAAAATGTAGTCTTTCTCCCATCCCACAGCCAAGTAGGAAATAACAATGAATTACAAGTTTTCCTGAGATGTAACATCTGTTTTGTATATATAATTCATAAAAGGTTTCCAAAGGCCCTTAACTGAGTCCTCAATCTTCGACAAATTTGAGTCCTCCATAAATCCTCTGTTTCTTAATCTATATGCAATCTTCTTATAATGGACTGATCTCAGTAAGAAATTCCACTCTTCTTAGGCTTGGGGCAGGAGGAGGTAAAAGTAGGCGAGGGGAGAGGGGAAGTTGCAAAATAGAAAGAGAAAAAAATTAACTTGGGTTTATATGTTTTGCATTATTTAATTAAAAACAAAAAAAGGATTGGTAGATGCATGATGACTTTTAATGAATTTATATGGCTTTCCCAAGAGATTCAACCATTGTCCTAGTATTTCATGCAAAAGTTTCCCTCCATGCTAGAAGATACTACACCAAAAAGACAACCAGCCGTGTTGGCTCATACCATGTGAAGCAACTAGCACTGGATCTACTAACAGTGGTTCTTGACCACTGTTTCTCGTCGTTTTGCAACCTCAGTCTGGCATTGCACCTGATTTTATTCCATGTGAAGTAAATGCAAACTACTACCTCATTTGAATGGTGAAATTCTATATCAAATTGTCAAAATGAAGGCAGCATGGTATGAGAAAATATTTCAAGACCAGAATCTATTTAATTATTTATCTCAGAACTCCATATGCCTTCAAGCAGGTTGCCTTTCCCTCTCTGAATAAGGCTAAAAATACGCTACCATAAGAAAGGGAGAAATCTGTTATCAAAGCTCCTGTTGTTTGAATTTGACATAAATGAGCTTTCAGCTATTGACTTGTGTTAGTGATTCCATGAGTGTCCTCACAAATACACTGCTAACTACAGGTTTTTCAAATGTGGAACACTGTCCAGATTAGGAGGAGGAATTCACTCATGCACAGGTCTACTTCCTACAGGTCTGTAATCAGAGTTTGGGTAATAAAGCACGGAGAATCTTTTGGGAAGTAAGGCAGCTAGTAAAGAAAAATCAGAAACAGCAAGAGTCTTTCAAGCAATGGCATTTGCTTACTAATAATATTTTTAAAAAATTTCACACACCCCTATCATATTCTATATCTTTTGCCTACTAACCAAGTAAACTGCATAATAGGCAGGCCTTTGGAGATTAGGAGCAGGAATACACGCACCAAGCAGCAGAGCACTGACTTGAATCTCAGGCTTCATTTTCAACTTCATTTTTCAGCATTTCCATGGGAGAAATGACTAATGGATACACACTGGTGGATGCCTCAGCTCTGTCCCTTCCAATACCTGAGGCACACTTCAGAAAAAAACACTTGTAGGTATTGGCATTACAGTATGGAAACAGCTTTCTTTAAGGCTGCATTCCTTGCTAACAGAAGGCCTCTCTAGGCTAGAGGGATGGCAAACTTTACCTTCATGGAAGATGCCTTCCACAACAAGAAAAGTGAACCCCAGGTCTTCGCAGTTTTAGCTATCCATTCAGTCCCACCAGCCTGGCTATGAAATAATAGTAGCTAAAAATATTTCTGTCACAGTAACTAGATGAAAATTTTAGAATTTGACCGAAACCTCTCTATATTGTAACAAGCAGTAAGGAATAGTTATACTATTGGCAGTGAAGGCATTTCTTAGATTTTCCTTCAGTACGATTACACAAGCAGTATAAAATCATAGCCAGCACTTTGGAAAGCTTTTTGTTTCATTCATGAGAACATGCTGGTCAGTTTTGTCTAAATGTGTAGCAATTTCAAAGGCTAGATTTCTAGGACTGCTGTTTAAGCAGCATTTCTCTACAGAATCTTTGCTATGATGACCTGATTGTGTCTATTCAGGGACTGCACAGCAAGAACATTATGCAGCTTGCTTACATCTTAGGTTTTTTGCCAAATGGTAAAGACCACATACCAAGAAATCCATGGGAAGGCCTTAGTGTTGGTATGAATTTTCTCTCACATAGCAGTCTTGCATCTTGATGGAATATATGTGAAGCAATCACAATTTCTTCTAACTTTTTTTAGACTCAGCATGGGTTGAAACCTCATAGTATTTGTGACTTTCAAAGTAAGCCTTGAAAAAAGGGTAATGCATGCGTTTTGGCATCACACCCTACCCATTCCTTTCAGACACATACCTTTTTGTCTGGCTAGTTCTTGCTCTCCACCCAAAAAGTCTACTACTGCTAAGATCATAGAAATTACATGTCAGTGAGAGTGTATTTCAACTTGACTGATCAGAAAATAGGAACAAATTTTGTGGGTCTGGCAAAAAAATTCATTTTGAATCATTAAAAAGCAGCCTTATGAAAGCTTGCACAGAAAATCATTTTGGAGCATTTGAAATTTTCTGTTCACATAAGGGTTTTTTTCAATAAACCCAACTTTTTCATTATCAAACCTTTCTGTGTAGAACTATGCTAAACCAAAATAATTTTTTTCATCTTCACCCGGTAAACTAACAAAATGGAATAGTCTAGCATTTTGAAAGCTGCATTTCTTCATTGAAAAGTTAACCGGTTCAAATTCATCTGATTAAAACACTCTAGAGAGTCTTTGGCTTGCTTCTTTACAATGGCTGCAATTGCTTTTAAGGTAAATGCGTCTTATAAACCACTCAATTGTCAGTTGTGGAGATCCAAGAGTGAGAAAAAAAATGCCTCTCTGTAAAGTTTATTGATTCAGGCTCGGCACCAGTCTAAATAGTGCTTCGTGGCTTCGAGTTCAGAGGTGATTTATACTTCTCTTTTTCAGAGCATGGCCTGAATTTGCTTGCCTTTGCCTATAAAACACCACGTAAATCCAACTTGGAGTGTCTTCTGCAGAACTTGCAGCGCTCTAGGAGGTTGCACCGATCTGATACTGATCTTTCCAAACCCAGGGTGGGGAATGGGATGGGGGATCTCAATGTATGAAACGAAATCTAGGGAAATGGGAAGCATTTCGTTAAATTCACGTTGCACAACATCTCCCATATCAGTGTCACTTCAGCTGCCGGTTCTTCCATACAGACCCTTGAGCAGTGCATCAGGGTGGCTGCCGTTTGCCTCCCAGCACTTCAACATAACATGTTTTCCTGCCTCGTTTGATCATTTTTAATCTGGAAAAGCCCAGGTCCTGCGAAAGGCACCAAATGCTCTGCCCACATCAGGGCTACGGAGCCTTTGGCTGCCCAGCAGCTTCTCATTCACGCTTCAGTTGCTAAGGCTGCCATTCAACAAGCAGCCTCTGTAATGCTCCCAGCCTCTGCGGCTCCCCCTCACTCCATTTCCTTGCAGGAAGGAGTGCCAGAAATGATGTTTCAGCTAGCAAAAAGGAATTTTCAACTCAAAGGTTTACAAAATCCAAGTGCTTCAGGACTACTTGCTTTCTTTTCCGCCTCTTTGCAGATAATTGACTATCTCTCTGATTGTTTTTCTCCAAAAAAGGTCATAGCCCATATCACGTCCGCTGGTACAGTGGCCTTCTTTTCAGCCACTTAATTTATTTAAGTCAATATATTATTTAATAAACTTGCTCAGCTTGAATCAAAAAATCCTACAATGCAGCCTGGAAAATGGGATCAATCCTGTACAAATTCAGATATTTTGTGATTTCTAAGCCAATCCTCCAGCTCTTGGTCCAAGAAATCTCTATTCCTCCCAGGCAACCACAGTAGTAAATGATCCTAGGAAATGGGCAGCTGCAAGGAGTGCTGCAAAGATATGATTTCATCTGGCTTTTCACCCCACTGTCCAGGAGAAGTGGGCAGGTTGACAGAGAAGTGATTTTTTCTGAAAAAAAAAAAAAAAAAAACCAAAAAACAAAACAAAACAAAACAAAAAAAAACAAAAAAAAAAAAAACGGGGATCCTTGTATCATCTCTTGTGCTGTGACTTCACGCTGGACACAGCAGGTTTAGGGAAATGGCAATGGTCCTGGTATCTTTTCCAAGAAAGGAAGGAATAAAAATAGTGAATTATACGTCCTTTCCCTCATATCTATCTGTACGCTAAAGCCAATTTTCAGTCATTCTTGGAATATTGTGAAAGTTCCAGATGGTTGAAAGGAAAAACTATGCTGTGGCAATATCTTAAAAGGATTAATGAGACCTGGGTCCACAATAAGGCTGTCAGGAGGACTGCAGTCTGTGGTAAAATGAAACAGGAAAAGAGAGACAACTTGATTAATACAGCATTAAAGGAGAATAATGCAATTAATGCCAATCAACCTGGATTTATGGAAAATAGACTGTGTCAGAGAAAATTTCCTATCTTTTTTGATGAGGTTACAAATCTGATTCATAAAAGTAATAGTGATAATGTAATATACTCGGATTTCCGTAAGGCATTTTACTTAGTACCACATAATATTTTGACCAGGAAACTCAAATGAAGTAAAATCAATATAGCAGCCACAACGTTAAATGAATTAAGAGCTGGCTAACTGATAGATTTCAAAATGTAATTGTAAACAAGGACTCACTACTATATGGGAGTGTTACTGATGGGAGTCCTGCACAGATTGAGTTTTGGACCTTTCAGGAACCTGGCAGGGGGAAAAAAAAAAAAAAAAAGAAAAGAACCAAAAATCATTGCTGATCGAATTTGCAGATGACACAAAGATTGGTGGACTGAGAAATAATGAAGAGGAAAGGTCAGAGTCACAGAGCAACCTGAATCTCCTAGTAAACTAGATGGAAGCAAAGGATATATGCTCTAGTACAGCATAAATGCAATAATCTAGAAACAAAGACAATCAGCTTTATAGATTTACGCTATTTTTACAGTGCTCCTTTCAAGTGTTAAATTTTACTTTTTTTTTTTTTATTGGGTGGTCTAAGCCACATCCTAGTCCTACATAAGCGAGAGGCATGAGTTGTGGAGGTATCATCTAACAGTAATATTCGTTGCATGACTTCATGCTGTTTAAACATAATTTGATCTTTATGTAAACTTGTTTAACTTCTAACTGACTTGGGGGCAGAGAGGGGAAGAAACCCTTCCCATACAGAGACCTTGTTTGTCCAGAAGTAGGTATCAACCTTCCAATTAACTTTATGATGGAGCTATCAACTCTGAAACCACATAATAGAAAAATAATGCTATAAGATGACATAGTTCTTAGCCAGCTGTGGGTTTTGCCAGGGAAAAAAAAAAGGATTCAGCTAAAATATTTACAACAAACCTCATTAGAGTTGTGCACTATGGTAGAAATAAGGTGCTAAGAACTAAAACATTCAAAGATTATTCACAATAAATATTCAGGGAAATGGTGGAAAAGGATTAAGCTGAATAAGGTTCAACTCTAAGAAAAAAATAAGGGGTCGAGACATATGAGTTAATAAGAAAGCTATGCTTCTTCCTAGTTTCGTTACACGTGTGACAAAACCAGACCATTAGCGACAGAAAACGACTTTGAGATGGTCCAATTACTTTTTCATCTCTTTGACTGCTGCCAAATGCGCAGGACTAATTATCGGAGGTGATCAGAATTTCCCCGCGGGCTGCCTCCAGAGAGGCGCTCCCTTTTCCGTAGTCTCTGGCAGGGCTGAGGGTTGGTGGGTACCCCCAGCCCCATCGCCTCCTGGTTTGCACCCCAGCATCCTACCCTGGCCAGCTGAGGGGCAGCCAAAGTGCTGAGAGCTTGGGCAGCAGCGGCACAGAAACTCTTGACGTTGTTTAAACCCCCTTGCAGAATGTAATTTAGAAATTATCTGGACAGGCTGGGTCTTTATTTTCCTCCCCCTTCCCCCCAAACAAAAATATAATGTGGTTTGGTTTCATAGAGAAAAAAGAAATCAGACTTCAACAAACTTAAACAAAACCAAATTTTATAGTTCCAGAGCGGCTTTAGAGTGGACCCATGGATTTTTTGAAGTACAACAAAATATATTCTATTGCTTAGTTTCTAATTTTAGACAAGCCTCTTGTCCTTATTGATGTGACTAATCCTGCCATGGTCACATAGTATTAGTGAATGCACTCGTTGAGGTATAACTAAAATGTTAGCAATAAAAGAGCATAAGAACTGCGTTCCTGAGTCATGTTACAGCTTTATCTGAGCAGACTAAAGGGTTAAAGCTGAATTACCATAATCCCATCTCTATTTTGTCCTTAATAAGCACAGCTAAATGCTACAGTAAGGACAGTGGGATCCCACATTGATACAGAACATTTTTGATTTTTTAAGGAGTTTGGGGGATATTTACACTGAAAATTACTCCTCCTCTGCAGGAGAGGTCTTTTTAAAAAAGGTCAGCCTGCTACCAGAGGTAGTGTAAGTACGTTTTCCGTGATCATTATTGGGATGGAGAAGAAGACATTTTCATCTGTTACCTGGCCGGCCATTCTCCTGTGCCTGCAGAATGTGGGGCAGGATGGGGAACAGGAAGATGGAGATCTTGGCAGCTGACTACATTCAAGCTGAGATTTGCTGGAAACTCACAAGGCACAGATATATATTTGGATTCTAGGAGGCATACATTAACTATATATTTCTGCAGCAAGAGTCTGCGTTGGTATTTCAGCAGCTTCCAGGGTTTCTTAGTCAAGCCATTTATTAAAGAAATTGGCCAAGCCTTATAATTTCAGGCCGCCAGGTAACTCAGGAAAGCAGCACTGTATGAGTTTACATTTGGTTCATATTTTTAAAAGCTGTGCCTAAGCGTTAGAAACAGAAGCCTGTTAGTTTTTAAAAGGGAGGAGGAGATTCATGAACACAGGCAGACTTTATTCTGTAAATGAAGAATATACAGGCGTTTTGTTAGGATGTAGCTGAATGATAGTCCTGGCACACCTTGGAAATACGCCTTCCCATTCCTAAACATTGGTTACTTCTGCATTCTTTTCATTTGAAAGAGCATTCAATTTAGAATGGGACAAAGTGATTAACAGCCTGAAACACTGAAACATAAATGTGCAAACAGATCTGCTGGTTTTGTCTGCCAGACTTTCTTTGACAAGTTTGAAAGTGTTTTGCTTTGAGATCATCTATTGCTGTTTTGATTAATAGATACTTCCACACATAACTCAGTACTAACCTCTCCTTCCTCTTAAAATGAGTATATTCCTTGTAAATATGCAATTGAAATTGTTTATGAAATTTCCAGCAGTGTCATTACAGATGTTTTATTTGCCTGAGGGTATAGTTTAAAGTTGCTTTGCTGCTGAAGAAAATATTCATGTAACTACACCCTTACATGCTACAGAATACAATTTTAAAGAATCTAGAAAAATACGTATTTCAAAGCCAGATTCCAGAGACTTTCAGACTCTCAAACTCAAGTTAATAACAAGGACCTTATATTTATCTTCTCTGTATAAAAAGAAAACAGCAATCAAGCCTAAAAGAACATAAATGTTGAATATGCATGGAGGGAATGGAGACTCTCACTATCCCAAGGGACAAAACCTAATCACACACCCACTGTTGAAAGCTCAGACGGTCTACTGGGAACTCAGGCTTTGCATACGTAGCACTCGCAAGCCTCCGGAGCCTGAGCTACGTCTAGAAGCCCCTAAATCCCTGTGGCTTATTCCCAAAGAGCACATCCTCTGTCTTGCAAACTCCCTGAGTCCAAGAACTCAAAATGCAGTTGCACGTCCCAGGGCAAAGTACCAACTTCTCAGATTCCTCTCACATGCCAGAAATAGGAGCCTTCCATCCTTGCATGTCAGCCCTTTAGCAGACATGTATGCATGTATACAGAAGCCTTGCAAGGAATTGAAACACAGCTCCTTTTACTTAAAGGACAAATGATAAGTTGTTACTGAAGGTTATTAATCTGCCGAGGGTAGGATCCCACCCACCCAGCATGCAGCACTTCACGCAGACGTGATCTACCTCTGGAAATCTGCACAAGCAGCTGCCTCCCTCAGTGACTGGGGAGGGATCTAAAGCATCTCCATGAGGGCTGCTTCAATAGGCACCAGAAAGTTAAGCACCTAAGTCAGGTGGGCTGAATCCACCCCTAATACCCAAAAACTGTGCCCCACGATTTATCTCATCCTTCCCTCCAGGTCTGTTTGTATTCAGTTTCCCTTCCACCCCACTGAGCTCCTGGAGCAGATATCTCTTCTTCAGCTTGAGCTGCTAAAAATGGTCCGTTATCTTTTTTTTCTGACCTTCTGGTTCCTCTGCGAAGTGACGTCTTTTGTAGGCTGATCTGGAAAAAAACAGACCCTAGGTAGGTGACTTTGTTGCCTAAGTGACCTGCTGCCCGTAGTACCAAATCTGAGTAACAGGAGCGAGCTCATTGCTTAAAGCAATTATGCTTCAGTTGTCCAGGAATCATATCCGTTCTTCTGTTGTCTGTGCCTCCGTGATGTGAAGAACCAGGCCAACGTGCAAGCAAAGACATCAGAGAAGATAAAAACCAACCTAACCAAACCAGAGCCGGCAGCTTCCTAACAACACAGACATGACACTCACAAGTCATCCCCCACTCTCCACAGCCTCCTTAGAAAAAAAAAAATAAAGCATCCCACAAGCACAACTCATTTAGATTTATTTAGACATGGAAAATTTAGGTCGCAGGGCTCCTTTCTTTTCTCTTTCCCTCTCCATACTCTGTAGATATTTTATGGGCTTAGTAAAGGCTAATGGTGCCCTCGTCTTTGCAGTGTCTGAGTGCTGGCACAGCTCCACTCAAGCCCCATCCCTCCTGCCAACATCCTTGCGGCAGAAGAAAGGGATGGCAAAGGGTCCTCACAACAGTCCCTCACAACTTCTTCACAGCTTCTGCAGACACTCATGTATGCAACTGGAAAGGTACAGAGGAAATGAAAAGCCCTCCAACTATCTACTGGAAAGACTAAGACAGCAGCTTCCATCACCCATCGCTCACCTAACCTATACATCTTTAACAATACGGTTCTTTCAGGGTAAAGAGGGCTGTATGTGGATCAAGGCACATGGGAAGATAAATTAAAAACAAATTAAAAAAAAGAAGAAGCTAGGAATACAGCAGATATATAGAAGAACCATCCATAAAGATGGTAAAGCAGTATAATAAATGTATGAGCAAAATCTTATTTAGATATTGCTTTGATAAGGAAGTCACAGTACACAGAGGGTGAGTGGAGTGCTGTTACATAAATTAGTTGCACTTATTTGTTTCCAAACACAGCTTGCTATTTTTAATTACATTTTTCAAACACAATGCCTATGCAGAGGCTTTCTAACTCCAAGCCTGCCCAAAGTTATTTTTATAATCTGGTTAGAAACGTCTAAAAGTAGAGCATTTCTAATACGAAACCACTGGCTAAACTTTAATAACTGTTCTAGCACAACAGTGTGGTCTGAGTAAATCATATACTGTGATGACTTAAAAATGAAAAATAAAAAAAAGGAGAAACAGAAGCTTAATTGACCCAAGTGTGATGGAGGTAGGAGGTGCCAGCTTGAAATTCTTCAGGACTGCTTACGTACACAGTGGTATGCTCCAAAGTTTCATTTATCATGTCTTTCTGCAATATCAGCCATTTTTCTACACAATGCTAATCTGTGCCAGTTAAGGAAAAGTTTGGCCTTAGCTACTTAGATCATTATAAAAATCCCTTGCTTTTGTTCACCACAGCCAACCTTCCAGCAGTATAAATAACACGGCTCGTCCTGCAATCAGAAATAAGAACGCCTCTAACAGCTAATGGATCAAAGCTGGAATTCTGTTGTTATAACTGGTATTTTTCAGAGAAACTGGAAGTTTGGTGAACTGAATCAAGTACCATTTGCAAGGCTTCTCTTCAAGATAAATACTTTTCTTTAAAAAAATGTGACCGCTGTAATGAAATACAGATTTCCCTTTCACAGAGCACTAACTAAACATTTTATGACTTACACAGATTCCATCAGCATTTCTAATGACAGCACAAATCTGTGTGGAACAAGATAAGTTTCCCAAGGGGTTTGCATCATGAGATGAGTAACCTTTCCTGATGAAAAACAAGTAAGTAAATGAATGTCTTTTAAGAAAATAGTATTTTTCCCATCAGAATGAATTTGAGGCCAACATCTGAAAACTGCTGAATACTGGGTGAACTTCCAAGCCTATGTTGTTCACATGAACATAAATAGTCATAATGTCCCTTGCAAAGCATAGGCTGAGAATGAACAAAACAAGGATTGTTTTATCATATTTGTTGTTTCATCACTGACATAAGAAAAGAATCAGCATTGTATTAAAAAAACCCAGAAACTTAAAGCCTTACAGATTATTAGAAGTATAAATAATGCTCTGCTTCTAACAAGCTGCTATCATTTTCTGCCCCAAAACATGAATCTGAATTATTTGACTGAAGACATGAAATTATTCCCGTGGAGCTGTGGTAAAAATGAAAACCCTCTCAGATCTGTTTTAATTGCTGTTAAATATCAGACGACATTGTCTGAAAACAAAGCTCCTACAAGTGATTATTCTATGAAGTCTCCAAGATGTTCCAAGTCAGGTTTTCTAGTACTTGGATGACTATAACGCTGAAGAACATTGAACCAGCCCAGAGAGGATGGTTACGTGACTTTTTAGCCACGGCAAAAAGAAAGAAAACTACACCTGTAAATTATGGTGTGCTCTTTGAAGCAACACAGAGAGAGTAAGAATAAGAAAGTTTTATGAACTTAAGAACATTTCTACTTAAATCACCAGACCAGTCCAATACATTAAATTGCTTAAGGTACAAAGTGAAATAAGTAATTATTTCTTCAAAAAATGCCTTAAGTCTCTTTTTCTCAAGTACATTAAGTATTGGATTCTATTTTATTCTTTTTCTTTCCCTCCAGATTTTGCAGGAAAAGATTGCAAAACTGAAAAGGCAGAAATTTGTACTAGTTCCACAACACCTAACACTCCTAGTTCGTGTGTTCATGAATAAGACTTCAACATATTCAAAAGTGATCTCAAAAAGGGGTGGAGAGCACGGTGACAGAATCTCTGCGTGCTGCTCCTGGCTAACATAAGCCGCAGCTGGTGGTACACCCAAGGACGTTGTCAGGTTTGTCTTCTCATATTTTCCAGGGTGCTTTCTTTTTGTAACCACATCCTGAGAAATTTAGCTGTGGAGCTGAAGGCCAACTAAAATCTCTCTCCAACTGTAACACTTAGGATCTGCTGAGGTTGGAGCGGTGAGAGACCAAAGGCTCCCCTGCCAAATCGGAAGGAGCTCTGCAGGCGACGGGGTGGGAAGGGAAAGTGGAGGCAAGCCAAAGGAGGACAAGAGGATAGGCTGCACAGATATTACACACACATATTCATGGCCATGACACATCACACGCTTGGCAAAAAAAGGAGCTGGTGGAACCAGCACTAGAGCTAAAATAGGAACATGCAGAAAAGGCAGACGAGGGACTGTGCTGTGACTTCTCCTCATGGCCCCATGGGCTGAGAGCATCTACGTTGCATCTGCAGCCTGTGTGACTCTTCCCTACCTTGAGCACGCTTCAGCTCTGAGGAAGGTGAAATGAATTTTAACTTTACATCAGGATTTTTTGCTTTTGCCCAGAATGAAGAGCTCAGTTTAAGCACAAAGCTGTAAACTGGAGTTCTTCCACACTCCCTACTGCAGCCTGGTCTCAATTCCAAACCTGACAGCATGTCTCTAATCACACATATCATTTTAGAAACACTGTATTTCATGGCAAAACTAGTCTAGGCAGGTAGGCGATCAAGCTTTTCAGCAGGCCGGGCAATGCTCTCTACTGCTATAAATACTCATTCAACAACACAGGCATATTACTTGTACATTTAGGCTTAAATCAAAATTGAAACCGAAGAGATTAAAGCTTTATGTTTAGTATTTGCAAAGATCTCAGTAGTGTTGGATTTGGCTTGAATCTCTTTTAACTGCTAATAGAAATGCGACAATGCTTACCTTTAACTAACATGAAGCTGAATGAATGCCTCCGAGACTACCCCAGCCTACAAGGCTAAGGCTGTGCAGAGTGTGTTTCATAGTCAGATCCTTTGCTATAATTGACTGAGGTTGAATGACTATTCTGAAGATTTTCCTATCCCTTCAGGGGTTTTCAGTAAATCTTTTATTTAAGTTAGGTGGAATAGTAGATTCTTCTATGAACCAGCATGTAGCACAGTGTGAATTTTTCCCAGATCTACTCTGAGAACAATACTAAATAGGCTGTAGAATTAAACCTAGAACCAACCATTTAATTCCACAGATGTCCCTAGGGATACGAGATATAGATAGATAGATAGATAGATAGATAGATAGATAGATAGATAGATAGATAGATAGAAAAACCCAACACCTCCCAGATTCCTATATAGCAGCTGCCCTCACAGCATGATGGAACAGAAGAGGCAGTATCCATTCACCTGTAGGTAGAGTCATATTAATGCAAGTGATTTCCACTTAGAGAACTGTATTTCTTTTGTCCCTTTTGGTGCCTACCTTTGATAGCTACAAAACTTTCCCAGATGCAATATCTTGGGCTGATTACACTTTTTAAAAAAAAAAACATAAACAAAAAAAAACCCCAAACCTGTCTGCAAACATTTTCATGAGAAATAATTGTGTCTGAACACCAGCAGCTGCTGTGACTTTTTATGCAAGCAAATGAGTACACATCCTTTTCAGGCTTATCTTTAGATATTTTTCAGGTAAGCTTTTTACCACTATGTGTGTCCTTCTCACAAGGCAACGCTGTACCAGGCACATTTCAAACCAAGAGGAATAGCAGGGTTTTGAAACTTCCTCAGCAAATGCTTAGTGCATGGGGGGAAAATGTTTGCTATATACCTTTGTACCATTTAAAACATGTTGAGCTCAGAGGATGACAAGAAAAGGATAGCATATTTTCTGGAGGATATTGCGCGCAATTGCAAAAAGGAGAGGGTACAGGGGAAGCTCTGATTTTGGATGCCAAATACAAGACTATCAAAAAAACTGTGTTTTCAAGAATCCTACTGTTCTACAATTTCTGAATGGTAACGCAATTATATTATAGACCTAGTTCATTGCACTACAATAGCTGGGATATTCCTGTATATAAGTGGTTTGCCTACCTTGGGACAACAGAAGCCAAATAAAGAGTAGAGTTCACAAATAGATTACCCAATTAAAGATCCATAGAAGTAAATGTGTTTTCATTGACCTCATTGGACAGTGGATCAGACCCATAAGCGTGATTAATTCCAGAATGAAAGTTAATCAGTTAATCCCATTTAAGACTTTTTCAGAAATACTATTTCTTTCCCCACTGCCTTCAAGGTCAGACCTTTTCTGTTTATGATTTGTTCACACTGAGGCAGTGTGACAAGTATCTAAAGGGTGGGTTTAAGGAGGATGGAGCCAGGCTCTTTTCGGTGGTTCCCAGTAACAGGACGAGGGGTAACGGGCACAAGCTGGAACATAGGAAGTTCCGATCAAATATGAGGAAAAACTTCTTTACGGTGAGGGTGACAGAGCATGGGAACAGGCTGCCCAGGGAGGTTGTGGAGTCCCCTTCTCTGGAGACTTTCAAGACCCGCCTGGATGCAGTCCTGAGTAATGTGCTCTAGGCAATCCTGCTTTAGCAGGGGAGTTGGACTAGATGATCTCTAGAGGTCCCTTCCAACTCTGAAAATTCCGTGATTCTGTGATTGTTAGTTATCCCTTGAGAAGACCTCAAGCAAGCATAGATTTTTCATGGAAAGCTAAGACGACACTAGCCTTCCTCAGTGGCCCTTGGTGGTCTGTGCAGGATCCTGCCTCTTTGGTATGCCAGTGGTCCTGTAGCTGTGAAGGAGCCCCAGTGAGACTGGTGTTGCACTCACCCTTATCTGATAAAGCATTCTTTGTCATCTGAAACCACTCATGGTTGTATATTTTGTATCTTTCTTCATGGAGACATTTCAGATTTCATCCAAACAGCATGGTCCCAAACATCTCACAAATCAACTTTCCTGCACACTCCAGAGACTTCAGGATACCCTGTGCCTATGAGATACACCTCGCCAATTCTCCTTCCACCAGCTAAGAAACACCCTTCCTCCAAGCAACCCTGTTCTCCCTTCATAAGGGCAAGCAAAATTGCTAACTCGTTCATCCCCAGTTCCCACTTTCTCCACTGCTGTTAAACCTCAGTAAACTCATCCTTCCCTCTGCATTTGGCTGCATAAACGCATTTTGCACAGGACTTGAAAACACAACAGCTGATCAGAATTAACACCTTCGTATGGTTCAGATGAAAAATTCTTTCCTGAACCACAATTATTAAAAAAGTACAAGTAATCACTGCAAATAATCCTCAAAATTCAGTGCTGTAGACCTCCAGGATGGTTACTATAAGCAAACAGGGCTGCAAAATGTATCTAAAAGGCAAATTTTCACTCAAATCACTGGCATCTTAAAGCAAGAATCATGTGGGAAATCTAGGCATTCAGTAAGAAATTATTTGGGGCAATATTATGGTATGATGTAGGCTACAGCAATAATTGGTCAAGGTTTGTCTTCTCTGTGCTTACACGCACATTTTGTGGTAGAACATTCCTGTATAATAAGTGATGTAACTGTGAGTTACCAGAACCCCTGTTTTGCAGCTGCAGAACTCCCCATACAGTATCATCCCATCTATCCCATCTCTGTCATCCTCCCTTCGTAATTTAAGTCCAAGCTTGACAATGTTTGGTACTTTTGCACATGGCCAAAGACGGCTAGGCAATTTTAGGTAATGCACAAGTTTACCCAGAGAAGTAGTTACTTCTAATAGTCTCAACTTTAAAAAAAGGCAGAATATTTCTTCTCAAGTCTACAAAGGACTGAAATCATTAGGTAAATCCTGAAAATTCTTTCCAGAAGGGCACTTGGTACAAGCTCCAACTCCTTCAGGTTAGCTATGTTATTAAGGCACATGGATTTAAAAAGCCACTCAAGAGTCAATGGAGTAGTATACTCAGATTCAAAAATATGAATTGGTTTCCTATTTAAATATTGACTGGATGAGTCTAGGATATATTACCATTATCCAACTTAATTTCCTTAATTTCCCAGGATATAAACCTATGTTAAAATTTCGACCTTAAGCATTAAAGAAATACACACAAAATCCTTTGTCCATTCACTGCAACTCCATCCACACACAGAAAATACTGCAGAACAATTAAATCACCTCAGCAGTATCAACGATGAACAGTAATCTTTACTCAGAATAAGTAAAAAGACCTAGTAACGTTTCTGGTTCCTTTTTAGAGCAAGTCATTGAAGCAGTATGAACTCCAAAGCTCAACCAAAAACTAGACGCTGCTTTTGTTCCTGTTCAGTCCTTTCCTTTACCTGTAGTTTCTTTCCTAGAAGCATTTCGCTCTGGTGCCATTACTAGTTTCTTACTCAGTTTTTACCATGGTTTCATCAACAGAAGTTAAAAGTCAGGGAATGGTACGGAAAAAAACCCAAAAGACAAGATCATAATTAATTGCATTCATTAGAAAATTTACCTGGGGTTAAAATAATAATAATAATTTAAAAAAAAAAGAGTTTGAAGAAAGTGTCCAGATCATCAGTTATCTTTTCTTGTGAGTGATGAAAGGAGTTGATGTGAAAGCCCCCTGAAAGGGGAAAGTGAAACTGAGAAGGATGCAATCCGCTGAAAGTAGTGCTTATCCTGTGTATACACATTCACTATTAGATATAAATTTCCTTTTTCCTGTTATACTGACAAGGACAAACCCTCTTCAGAGGTAGGTAGCCGATTTTTCTAGTGTTGTATGTTTGAGGGCAGAGTGGAAGAAACAAATATGTGTGCCAATTCTCTAAAACTTTAAAAGTTAACAGGATTTTCTTTTCTTTCCAATGTTATTAGAAGATGTTACCCTCCAGACGCTCACCAAACAGAATAACATCTTCCCTTTCTTTACCAGTTGTCCACAGTGATTCCCAATCTTCCTTCTAAGTTGTTGCAAACACTTAAAGAACACTAGTATTTTATGATAATTTACATTGTGCCAGAATATTAAAAGGGGAATGTGATATCAAAGGATAAAGAGATGCTGTGATATTAATGCAGAGAAAGCTGAAAGCCTATAAGTAATAAACAAATGGATCGGGATTTCTTCACTTTCACTTGGTTTTACCTGTAGTCATTAGCAAACAAACTTTTACCCTCAGCTCTCTTCTCTGCATATAGTCTACTGCATATTCACTGTATATTTCTTTACAGAAAAAAAATCACTATCAAACACACATTTTCAGGTTACTACTTTCTAACAGAAAAAGGACTCTTCTAAGAAAAAACAGCAAATTGAACTTTTTGTGTAAAATATTTTAGAAACAAAACTAAACATTTTTCAGGTCCTCATCTTTGTTTTATATCAGAAAACAATGAAAAAGTATTTTTCAAAGTTTAACTAAAATCTAAACATAAATTTTGTTAATTGCTGTAAAAAACTGACACTAGCGAGTTCTTTTTTACTAGCTTGATTAATATCATTGTCCTTTGAATGGGCAACTTTCTTTCTAGAATCCTTTTCTTTTATGATTAGGGTATAACAGCTCACAGGATTATAAATCACTGAAAGATAAGAAAGATTCACAACATTAATGTATTTCATTAATTGTCAAAATTTTCTGCTTAAGTCTATAGCCCTAGAGAGATTACTGCCTTCAGTAATCAACCTAACAAAACATATTTAGACACAGTGATCCCGAACTTGATCGCAAAAAGGCAATGGGCAATTAACTGCAGCTCCCCTGGGATGGCTGGACTCAATAGAGATATTCTGGTGTTGAGAGATTTTTTCATCAGCTCCACACTGGTCCTTCACAACGATGCTCATACCTTGGTTTAGCAGGATGAAGCCTCTGTTAGAGGCAGGAAAAATGTCAGTGTCCACCTCGTGCTGGAAATGCCTCATACATACGCAAGCCCACAATTAAGATGCACAAAGTGGGCAAAAGGAAGTCTTGCAATTGTAAGGGGAAGTGTCCAGATTTTCTGGTCTTTTCAGTTAAAAAAAAATATATTGGTATAGACACAAGTCTGCTTACCAGACTTTGGTGACCGGAGAGATTTTATTTGCTTATAATTAGTATTACAGCTAGCATAAGAAATTAACTCTGGCACATATTTTTAAAAGATTGTTGTTGAAGATGTAACAGAGTTCCCACCTTTTATGGTTTTACATCTCAACACGTTCCCCTGCTGGAGGCATATCAGCCAATAGATTCACATTGATGCTAATTTGCGTTTGTTCATTAATTGCTTCCTGTCACTTCTCTTGGACGCAAACAATATTTAGAAACACAAAGTTAATGAGCTAAAAGTGGTGAGATAAGAAATAGGGAAGGGCAAGAAAGAGAGAAGATTCTCTCCTACTTTTTTCCTTAGTATCAGAGATGCACCTTTCATTTCAGGTGCTACTTCTTCCTGTCCGCTCTCTTGGGATTTACACACCGCTGGACAGAATACCAGTTTTCCATTGTCACTTGACAGCGGCTGCCCCATACTGCGAGTTTAAAAATTCATGAAGATGTAATGCAAGAAAGAGACACCTTTTCTCTACTGTATAACACGAGCACTGCACAAAAGGTCATGACACAAAAAGCCTGGTGGAATTAAATGGGGTCTTTTTGTTTCATTTTAAAGCACTGTAGAGATGTCTATATTAAGAAACAATTAAAGCTATTGTTTCTTACAAAGCCAGCAGCCCAATCCACCTAAGAGTCACTGGTGTAAAAGAAGGATCTACTTACAAGAGGTTCAGCTCTCCCCAGAGAGAACTGCCCAGATAGAGGCAATCAGAGACATATTTATTTGGAGCTTTCTGCCCTTGCAGAAAGCCCTAAGGCTTTCCTCTTGCCTTTATTCTTTATCTCCAAAACTCTTTATTACACTATTTGCCTCCCTGATTGTGACCTAAACAAGATTTTGGTCATAATACTTGAGAAGAGAAGACAACAACTGTTGATACAGGGCAGTGCTGGTCCACAGCTGTCGGCTTGTGAATCCTAAACCATGTCTCCTTCCCACCGCAGGGGTTTAGCCTGCCACATTAGCTGGGTAACCTGGAAGGTAAGAGATTCATCTGGCCTCTCTCACACCCTGCCTCTGGCACTGCACCCTGTCTTCCAAGAAATGGAAAGAGAAACCCAGACAAGCCTAGAACACAGGGCTGCAATTCTTCCGACCACACCACCAAAGTGTAGGAGGCCATCAATGGTGCTTTTCCTTTAGGGTCTAGGTAAGTTCATTGTGAGAGAAAGGTACTTCCAGTGAGTAATTCAGGACATCTAAGTCATCAACAGTTTTCTGTGTATTGTCTGCATTATTTATAAACACCAAGGAGAGCAGGGACTTTCCTAAATTAAACATTTCCCTTAGATGTCTAAAATTAGGTAGAATGACACTAGGTTTCCATGACTTTATTTGACTGCCTGGCCATGCCATAACATAGTGGAGTCTGGTCTTCTAACACTACTTTTTTGATTTTTTTGGTCATGATGTTTTTTTTTATTTCCTGCTTGACAACAGGATGAGCAGGTAAACTGTGGTCCTTGAGCCATAAACAAGCAATTTAGCTGTGTTAGCATATGTCAGTGACTGGTGTGAAACCTGTTGTGCCATGGGGCCTAATTGGGTTGACTGAGTATTTGGCTGTGGGAGAAATTGAACTAATAAGGAAACAAATTCAGACATCATTTGGTCTTCTTAATTGTAGTTAGATTTCTATAATCCTGATCTCTTGATTGTCCAAGTGAGGAAAGTGGCCAGCCCAGCCCATGCTACATCTCTCATGCTAACCAAAAAAGGCGAGGGACTAATCTTGGCCTTATAGAATCATAGGAAAGCTTGGGTTGGAAGGGACATTTAAAGGTCATCTAGTCCAGTCCCCCCTTCAATGACCAGGGACATTTTCAACTAGATCAGGTTGCTCAGAGCCCTGTCTAACCTGACCTTCAATGTTTCCAGGGGTGGGGCATCTACCACCTCCCTGGGCAACATGTTCTTGTGTTTCAACACTCTCATTGTAAAAAATTTCTTCCTTATATCTAGCCTGAATCTACCTTCTTTTAGTTTAATACCATTACCCCTTGCCCTGTCACAACAGGCGCTGCTAAAAAGTTTGTCCCCATCTTTCCTGTAGGCCCCCTTTAAGTACTGAAAGGCCCCAATAAGATGTCCTTCTCTTCTCCAGGCTGAATAACTCCAACTCTCAGCCTGTCCTCATATAAAAGGTGTTCGATCCCTCTGATCATTTTTGTGGCCCTCCTCTTCACACGTTCCAACAGGTCTATGTCCCTCCTGTGCTGAGGACTCCAGAGCTGGATGCAGTACTCCAGGTGGGGTCTCACCAGAGCAGAGTAGAGGGACAGAATCATCCCCCTCGACCTGCTGGCCACGCTTCTTTTGATGAAGCCCAGGATACAGCTGGCTTTCTGGGCTACGAGTGGACATTGCCGGCTCATGTCCAGGTTTTCATCCACCAGTACCCCCAGTTCTTCTCGGCAGGGCTGCTCTCTATCCCTTCATCCCCCAGCCTCTGTGGATACTGTGGGTTGTCCTGACCCATGTGCAGGACCCTCCACTTGGCCTTGTTGAACCTTAGAAGGTTCACATGGCCCCACTTCTTGAGTTTGTCCAGGTCCCTCTGGATGGCATCCTGTCCCTCAGGTGTTTCAACCGCACCACCCAGCTTAGTGTCGTCCGCAAACTTGCTGAGGGTGCACTTGATCCCACTGTCTATGTCATTGATGAAGGTATTGAACAGTACTGGTCCCAATATGGACCCCTGAGGGACACCACTCATCACTGATCTCCATCTGGACATTGAGCTGTTGACCACTACCCTTTGGATGCAACCATCCAACCAATTCTTCATCCACCAAACAGTTCATTCATCAAATCTATATGTCTCCAATTTAGAGAGAAGGATGTTGTAGGGAACTGTGTCAAAGACCTTGTAGAAGTCCAGATAGACGACACCCATAGTTCTTCCCTTGTCCACTGATGTAATGACTCTACCATTGAAGGCCACTAGGTTGGTCAGGCAGGACTTGTCCTTGGTGAAGCCACACTGGCTGTCTCAAGTCACGTCCCTGTCTTCCACGTGCCTTAGCATATCTTCTAGGAGGATCTGTTCCATGATCCTTGAGTCCAATGTTCCATGTTCCTTGAGTCCAAGTGTCACTGTCTGACTAATGCTCTCACTGCTGAGGACTGGCCCCTCAGGGAAAATCATTCCCTGAACTTCTCATTTTTGGCTTTCTGAGAAAAGTATGGCCTCTGACTACACATGACATCTTGAGCTAATTTTGCAGCATGTCTGCTTTACCTCAGGCTGCATTCACAAGAGAGTTAACTCAGGTTATCCATACTCAGGTAAGCCCAGATCAGTAGGAGTCACCACACTGTGAAATAACACTTAAGCCAAAAAGCAGTCATTGTGTTACTGTATAGCGGGATGGCATTAGAGCTGACAAATTGGGCTAACAAGGTATAGATTTTATTCCCTGAAGGTCCAGGAAAATAAAATATGGAGAGCTCACTCTCAAATTTAAAGTGATTAAAACATCACATGAATGTAAATTAATAAGTTCAAAAACTAGTGCAGTAACTTCACTGTATAGCAATCTAAGCACGGAGTTACCTAAGTTGAAATAATGGCCACCAGTCAAACATAGTGCTGGGCAAGCAAAGTCAGTTAAGCTACTTTCAGAGGATGATACATGCATTGATTCTAGACCTTTGTCTCTGTTTGTAAAATATCTGTTAAAAAATCTATTTTCTTGTTGGAATAGCAATAGGCACACTATTAAAACTGTCTCTTTTCAGGGGACATTCATTCCTAGGGAAAGTTTCAATAAATAGCTTTGAACCAACACGCCTAATTTCTGTTTCTTTTAAAATATTTTCTACTTTTCTTACTTTTTCAACTCTGAAGAACGTAAAGATGTGTGTATCTGTTCCCCCACTACCACATGCTTTGACTTTTTATCCGTTTCCAGTATTTTACACTGAAATAAATAAGACCATGAAGAAGAGACAAGAGGAGGGTTTTGGGGGTACTTTCTATCCTTTCATCTTAATCTTCTTTCAGTGAGAAAGAAGGCCGGGGAAAGGGGTTAATTGTAAAAGAAGCCAGTGAAAGGAGAAACTGAGAAAATTCAGTTTGGAAAAATCCAACAACCAAAAACTGAAAGCAAAAAACAGGTGGCCTAAATTAGGAATTCAGCATGGAAAAACCCAGTGATGTGCCTACCAATTTGGAAACTGGCTACTATTCAGCAATCCTCAACTCCTCAGACACCAAAATCACTGAACAACCCTATTTTTGGCAGGATAGTTAGTTCCCTGAGTGCCAAGATTTTTTGTTTCAAAACATTTTACTTTCAACATTTATTTGTATTTTTTAAGAGAGGTTGAAGAAAAGATCAAATGACAAAAATACAGGAAAAAACAATCTACCCGGGCTGAGAAAAGTGCTTTAAATTGTTCGAAGGTGGTATGTTCTGTTTCCTCTCCTCTCCTCATTTAAAATTGTTTTGGGTTTTTTAATACATTCAATATCAAACTGAAAAATCCATTCTGCCCATACTACAGGCAGGGTCCAAAGCACCTAATCCAAACTCGTAAATGAAAAGGAACAGTTGCCTCTGTAACACTGATCAGATAACGTTAAAATTCCTTCAGGAGAATTGTGCTATAGGAATGTTTAATTCTCTCCATTCACTGCATAGGAAACATGAGGACTTTTCTCTGATGTATACAATACATTTAGTCCTTATACATTTGACATTTAGTCAAATAAATCCTACTCCTAGTGCCTTCAGAGTCCTCCAGTGTTCCAGAAATCCCGTCCATCCATCCATCCCGTTAGGCATCTAAGTTATGCAGACAGGATTTTTCCCTGGAGGCATTAAAAGACACTTGTCTTTCTTAATTGGCTTTGTAAGGATCTTATTTTAGCTGGACTGGCTAACCAAGTGCCTAAAGAGAAGGTGTGATTTAGGTAGCAGACTGGGCCCTCCCCCAGTAACATCTTCAGCAGAATCGCAAAGTTGCTTACTAACGTAGATGGAAGCTCATTCTGTGGTGGAAAATAGTGGTTTTAAATTCAAAACTGGATTTTTTAATATGTTTCTTCTACTGGAAAATACACAGAAAAATTCACAGATTGCCCAGTTGAAGGAATAATAATTATACTAGCAGGTAAGTGAGATCAGAAAAGCAAGCAGACAGATGAATCCAGGGAATGTCATGCAAATGCATCATCCCTAACACTAATGGGACATCACTAATGTCCCATGCCAGGCACAGAAAAGCATGAACACCAAAGTATATATTGGAATGTACACCGAGCAGGGTGTAGATTAGGTGAGTGCATTTCACAGTAAAGCAATGCATTTCACAAGCGAGGCTCACAGTTTTCATTTCAATCACGACAAAAAAAGCCCAGATCCCAGAAGAAAGGGGATCATTCATCCTATTAATTCCCATCTTGCTAAAAATGCCACTATACCCTCTTTGCCAGGCAACAAGCCTAGATTCACCCATGAACAGAATTTAGCAAAAAACCCACTGACACTGTTTGAAATCTGGAAAACTCAGCTGAACCACAAGCAATACTTCCTAGCTCCCAAGCTGAGAGTTAACTTATTTAACCAAAAGGAACTGCTGGGGATGGAGGAAGGAAGAGAGAGGAAAGGAAAACACAATGCATGTTGTGAGTTGGCCTCAAAACTGTTGTTTAAATTGAACCCTCCTCCTTTTAACTATCAGTGACTGCTGGCACAGCTGGTCACTGTCTGCCTCTTTAGTCACACCTCATTCACAGTTTGTTGCCCCTGTGGGGACCACCAAACTTCTGGGACTCAGCAAACTATGCCATGGTTAGGCTGCTGTATAAAGAGGTTTTTGTACAGCTGCTGCCAATCTCGATGGTCACTCTGCTCAGCCGCAATGCTGTCACCCATCAATAGCAGGAGGCGGATGCCCGACAGCATTAGCCAAGCCTGCAGCCTCCTGGGCCACCCTCACTGGTCTGGTCTCGCAGCCAGGATGCAGGTCTCACCTCAGCATGTGCAGTGCCTTTATAAAACCTCTGAAGTTGAGAAGGAAGCCAAGAAGGAGATATCTTTCCTTCTTTTCCTAGACCTCTCAGGGGCCTCTTCATCCCAGTTTTCTACTCCCACGGCAGCCAGGTAGATCAGTTAGTTTTGGGTGAGCTGCTACCTGCGGCCAAGCCTTTAGCCCCAATATTTCACACAGTAACATCCACAGCTCCTACAGCTTTTAACAAAAAAAAAAAAAAACAACCCAACTTCCAAGATTCTGACAAATACACACGTGAAAAGGTGTTCTGCTCATTGACATGTGCCATCAACTTTCTCTCACAGCAAAGTGTTTCAGTCCCTTCAGGCATCTGACCCCCTGTGTCTTCTGAAGGATGCCACTCTTCTCCTCCAGGCCCCAGGACACCAGCATGTTTCTGAAGACTGTCAAGGCCACATAAAAGCATTGGCCGGATGACCTTTTTGTGGTTTATTAAAATGCCGGTGCACAAGCTCAAACTGTTCAGCATGAAGGTAGAAAAGCAAACTCTTTCTCCTTCTAACATATTAAATTCTGTCTCTCTCTATGCTGTATATAGTTTGTAGCAATTTGATAACAGGCCACGCTCTTGTTGCTCATACATGGGGCAGCAAACCTAAACAGGACAACAACCTGAATTTACTAGAAAAATAAGTGGGTAAGAATTTTCTCCTGAGTTACAAGTCAGTGAAGATATTTTCTGGGTGAAGGGATAGTCTATATTTTACCATTTGGAACTATGTGCTAGTCAAGGTTCCAGAAAACAACAACAATGAAAAGGACAGTACTTCCATGTTTAGGATAATATAATATATGTGAATATTTGTAAGACTAAAAGTACATGTAGTCCCTTACAACAGAAACCAGAAGTGTAATGCTACCTTCCGCATCATGCCACATAATCCTGGCCATATTTAGATAAGCCTTTGCTATACTCGAGTGGCTTTTTATCTCTAAAATATACATTATTCATCAAGGACACTTTGCCAACGGTCCCTTTTTTTTGGTACAGATGACATGAAAGACCACACCATGAAGACCAACTCAAGCCTGAGAAGCCAGAATACAATTTCTTGTGCTATTCTGCCACAGAGATTGTCCCAGCGGCTCTAGTGCCCCAAGCAAATGGGAGGAGACGGGACACTGTTAAACATAATCTTTCCTTCACCCTGACTGGTCCTACCCTGGGTACACAAGGCCACCTAAAGATTCGGCAGTGTCAGTGACCCCTTCTGCATCTGGTATCTCAGGGACTCATTTGCTGCTTGCGGTTCAGCAAGAGCTTTGTCGCCTTCTCCTTTTGGCTGACCCTTGAGTTCCTACAGCCTTTTCTGAAATTCAGAGTGAGTGACTTTCCCAAGGTCACACGGGAAGTGTATGGCAAAGAAGAAAGCAGCTCTCTTCACACCCTTAACAGCAGATCTCTTAACACTCACCGCTCAGATCTTTTAAGATGATTTAAAGCCCCGTACTTCAACCTCAGCACTGTGTTTGCTTATTAGCTAGCAAACAGGGGAGAATGGAAGTCCAAGGAGCCGCACACGGACCCAGTGGGAGACATCAAGTAGCTCAATTGGGCTGTATCACTGTAACAGTCCCCTTCTCACTGTGTTTCTTCATGTTGTATAAAATACAGTACATGTGGTAGATTAAAAGAAAGACCATACTTATCATAAAAGTGCATCTGTGATTATAAAAAAAGCTTAAAATTACTGCATGAAATGAGCAAAGAGTGCTGACAGAGAAAGAAAAATATTTTAAAGTTATAAAACTCTAAACAAATGCTTATTCTTTATTAACACATATTTAATTTCAATGCCTAATAAACACAGATTAAAAAAGTCTATCTATCTCAAAAATTCAATACCTTTCCCCTTTGGGGAATCTCTCATGAAATGCTTTGCAATAACTGAGGGGAAAAAAATACAAACCCGAGAGAGAGAAAAAAGGCATTGCAAGAAATATGACAGTCTAAAATTAACAGATCAAATTGGAAAAATATTACAAAGCTTCTCCAGCCACATAGCACATCCATCAAGTTTCAGGATTTATTACAGACCACAAAGAAGTAAAACAGACACCAAGGGTGGGACACAGTGCCTAAATATAGGTGCCTATTGTGGTTTTAAATACCATACAGTCTCTTGTTTTGTCTTCAGCTGCCAGTCCTGGAGGGCACGGTGTCCTGTAGATCCTGGGTCAAGTCTACCTACCTGCACAGGTGCCTCAGGCACCCCATGGTGCCCCAGGTGGCAATAGATGCCTGTGTTTAAGTGATTATTGTGTCTCTCATCATGACATCTAGATGATATTATCATAGAAGAGTAATAGTATGAGTCCCAGATCTGGACAATTGCGAAGTGATTCAGATCTTAGATGTGTCATGCAATTTGAAATCCTGTTCATTATCTAACACATGATCATGGGAATCCCAGAAGACCTGCAGCTGTCTGGGTAAGCAGGACATCCCTGAATATCTTAAAGCACTAGGTACCAAAATAACTGAATCCCATCCTTTTAACCTGGAGGAAAGTTGCTAATGCGTCCTTTTGCTGGGCAACGTTCTGAAAGGAAACTGTAGTTTCTGCCACACAGTCAAATAAAGATGAATATTCTTCTTCTGATTATAAGGAAAAGTTTAGTAACACTTTTCTTATACACCTTTGTGGAACATATAGAGAAGAGAAAACATCACCACAGAAAGAAGAATAGCTTGATTTCAAGCGTACCCTTTAGGGAACAAAAACTAAGTAATGGAATAAGGAAAAATTATTCCCTTTTTTAAAAAAACAAAGTATGGGGGAAAGTACGTTCAGAATCACAGTAGGACAGCCAGCATAAAGTAGCAAAGCAAAGATATTGACATTTTAAGAGTGTGAAAAGGAAATTACTTGTCTATACCACTAATTTGTATAGTGTCTATCATCATAGCCACTAGGTGTTCTAATTACAGAAATGTAATGATGCAAAAGCTGCTAAGCAAATGTTAAACAAAACTAGTGCATACTCCATAAGCCCTAAAAGGCTGGTAGACTTAAGTAGTGGAAGAGAGAAAGAGGAATTAATTCCTTGGAGGGGAAGAAAATTCTGGGGAGGAAGAACCTTGCTCTAAACAACAATGTTCAAACAAAGGATGTGATCCTTAATATGAGGCCTAGCAGATCTATACTACTATTTATATTATTAATAGCGCCATTGAAATCAAAATAGTTTTTCTGAAGACTCTAATTAGTGTCTATTATTATCTCTGTTACGTTTGGCCTTGAATACTGTCATGAGTGCTTAGGACTACTCTGATGCAGAATGTGCCAAGTTCTCCTCACTCCTATGCCCAGGGGAAAAAAGTATGTTGTTAAGTGCTTAAAATAGCTTTTTTCTTTTTTCTTTCTTTTTTTCCCCCCGTTGCATCTTTCTCTTGGCTGACGGGTACCAAAAACAAGCACTTCCCAGCCAGGCAATGGAGGAAGGAGTGAAATGGGATTTCTTAACCAACCAAATGATCCACAGAGCACTCAAAGGCAGGCAGATGTTTTCTACATTAAACTGAGCCTCTAAGAAAACAATCGAGCAACACTTCAAAATTCTTATGCAAATTTCACTCATTCAGCTCTTTCTCGGAGTGCTGGGGACGATGAAAAATAACCTGAAAGATAATTCACATGCTCATCCTAATATGGTACTCATAAAAAAAAAGCTTCTCGCCTTCATCCATATGGATTGTGCAAGGCTGATTTACACTTAGTCTTCAGTAAATGTCTTCAATCCTGAAGGAGTTAAAAAAGGCATTCAATGCCTTTAAAGTGAGTGAGGTATCTTAGCTATTTCTAGATGGGGCATGTCTGTGCCACATTTACAGAGCTTAAATACTTCCTTCTTCCTTCTGGTCGCTTGTTGACAGCCTTCACACTGCTTTACCAGGTAAATCCAAGTGGTTTCAAGTGCCTTGAGTGCTTCATTTTGAGAATCTGCAACCAGAGATACTATGACCAATGGCATTTCAAAACCTAGGTGTAGTTTACTTCATATTTATAGGGAAGCATTTAGACATAAGAGGTGAAAGGGACATATTAAAGCAAAAAATGAGCCTGCTTTCGTGGTCAGTCTTATCTAAACCACCGCTTCCATACAGTTACAATAAAAGGCTTTCCTTTATAGCAACAGGGATTGTACAGTTTTATCTTTGCATCCTTACAAGAGACTCAGAGCCCTTGAATTTAGCTTCATCTTATTTCTCAGGTCTCTCTAGTATCTTCGACAGAAAATGTTACTCCTTTTGTGGTTTTTTTTTTTCTTTTCCCAAACCTGTCATAACTTGCATGTGACAATTAGTCATAGAATCATGGAATCATCTAGGTTGGAAGGGAGCTTTAGGATCATCGAGTTCAACCATCAACCTAACACTGCCAAAACCATGTCCCTAAACATCACGTCTTCCCGTCTTTTAAATACCTTCAGGAATGGTGATTTAGCCACTTCCCTGAGCAGCCTATTCCAATGTTTGATAACCCTTTAGGTGAAGCAATTTTTTCCTAATATCCATCCTAAACCTCCCCTGGCATAACTTGAGGCCATCTCCTCTTGTCCTGTCATTTGTGACTTGGGAGAAAAGGCCAACCCCCACCTCACTACAACTTCCTTTCTCCAGCTTACTGATCTCTATTAAAGTATTCCTTCTATCTTTGAGCTTTTTTATTTTTCTGGTTTTATTTCTAGGGTTTGTGTGTCTGTTTTGTGATCTTTTTTGATGATCATTAAATTTTCTGAAAAGTTAGAGCCACCGGATGCATCTTCCCTTCTATGGAAGAGCCACCACAGATAGGACTCAGACACACCACTTTTACTGTACAAGAGGCTTCAGGTAGCTCTGAGCCAGCCCAGCTGGCTTGGCTTCCAGGAAGACATCCATCCCACCAGCTTTTGCAGCAGGGTGATGTGACAGGCAGCATTTCTTCAGGCTCTTTCTTGTAAGCCTGATGCTTCCATTTCTTGTTAGCAGAAACAAGAGATGGAAGGCAAGGATGGTGCTTGCAAAAGAAGTGCCATGCTGTGGGAGGACTTCGTACACATGCCTCTCCTGGGACACCATACCTCATATTCACATGCCTAGCGCAGTGACTAGATGCAGAAATAATTTGGCCCATGTCATATTTACATGTGGCCGAGGGAATTCTCTTTGACCGTCTGGCACTTCCTTTAAAAGAACCCGTTAGGGTTTCTCATGGCCTGACCAGTCACCATTCCTACAGGAATCTGCTGTAGGAATCTTCTGTGGGAATACTGATGGATCTAATGACAGACCCACTCTGCCTTTCCTCAACAGGCACACACACGGAGGGGTTTTTTTTCCATGCCACTAGTCCCATTTGGCAAAAACCCAGACCAAAAAAAAAGCTATAAAAATTATACAGGCACAGGCTTTTTTTGTCCAGCTAAAAAAAATCAATTCCACATCCCAGGCTTAAGATGCTGTCAGATCTGTATCTTAACAAGGCATCAATTCCAATTAGTTATTTTGTTTCCCAAATTACTGGATCTTAAAAACACTGTAAATCTAGAACCCATTCATGTCAGAGATAAACCCCAGAGTGAATTGTCATTTCCAAACCCCATATGCAAAAACTACTTTTTTGGAGGAAAAGAAGGAAACATTTTTGTGGTAGTTCTTTCTTTTCTACCAGGAGAAGAAGAGGCTGTTTGACATCTCAATGGAGGTTTGGAATACTAGAAGTAATTCCAACAGAGATGGACAACAAAGTGGGCAAAGTGCAACTGAGGAGGATGTTCAAGGAGGCAAATAATACACATAATTTATTTCATGCTTCCATGGTTTACAGAGAAAGAATGCAAAGATATAATCTACTGCTCTGCCTACAAAGCTCCACCATTAATGAGAAATAAAGTATACAGGCTATTTTTCTGTTAAAGAATCATTTTCCTCCCACTTTTTTTTTTCCCCATTAAACAAGTTATTTTTATCTGAGTAGCATTCACCAAATGGAAATTATTACTCTTATGCTGGCTCGGGCTACTTCGATCCATTTGTTTTTCTAACGCTGTGCTTCCAGAGAGAAGTGTGTGGAACTCGTTCAGATTCAGGAGTTTGAAGGGGGGAGAAAAGTAGCTTTTAAAAGGGTTGTGCTTTTCAGCAACCCTATCCAGACAGAAAAATTGATTTAGTTTTTAGAGTAATAAAAGCAGCAGGAAATTAGTTGCCAACTGGCCTCTTTCCTCTTCCTGGATTACACAGCTCACTCCAGCCCACAGCTTTTATTTTTTCAGCATAAAAATCAACGTTTCAGTGCATGCCTCACAGTTAAGTGGGTGTGTGTTTGCAGCAGAAGCTGGCACATCTGTCCTACCTTGATTTTGCTAGAGCAGATAAAAAATAGTCGCAAGATGCGGCATTACAGACTTCTGTGGCTACACAGTACAAACTTGACAAGATTGTCACTTGTCGTGGTTGTTACTGAAGCTGTTGAAATTACATTAGCAGAGGTACTCCAGCTCAAGCTGTAATCCTGTCTGAATTCTGCTGTGTAGATGCAGCCTTATCCATATCATGATAGGGCTATGAAAGGTATTCGCACGCTCTGCCACCTGACAGATCTTTTAATGTATGTCTATCTGCTAATGGCTTTTGCGAGCAGACAGTTTCAAAACACGCACTGCACTTTGGGGCATTGATTGGCTAATTCTTCAGCAGGATATAGCTGAGATATCCAAATTTGTTAATTAATGAATAGGGAGTTTAATATTGCATCAAACTTAATTGCACATCTGGCACATTATCTAGGTAATGCCCAGTTACACTGCCTCTGTTTTCAAATCTGTCATGATGCTTTTCATAGGCAAGATATGAACATAAACAGGGATGCCAGATATCTCCAGCCATTGCTACCTTGGAAAGTGTCAAGTCCTGATTTTTCTTTAACTAATAAAGGAGGAGCAGAATTTAGGCCCTACTGTCTGGTGTATAAACACAGAAAAAGGGTTAGGTGATGAGCTTATATGTATAAAACCACATCTGAGACAATTATTAATTTACCCTGTGTCTTGAATCCTGGTTCTGAAAGGAACTTGATGCATCCTCATCTTAAGCACCACACTGCTTAAACTTCAAGAGACTCAGTTTTCTTCCTGAGCAAAATGATATATCCCACCTAAGTGTTACAACTAAAAGTACTTTAATGTGAGCCAGTGAATTTTGGAAGATTACATGTTCCTGGTGGAAATCCCACATCTCCTGAATCGAGATTCCTTTTTCTGAATTTTTATGTGTGAATAACCAGTCTTTTGGGGTTATTCACACACACACACACACACACAAAAAATATTGTATGTAAATTTTTTTAACAATTATTGAAAGTTTACTTGATTTGCAATGTGTATTGAGAATTCAAAAGCAAACAATTTTGGGTTTTTTGGGAGGGAGGGAAATGTCCTGATTAATAATTCACTCAGCATCACATGAAATGTCAGAGATGTAAAAGTCCATCCTGCCACTGTATGTGATTCACTGAGTGTGGTTCTATCAAGTCTGAGCATGGTGATCAGAAGGTGAGCAGAAGGGCATTCAGTAAATATACCATCTCTTCTCAGACTTACTGGCATATTTTATTAAATTAAATTAAATTTCAAAGGCAACTTTCAATAATGCCCCAATTCCTAAGTGCTGCTAAAGATGCATTAGAAGATTTTTTTAAAATCGCTGAAAAATAGTCCATGTAAGATTTCCTCTGGAAATAGATCTACCATGATTTATGTTTATTCAGGTAAGGTAAAAGTCCCATCAGTGTTTGGTGTAGGAGTTGTATCCTGCTTACCACTTGGTGCTTCTTAATTCCACCACACGTTATTGCATTTAGGCACGTACAGAGCCCCCAGAAACCACCAGCTAGAGATTTAGCTAGCCATGTCAGTCTACTTGTGAGCAAGACCTTCAATCACATAAGTGGGCTCATCGAATCTAATAAACCATTCATGGTTTACCATGAGAGATGGTTTGCAGGCGTATGTCTCTCTTTTTTTTTCTGTTTTCCCACTACAGCATTCAATTCACAGAAGACTGCCTTAAGGAAAGGGTGTCAAAGCTGTTCTCCATGTCTGCGTTGGACAGGACAAGAAGTAAAGGAGGCAAACTCCAGGGCAACTCCAGTTGAGCATCAGGATGAAAAGGGTAGACAGTGAGGACAACAGAGCGCTGGAATGAGACTGTCAAACCCGCCTAGCTAGGTGGGGGAATCTCCGTCACAGGAATGTTGTAGGAACAGGTTGTGCAAAATTCAGTCAGGATGTCAGCAGAGCAATAACTAATCCTGTAATTTATCCCCCTTCAGGGCGGGAGGATGAGTAGGGACTTTACAGGCAGTATTCATTTTTCTGTGATTGTAGGAACTAATCAGCAGCTGACATCATCAGATTCTTCTTGTGTACAGAAGTCCAGCACACATATAAGATACATCCTGCTGATTAGAGGCATTATTGTTACTGAGCCATTGCCTTTCATCTGTTAATTACTAAAGCCAGGTCAACTGTGGAGCATTAATAATTCTTATAGGTGGTAAATACCATGGCTACAGTTGCCATGGCTTCAAAAGGAAAGCAGTCTAAATGAAGTATTTTGTGGAAAAGAGGCAAATCCCCCAAAATAAGAAATTACTGACATCCCCAGATGCAAAAATAAATGAGTTAATCAAGATTAAACACCATACAGAGCATTGGTCTAGCTTCCAAGAAGACGATGAGGTTCTATACTTCATCTCCTTCCTCTCTCTGATAAAAAGAGTACCGCTTTATTTTGTCTAAAGGAGTCACTGATGAGACCGTATTATTGTCTGCAGCCTTGATGCTTTAGTATCTGCATATCTGAGTCCCAGGGAGAGTATTTAGAGGTGAAGAGCTATGGGCCGTAGGAAAGTACAGTATTATATTAAGTATTATGTGAATAGCTGCAAGCAAACCTTTTTTGAAAGCATTCATAGGATCTCTGTGCAGAGGAATGTCAAGAGATATTCTCAAACATTGCTAAAGAAATCATGGAGGCTTTTTCTTGTGCTGTTGCACAGGGGCTGAGCTACGAAACCAAGCTAGCTGAACAGATGTCCCACTAGATGAGGAAAAGGCAGCAATGATTCCAGATGACCCGCTGCACTTTTGACTTTTAAAATCCCATTTGTCCAACAGTAAGATCCCCTCTGCTATTAGGAAAAAAATGCACACCGAAGACACTATCTGCTTCTCCTTCCCAACTCCAAGAAGACACCATGGTAGGAAATCCTGAAGAAAAGCAGAGGGGAAGAGAATACTCTGCTTGGTGTGGAAGGGAAGGCAGAACTTGGAAATACTAGTTTCTCTGCAATATTATTTTCTCCCCATTTTGGCCAACAATTCATCCAGGGAAATCTGATCTCATAGTGTCTTAAACAAAGATTTACTGGCTGATAGCAGAATCTGTGGGTGTGTGAAAAGCCTGACAAAAACCTTAAGAATTTATTTATGGCTGCAAATATTACATCCATATGGGAAAGTTCATTTGCCTTGAACTTTTTTTCAGACACTGTAGAGACTGTTATTGATTTAATAGTCTACTGGAATATAGGAAAAAAAAAGCATAGCAGCAGAAAAGCTAATTATGATAATAAGAGCAAGACATGTATAATTCCATTAAAAAAATTAGTTACTTCTCTTCCTCTATCATGACTTTTCCCTAACCACAATTCTCTGTTCATTAGGAGATAATTACCTTCACTGCCAAGCAGACTATAAATGCACTGTTTACACCAAGAGCAGGAGATTTTAGAGTTACATTTCTTGTCAAAAATGTTATTGCTATTAAAGTAGTCTTACTGTATTACATCCAATAAGTCACTGGACATGCAAGTATATCTGTGTACATTTGGTAATGGTTCAAAATTATTTTATTCTTAATGGACAGAATTAACAAGGGTGGTTTTACTGATTAGCCTTTTCATTCCAGACCATTAGTATCAACACACTGAAAGTCATGCCAGCAAGAGCTCCCTTACTTCACTCTCCTCTGACTCTCCCACTTTTCAGACACAAGCAGCTTCGCAGTAATGTGTCTTGTTTCTCACACAAGATTTAAAAGTGGCATTACAGCAATACAGCACTAAGCTATCTTGCAACTGAAGAGTACATGCACTAATTAAACTTCACACCACCTATGCAAGGTAGGGAGTTAATTACCATCATCTTTATTTCAATACATGAGAAAATGTGAAACACAGGAAAGAGAGAGCAAGCAGCAAGCCAGAGCTCAAAAGCCCCTTTTGCTCATCTCCATCATTATTCCCCTATTTTGAGCTGTGGTCCTGCATCACAATTGTCATCTGCCTAGTAGCTAGAGACAGTGTGCACGGATGCATAGGAAACTCTACCTCAGTCACTGGGTTTATGCATCAATCCACTGGTGAGAGCCACCATGGCAATAAGGAAGGCCCTAGACGAGCAGTAGGTCATGCCCAGCCTTCTTCACTTGAGATCTTCTCCACAACAAGCATGCAGATACCGGGTAATAGGCAATGCGGTCCATATTTTGCCAACTAAGCACCGAAGTTTCTCTTCTCCCTCCCTTGACAGTCAGCAAATAGTTCAGCACATCTAGAAGATTTGACATGCTTGAGATCTGAGTCGCCATATGTTAATAAAAGAAATTATATCCTCCTGCAAATAGACTGGCTCCTAGTTAAAAAATTTACTGACCCTAATTTTAGTAATGTGTGGTAATCCCTTTACCATAGATGGTCTAAATCCTTCATTCCCACAAGTTCCGGGAAGGCCAATGCTGTAAAGTTAGGATATGTTTCTTGCTTGAAGGATTAAAGGATTTGAAACACTAAAAAATGACACACAGCACACTATGCAAAATGGCCTAGAAATGGTTGCAAAACTATTTTATTCTCTGCCTTGTACAATAAAGCATGACAGAAAGAAAAAGTTCCCAGAAAAATGGAATAATGGGAAAGTAATATAATCAGTGGGGTTTGTGCCTTTCACAGGTTATTTTTAATGGGCCAGACCATGAGGTCATTATTTCTCATGCAGAAATGATGATTTTACAAAATCGGTGGAGTGCTATTAAACAAAGACCTAAATAAAAGGACAATTCAGTCACTCACTCCTATGGAGAAAAGAAAATGTAAAATATATGTTTCTCCTTTATAAATTTCCACTGGATTGGAAGTCCAGTAGGAAACTGAGTACATGCCACAAGAATGACTAATTATTTGGTTCAGCATGCAAACTCAAAAGTTGAGGAAGCAAAATGAAAATTTGGAGGAAAAATAGTGTCACAAAATGAGTAAAACTGTGTTTGGCTAGAACAAAACATGAAGAATGTCATTCAGTTGGAAATGACAGGTTACTTTTCATTTCCAGATATTGCAGCATTTAAAAAAAAAAAA
>VYZM01016400.1:519045-543517 GCA_013398915.1 Dromas ardeola | reverse complement strand
ATATTGCACCATTTAAAAAAAAAAAAAAAGGAAAGAAAGAAAAAAAAAATAGCGTGCATGAAAAGCTAGTCTGTGGAGTCATTCACAAAACCATGAACAAGATGTCGCCTCTCTCCAGAATGAGCTGATTAAAGCGCTCATCTGGGTCCAACTCCCCCTTGCCACGCAACTTGGAAGAAACAGTTGAGCTCAGGTTTCCCTCCTCTAGACTCCCAGCCTATGGAGTCTCTCTCCTTCCCAGTGAACATTTGTTTATAACAATTTGATTTCAAAGTGGAACAGGTCCAACAGAGACAAAGAATAACTTAAGATGCGATACTTGATTGCTCAGTGGGAAAGGTCTCCTTTAGAAGAAGAAAGCAGACATCCAAACTCCCTTTCAGAATCAGATAGGGATGGGCTTTGGGGTCTTCAGCATGTAGGGATAGTGCCCTAATCACCAGGATTATGAGAGCTGGAGTTCCTTCAACAGAGGCTTTTTTTGAATCCAGCTCAAAAAATCTGAGACATTGTGTTTGGGGAATGCTGAAACTAATCCCTTTAGACATTGCCAACGCTTTTTTGGTTTTGGTTTGGTTTTTTTCTGCTTTCTTTTCTTCAGACAGAGCTATTTTTTCAATGATGTGACCTGATTTTGCCACTGGTTTCAAGTTGAATTTTGAATGTTTTCAAGTCATAAATCACTTGCTAGAAACAGAAAGTGGCTAGCTGCAGTCAGCACTGGTCTGACAGTACCTCTGCCTCTCAGCCCAGACACCCTCTGCCTCTTTACTCTCCATGGCAATCATCTCCTACTCTGCTAGAGCTACAGATATATGTCATCTTTCAGTGGCTGCCACTATTAGAAACTTCATTTTATCTCACAGTGGGAGGTTAAGGAAAATTTATCTAGTCTAAAGCTGCTAACCTTTTGGCAAACCTCCCACGAAGTTCTGTAAAAGCTTGCACGCACATTCTTGAACCCTTTCTGTACAAACTCCCTTAACTCTCAACCTGAAGCCATCTCATGAAGTGAGCAAAGAAGGTTTGCTCTGCTGCCGCGGCCCTGCAGGTTCTGTAAGATCAGAAGAAATCTCCACGAGGCTGAGGCAATACTTAGAGTCATGGCCTGCTGCCAGGGAGAGGGGCAGCACAACACCCAGCCCATCAAAGAGGTCCTGTAGGAAAGACCCAACCCTCTCAAATGAATACAGCAAGAGTGATTTTTCCCCAGCTCCTTTCAGTATTTCTCCCTGGTTTTTTAAAGTGTGAGCTTTCCTGTGTGCTTCCTGGTTTTTTCCTGTTTTTTGACCCCTGACATGAATATCTATGTGCGTTATGATGTGAACATCAAAGTCATGGAAGTGGCCTCGCTCTCTCTGTGTCTACAGCTGACAACGGGGTTGTATTTGTGCTAGCTGATTCCAAGTCTGTAACGCTGTCTGGGCAAAACATTTAACCACCTGCAACAGTTTAATGTTGAGCACAGTTAAAAGGTTTTGACTTCTGGTGGCTCTGATACAGCTCAGCTCTAACAAAGGAATAACAACACATGCGTTCTGGCAAGGGTATTATTTATTGTTATGGGTAGGGCTGGACCTCCTGGAAGCTGATGGGTGTAACACCCACCCTTCAATGGAGACAACTTAAGAAACTATGTAACACCCACTCTTCAATGGAGATCTTAAGAAACTATTATGGTATTTTATGGAACTGTTCTACTCAGACATCAGAAACCACCTTACAAACACTGCACTGACAGGTTATTCAGGTATTTGTGAAGGGAAACTGCTTTAAAGACATGTTTTAGTGGAGGTGTCTGTGTTTGAGAAGCAGGAAAAGTACATGAGGACACAAAGACGCAGGCATCATTTAAATGAAGATGGTTACCCACAAGTGAGAGCATGAGCATGATAACAAACCAGAAAAAGCAGTACACTGTACAGAGAGACAGTGCTGAGGAACAGGTTCGCTACACTGGAGAATACAGTGGATTGGATACAAAGGATAAATAGGCAAAAAAAGGGAGGCAAAAAAAGGGAGGCAAGGTGACAACTAGTATGAGAGATACTAACCCTGTGGTAAAGCAATGGGAAATGATTGAGACATTTGAAAACCAGAAACTGGAGAAGAACATGAACTGAAATGCAAACTATTCAGCATCAAAACAGAAGACAGGGAGATGTACAACCAAAAGGCAGAGAGGAAGAGAAAGGGCAACACCTGCATATAAACATCAGAAATAAAAGGAGCCTGAACATGGTTGTAGGCTCTTGCTAAGGAGATCCTTCAGGTTTGTCAGCCGAGCACATCCAGAGCACATAGGGCTGTGCAGCCTGCCGAGAAGACGGGTACGTAATGTGGGCCCCAAGCAGGAAAGGACCAGAGAAGCAAAGATCTGCTGCTCATTCTTCATGCTGGAACAAGAAAAATTAAATGCAAATAGAACTGAGGCCATAGACCATCCTCTCAAAGGGGGCAGTGTGCTACAGGAATGAGGAGATGCAGAGCCTGGCTGTGTTTAAGGAGGGGGTCTGAAAACTTGTGGTTTTGTCATCACTGCTTGTGATGTTGGAGTGGATTCAGTGGTGCAGGCAGCCTTGCCACTTCCATGTTCCTGGAAAAGGTGCTGTGGAGGCAGGAGTAACATTGGTGATCCTGGGACCTTTTGAAACCAATGGCAATGACTTTTGAAGTAGAGCACTCTGCATGAGATGTTTGCCTTCACTGTAGCCACGTAAATGTCCTCTTAGTCTAAACTCTAGTAAATGGGGAGAAGATGCACCTACAAAGAATGATATATCTCGTCTGCCTTGGGTGCCCATTTTAGTATGGGATGAGCTGCCTTTTCGGAGACACCTCTCTATTAGCTATAGATGGAAGCAAATGGTTTAGATTTAGACAAGAAATCGTAGATGGCTAAACAAAGCTGACATAGATCCCACACATGATGTCATCTTTCAGTAAAACCATTTCCAAGTGGTGACTGGGAAATAACTTAGTACAAAAAATGTTCATTTCCAGTATATGTGAGAGCTTATATTATAAAAAGATTTTATTTCTATTTGGGATTTTGAATAACCATGCCAAAGAAGCTACTTTCTAATAATAGACTTAATATTCCTAGAAGAAAACTTCATCATCTGCATGCAGTGTGACTTGGTCTGCAAAAAAGTTGCACATAAATATTTTTGTTTTCAATTATTAAAGTTGGAGGAAAAAAGGATTGAGAAAAACACTTTGAAATGTTGAGATTTCAATGTTTTAGTTGTCACAAATCCTGACCTTTTGAGTGCTAAAAATGTGAAATTTGGGGATATTTTTACTACTAATAATGCATATGTTTACATGTCACATTTCAAGCTCTCAAAAACATTTACAGGGAATGTCAAGTATTGCCAATATGTGTTTTCAGACGAATTCCTGAAAGAAAGACAATTAGGTTGGAGTCATCTTCTGTAATTCGGCCACCTACCATTTGGACATTTGAATCCAACGCACTTACACTCTGTTCCTTTTATGACTGTTAATGGATCCCATCTCCCAAGGGCAATTCATCTTATGCTAAGACAGGCATTTATAATAGGTCAGGAGAATGGCTTTCCACCGATTTTCCTCCATTCAATATCAATCAAGCCTAAGGTAATTGTGTCAGACTTAGGTGCATAACTTTCAATATCCAAAATTAAGGAAGACGGTCCTACTTTAAATATCCCAGAAAGACTCAGCTCTCTCAAGGATATAGTCTCCCTGTCCCCGTTAGCTGCTCCTACGCTTCTCTTGAACATAAAAGATTCTTTCTGCCGCAATTTGTCCAAGGGGCCTCCCACCCAAGGTCAGAAAGTAAGGCTGGAGCAGAGCTGCGAACCGAGTCCAGCACAATGTTTACTGCGCTGTGCTGCCTCCTGTTCCCATGCCTCTGTTTACAACCAAAAGCAAGATCAAGTCCAATTTATGTAGCTATTTGTATGCAAATTAGGGGATATTTTCAGATGTACTCAGCTTCATGTAGGAGTCAGGCAGCATTTAAAAATGTGTTTTTTCCCAGGATGACAGTGAGGTTTTCAGTTTCTATTTTGCTCATCCTGGATTTGTTGGCAGACTTGTTCCTGACACTGATTTATAAGGGTTTTAAAGCCTAGTGCGTCACACGTGTCACTGCATTCAATTGGGACTCTAAGCTTCCTCTCCGTCTCTCCTCCAGCAGAGCCTACCTGCTCCCTTCCCCTCTCCCAGTATTTCAGGGCACCCTCTCACACACTTTGCCATGGCATATGATCCACCTTCCACTCCCCCAACATGGTCAACTCGTGCATATGCCAGAGCTTCCATCAATGCCTCCATGATCCTCATGCCAAGGCTTTTTCCGGCAACCTTTCCTCCAATGTCAAGGTCTGCTTCCCTCTCCTTTGTCTTCTCCCAAGCACTCTGACTCCTCCAGTTCCTTATCTGAGCCCCGCATCTCAGCCTCTCCATTCTCCTCACTGGATACAGATTTCTCCTTTCTGCCTCCCCACTCCCAAGCCTCGAGTGTCTGCTTCAAATGATGCACACATCTGGTTCTTCGCCTAGCACCCCAGCTTCTCTCACCACTACCTTATAGGCTCACTTTCTTTAGCTCCCTTTCCATTAACATTTTTGTATTTCCAGGTCTCCTATCTACCACCTGTAATAATGTCTATACTGTCTCAGTCTTTGCTTTGTTTCTGCTCAGTCTTGACTCTTTACATGTCTATTTCTACTTCCAGTATCACTATTTCCTGTTCTACGCATTTCTGCTTTCCTATCTCTCCAGACATTATCTCCTTCACAAGATACTTCTTCTCTTACTCCTTCTGACATTTCTTCTGCCATATTCATCTTTGCTGGTTTCTCTATCACTACCAAAATCTTTCTCTGTGACAAGCCCATTTCTGCTGATGTCCAAGTTATAGATAATTTTCCTATGTAGGGATATGTTCATCATTTAACCAGCTTATTAGCAAGCTGGGATTTACTCATGCATTACATTTTAGAAGACAGAGTTGTAAGCAAGAGAAAGTGGACACTTTTGCTTCCCAAAGCATGTGAGAAAAATTTCTATCTTGATCACACCAAGGTGAATCTAGAGTAACCTCACTGAAGTCAGTGGAGCTACTATCATGATGGTTGTACAGATACCGGATAACTTGCCTCAGACCTCTAGAACTCTAAAACTGCATACATAAAATAAATTAGTTTGTGTCAGGAAATGTTTCAGGGCAATAGAATTCAATCATCTCCCAGTACTCTTGGAGCAGACCCTGGCATGGTTTCAATACAAAATAGCACTCTCCCAAAATAGTTCTCTCCCGAGCATAAGCCAGGGACCATGCTCAGTTTGAGTGCTGACACCTGGTTTGGAAGCTAAAAGGTTTAATTGCGCATGGTCAAAGGCCATTCCACGCCAGCTGGCCTCCACGTCAGAAAACTGTCCCAAACACATTTGATTTCCGTGCATATATATGTTCTTAAAGGTACATCATTACAGTCAGCCCACTGTTCCACACTAAGGTCCTATCTCCATTGCACATGTTAGTTCACTAAGACTCCACTCTGGAGCACATAAATAGTGGTCTTGGTAAGCACATCTCAATGTAGGCTAATCCACCCCAAGGTCTAGGTCCAGTCCTGAATATGGGCTAGTCCACACTTCTTCAGCCAAAGAACATTTTGAAGCACTCCAGTGTCAGTGACAACAGCAGGATAGGTACTGGTGAAGGGACTGCTCTCCAGCTGGGGAGGGTAAGAGTCAGGGACTGGTTCCTCCTGACCACCCAGAGGAAAGTGTGTGACTCTGGGACAGAAGCTACTGGGTCTCTGAGTCATGTGCTCTGCTACCACAGTCACGTTACCTCTTCTCATAAAGCTTCCAAGTTCTTCTCACCCTTGTCATGCCCCATCCTCTACCCTCCTGCAACATGTCTCCAGTGACACAATCAGAAGAAGGAGTGCCGTGACAGGTCTCCACTGGCCGAAAGCATTGTCTACCAGGATTTTTGGCGACTCACTAACTTCCAATCTGCTGAAGGTAAATAAAACCAAAAAATCCATCTCCCAGAGGCTTAATTTTTTAAAATCAGTTACTATAGCCTATTACTTACTCATTGTATTTACTTTCATATATTTGAATGTTGTCTTTGATACCATAATGACTGGAAATGACCAAATTATATGTCTTTTTCTTTTGCGCTACAGACTTTCCTGCTCTGGTAAACTGAAGGACTCATCTCACACCTGTCAATAACTTACAGACTCTTATTTAAGTATTTCTCCCAAGAAACAGTTTATTACAGTAGTTAACAAGCACTCACTTAGTAAACTGCCCTAAGACAAAGCTAAGGACAAGTTAATGGTGTAATAAATCAGTCATTATGTTAAATGATGGGTTTCCACTGTACAGTATTATTGCTTTATTGACCCCTACTTAAAGATTTATCACAGTAGTATTTTATTGTGGTTATAGGACACGTGGTTGTAATACAACAGGGTGCAGTTTAGCTTATGCTTCTCTTTCACTTTTAATTTCATTTAGCACTTGCTGTGGACAAAGAGATGAAAAAGTTGAAAGTGTAACACATGAGGACAGACAAGGCCACTTTTGCTGAATGGAAACAGGACAGTAGGCACTGGGGATGTGATGGAACTGCAGGGATGCTTCTTGTTTGCCTCAGAGCTGTAATGCAAACACAGAATTAGTGAAGCTGTAGACAAAGACCCACAGACCCTTCTAGAGTTTTGCCAGCCAAAGAGGTTACTACCCCTAATCCCACTTCCTCTGTTTTCCAGGCTATTTCCTCTTCCTACCCCCACCAATCAAGGGTTACTATTCCCTCCTATCTAACTGAAGATCTACTTGAATCATGATTTCCTAAACTGTTTCAATCAAATTGATGCCAGTACTGTGCCAGTTCTTCTAGAAGGAAATCAGCTTGTTTTGGCTAACACTAGAAAGGTATCACATGCATCTATACTGGAAAACATGAGACGGACCATAAACTAAAACAAGGGCAGCAAAGAAGAGATTAAGGCTGTAAAAGCAGGAGTCATCTCTGGGGGAAAGTGAGGATGTCCTGAGTCACCTGCAGAAGGAGACAAAGCGTTTCTGTGTGTGTGGTGGGAGGGTATGGGCCTGGGGTCTGTGCTGTTGGGAGGAGTTCCAAGGCCATTTGGGAGGGATATTAGGAAGAAACTCTTTACTATGAGGGTGGCGAGGCAGTGGAACAGGTTGCCCGGAGAAGTTGTGGATGCCCCATCCCTGAAAGTGTTCAAGGCCAGGCTGGATGGGGCTTTGAGCAATATGGTCTGGTGGGAAATGTCCCTGCCTGTGGCAGGGGGGTTGGAACTAGATGATCTTTAAGGTACCTTCTAACACAAACCATTCTATGATTCTATGAAAAGGAAAGGATGGGAAAGAGAAGAAAGTCAGAATGGAGGGAAAACCTAAAGCAGCAATCGGTTCTTAGTGAAGCAAGCCTTCAGATTTAGCGTGTATCAAGCTCACTTGGGCTACATCAATGGGAGCTTGGCCAGCATGCCTCAGAAGGTGGTCTTTGCTCTCTACTCAGTTGAGGCAAGACAAATGTGGAGTGTTGGGTCTGGTTCTGGGCTCCCCAGTGCAAGGGAGACATGGACATACTGGAGTGAGCAGAGCAGGGGTGACCAGCCTGGCTGGGGGCTGGAGCACATGGCGTATGAGGAGAAACTACGAGACTTGGGACTGTTTGCCTTCAAGAAAAAGAGATTATTGCTGTCTGCAACTACCTCATGGGAGACCACGGAGATCTTTGAAGCTGGTCTTTGAAGTTGGCCCTGCTTTGAGCAGAAGGCTGGACTAGAGGTAGATGTCCCTTCCAGCCTGAGTGGAGAACCCAGAAAAAGACTGTGATTCTGCTATATGAAGCCAAAGACAGAGAGAAAACCCATGTGTGCAGAGCTATCCCTACCTCTGTGGGGGGAAGGAGAATCAATCTTCTCCTCAGCTCACTTCACCTCCTCTACGATGCTGGACCTGCAGGTGGGAAGGAGAGTTGATAAACACAAGTTCTGGTGAGAGCATTGAGAGGGCAGCAAGATGGAAGTTACAGAATCACAGAATCACAGAACTGTAGGGTTGGAAGGGATCTCTGGAGATCAACTAGTCCAACCCCCCTGCCAAAGCAGGGTCACCCAGAGTAGGTTGCACAGGAACACGTCCAGGTGGGTTTTGAATGTCTCCAGAGAAGGAGACTCCACCAGCTCTCTGGGCAGCCTGTTCCACTGCTCTGCCACCCTCAAAGAAAAGAAGTTCCTCCTTATGTTTAGGTGGAACTTCCTATGCTCAAGTTTGTGCCCGTTGCCTCTTGTCCTGTTGCCTGGCACCATTGAAAAGATCCTGGCCCCATCCTCCTGACACCCACCCTTTAAGTATTTATAAGTGTTGATAAGGTCCCCTCTCAGTTGTCTTTTTTCCAGACTGAAGAGACCCAAGTCCCTCAGCCTTTCTTCATAAGAGAGGTGTTCCTGTCCCCTAATCATCTTGGTAGCCCTTTGCTGTACCCTCTCCAGCAGTTCCCTGTCCTTCTTGAACCGGGGAGCCCAGAACTGGACACAGTACTCCAGACGCGGCCTCACCAGGACAGAGTAGAGGGGGAGGATGACCTCCCTCGACCTGCTGGCCACACTCTTCTTGATGCACCCCAGGATGCCATTGGCCTTCTTGGCCACAAGGGCACATTGCTGGCTCATGGTCATCCTGTTGTCCACCAGGACTCCCAGGTCTCTTTCCACCGAGCTGCTCTCCAGCAGGTCAGCCCCCAACCTGTACTGGTGCAGGGGGTTATTCCTCCCAAGGTGCAGCACCTACACTTGCCCTTATTGAATTTCATAAGGTTTCTCTCCGCCCAACTCTCCAGCCTGTCCAGGTCTCTCTGTATGGCGGCACAGCCTTCTGGTGTGTCAGCCACCCCCCCCCAGCTTTGTGCCATCCAGAAACTTGCTGAGGGTGCTCTCTATCCCCTCATCCAGGCCATTGATGAATGTATTGAAGAGGACTGGGCCCAGTACTGACCCCTGGGGAACACCATTTGTCACTGACCTCCAACTAGACTCTGTGCCCCTAATCACCACCCTCTGAGCTCTGTCTTTCAACCAGTTTTCTATCCACCTTACTGTCCATTCATCTAACCCACACTTCCTAAGCTTCCCTATGCGAATGCTGTGGGAGACCGTGTCGAACGCCTTGCTGAAGTCAAGGTAGACAACATCCACCGCCCTCCCCTCATCTATCCATCCAGTCATAGAAGGCTATCAGATTAGTTGCCCTTTGTTTTCCTGCAAAGATAATGTGGAAGAGGAAGGAGGCAGTCCTGAAACAACCAGCTCTGGATGAGGCACTGTAAGTATGTGAGCAGCAAAAGAAACATTGCCTCAAGGTCTGTAAAAGGGCATGAAGCTTCCCTGGCTTCTCAGTAAGCATTTTTGGTTAAAGATTATTCTGGAGAAAAAGAAGATGGGGCGGGGGGAGAAACAAAATACTATTTTTCATCTGGTGAAATTATGTGGGACAAATTTGTCAAGAAAAGCCAATCAACTTCTTCAGATGTATTTTTCTGCACTCATTAAAATGAGCTTTTTTTCAAGGTCAGTTGGAAACGACCATTTAGAAAAGGATGGCATCCTGGGGCACCCTATGCAGCCACACACCAAAAGGGCTGACACCTCGTTCTTATCTGCTGTACACAAAAGTAAATAATGAACAACTCCACTAAGTGTTATAAAGGAATGAAGAATCAGGTCTTTAATCTACTGCTGGGAGATAGGCAGTAAAAGTGGTATTTTGGACATCAAGATAGTAATAATGGTATTTCTATAAAAGCATATATAGACAACTTTTCTATTTACAGAGTTATTTAATAGACTTCTGTGCTAGTCAGAACCCATATTTGCATTGGCCAAAGCTATAACTGAAACACATACAGACATGTTCAACTTTCTTTTAAACTAGCTCTGTCTGGTAACAAAATCCACCCAGCAACTGAGAAAAACATTCAGGTGGTTCAGCCTGTGCTGAACCCCAAGTGCCTTCTGCTTCGCTGGTAGCTCTACCCAGATGAGACATTTAAAGTTAGCTTGAGGTATGTCGACACGATCAGGAATCACAGCAAGAGATGCAGTGAAATACAGCCCCGCTCAACTCCATGCATAAGAGATTACCCTTTAAAAGACAGCATCGGTTGCAAACAGATGTTATCTCCACATGCACTCCACCTCTGGATTTTACTAATCTGAAGAGTTCAGAGCTTCAGTTCACAGCCAGGGCCAAAATATAGAGAGATTTCAAATCAAGCTATCACAGCAAGACTTTTGGCATCATTAACATTTCATGGCACTCAGGAAGTGAGACATGGATATTGCTTAAGTAAGGAAACCAGAAAGACAAACCCCATTTTTCCTCTTTATCAGTACACAATCCTTTAGCGTTGTCTTTACAACTTTTTATCTGGCATATCTTAATCCTGTCCAGAGGGAAGGGAAACAGAGAGAAACAGAATGGCCAAAATACTAGGATATTTTATGTAAAACTTCAAAGCCTTACAAAAAACAATGGTGTCTTCGGTGATGAGCTCTGTAGAGCCTATATATAGCCACAGAAATTGCAGCGGTCTATCTTCAACCAAGGTGAACAGAAATATCCGCAGGAACATAAGATAAATATAATCCACAGAATTTTCTGTCAATCATTTTGTTAGAACAGCTGAAATTAACAAAGAATTGTTATCTGTAGGGATTAATTGAAACCATAGTGATTTACCATGTTATCCCTCAGATTTTTTATCAGAATATTATTTGTGAATGGCTAGACTAAAATGGAAAGCCACGTTCACCTGAGGGCCTGGGTCTCTGTTTGGTAGATGTTCCTAGCTGATCTATTTTATGATTTATATTGCTAAGAAGAAATGTATTCATTTAAGTTAGCCACAAATCTGGAAGACGTTCACATCTCTGAGCCTGAACAGCGTAACAGTATATGACCAGTATAACAAACCACAGCTGATAGTCTTATAGACTGTAATATAATTACTAATGGAGTTTCCCTATATTCAATTTGCAGTCAACCAACTTCAAACTGTGTAGCAGTAGGATGACTATATGACAGTAACTTGCCTAAATCATGTAATGATTTTTTTCTGTCCTCCAGGAACCCCTCTCCCTCATATCTTTATGTAGTGTTACCCTTAGTAAACCAAAGATTAAGAGGATCCCTGAGGAAAGGGACATGTTTTCTGTGAAGTGCCTATCTGTAGGCACTGCAGACACAGAGGAAACTATTTATGGGAGGTTAAGTTTGTAAGATCCTTACATTTCAGTGGCGCACACATCCAGTCACCTCCTGGAGAAGCTTGGGTCTTTGCACTGTTAAGTGGCTGCGGAAGCTGTGTAGAGACATCTTTGAGTTTAATGTCATTTTATTCCATTTTGAGGTGGACAAAGGATGATCTCAGGGGAGCCTCCAAAGAGGATTGCTATCCTACCTGCACTAGAACTGGCTCAGAGGAGAAGGGAATAAGCCCAGGACAGGCCACTGGGAGAGTAGCACATAATAGACCAATTAAGGGAACAGAAATGCTGGCAAGTACGTGAAGTTTGAGCCTGCAGACTTGCAGAAGACTGCAATAACATAACACATAACAGCAAAAAAAAAAAAGATTGGGAAGGTCACATGAGACAATTTCTACCAGTTGTATGACCTAGATTTACTAAGCCTTTTGACCCTGTTGTAGTAGCTGTCACTGACACAGAAATGTGATGAGAGAGATAAGAAAATGCATCTACCCATGAGCACGCAGGATACCAAGAACCTCAAGTGGAAAAGCTTTCAGAGCTTTGGTCTCTGTTTGCCTGAATTCACATCAAGGATACATAAAGAAATGTCACCTACTACAAGAGGAGAGCTCACTTAGTATCAAAAAATATAGTCGTAATCCTACATAGGAGCAACAGAAAAAACGGGAGAAAATAAGTGGGATAGTCTCAAAGAGCCTACTGATGCCATCCAAATGCATGGATTAGTGCTGGTCAGAAAACTGGACAGGTTGTTGTATTGTTTTCGTCTTGCTTTGAAAAACCTTTTAAAAATACCTTTCTCTTCAACCAAACCTTCAGGACTTTCAGGCACAGGGAGTTCTTTAGAATAAAATATCAATATTTTCCATGGGAAGCATACATATTTCATTAAAGTTTTATCCAATAACATTTGTCTATTGAAAGTGACTATAGTTTTCACAGGAAAAAAAAAAAAAAGCAAGTGCATTTGGTTGAATTGCTGTTGGTTTGCATACAGTTTTCAAATACTGTATATTTTGTATATGGACGCGTTCCTGTGTAACCTGCTCTAGGTGGCCCTGCTCTGGCAGGGGGGTTGGACTAGATGATCTCCAGAGGTCCCTTCCAACCCTATGATTCTATGATTTTCAGACTCTCTTGGTCTGGGACTGGTGTCTTACCTCTGGATCCCAAAAGCACACATCCCAGGGATAGATCTGCTGCCTGATAACTCTTTTTAAGCAACGAGACCCCAGAATACAGCCCCCTGAAACAGCTGGATGATATACAGTCTACAAGACTTCATTCCTGGGACCACTGCAATGTATCCCTTTAGTCCTTGGTGGCATGGAAAAGGAAATAAAAACATATTTTGTGAATGTGATCTTTGTCAGCGTGCAGGCACACGCCTTATTATTCATAAGCACAAAGATTATAGCTCCCTGATTTATTGTCCCCACGCCAGCCTGCCGGCAGCAATGCCCTGTGATGTTGCTCCTGGCAACGAACAATTTAAAAAGTAAAACATTGATCTGCCGTGCTACTGCCCAGACTGGCAGGCAGAGCAAAGTCTAATGTCACGAGTAGTGTGGTTACTTGCTCAGCATTGCTGCCCATGGGCCCAGTCAGGGTCGACGGCCGTTGCGTTCATGTTTTGCATATTGGCTATAAATATTACAGTATAAATTGTCCCTGACACTTGGAGCTGCGCTGTGATATATAGATGTGCTCAGGTGGACAAAACGCATGACGTTAATTCAGCCTATAAAATAGAGTTACAAAAAGTAAAGAAAAAAAAATAAGGTCTGGAAACTATACTTTGTATGTACAGTTTTATATGTACCATGTAAGTGCCCATGTGAGAAACCACAGAATCTTGTAACAAATGCAATTTATTATTCACGTCTGACTGCATTTCTTGAATTCTGGTCACTAATCCATCTTCCCTGGGATTACCTCTTAATGTTTTGAACTCTGCCCAGCTTTCAACAAACGGCTTAAGATCATGTTTTCCAGCTCCCCCTTCAAATGTGGGCTTTATTCCATATAATTACACATTCCTGAGGTCTGGGATGAGTAATATTTAGTTCTGGAACGGTTGCAGGTATAAAATCCAACACAGTACAACTCATCCATGCAGCAAATGCAAGCTCCGTCCCACCAGAAAACCAGGAATCACAATCAGAAAGGCTCTAAGCCTTTTTTTATTATTATTTTATTCCCAGTGCTGTATTTTAAGTGTAAGCTAAACAATATAAAAAAAATCAGTTTCTATTTTGTATGGAAAAAACTAGCATCATTTAAATAATTACTAGAAAGTCTTTGAAACCTGTTTGGCTGGATACATGGTACGAGGCAACTTTGCTCAGATACATAGTCTGCATTGCAACATTCGGCAGTTGTTAAAAAAGAGAAGAGCACAGAAAAACATCATTATGCCACTGTGCAATTTCATAGTGCAATCACACTTCAGATACCTCATGCAGCTCTTGCCATCCCATTTCCAGATCAGTTTAACAGAACTGTGAAAGGTAGTGAGAAGGGCAATAGGGATCATCGGAAGGATGAAGTAGCTCCCGTATTAAGAGTCACTCCTGTGGACTATGACTCTTTATCCTGGAGAAAAGTGTCTCCAGGAGGGTATGACAAAGGTCTGGGAAATCCTGAGCACTATGGAGCAGATGAAATGGGTCATGATTCTTATTATTTCTCATAATATAAAAACTAAAGAGTTCCCAGTGAATTTATCCAGAGCAATTTTAAAAGCAAGCAGAAGAAAGTCCTATTTTATATGGCATAGAGTACTGTCATGCTATTCACTGACAGCCTGTGGTGGGAGTTGGGAAAACCCGCAGGAAAAAGGGTTTAGAAAGCGATTGACTGAGTGAACACGGTGGCACCTCTGTACAATCATCTGCATGCAACCCTCATCTCCAAAACCCCAAAGCAGCTGATTTCTGGGAGCTGAGGAGTACAGCAAATTCAAGGTGACTCTGTTCACATCCTTCTCCTGTCGCCTTTTTCCTCAGCATTTGCCATTACAGGAGAGATTTCTAGACTGACCCAAACAGCAGCATTTAAAACAGAATGCATACGCTCTTGAACACTCATAAGATTATTTTGCTGTAAAATGTTTGAATACAGAGGGAAGAATAACCCAGTAACCACTCTGGAGCTCCTTTTAAGCTCTTGGTCCTTTCTGCCAAGCCCCTGGGGACAACTTGGCTGTATAAGGTATTTAAGAGGGCACTGGAGATTTATATTTGTGCACCTGCATCACTCCCAAAGAACACGGGATACATATGCAGAGAGTACACATATGCAGCACTCCTTTGGGATGAGCTGGATATCAGATTCCAGCTTGGCCAGCCTTAAAAATTTATATTTCATCTCACCATCCTATAAAAACATGTAAAAGGGGGCAGGTGCAGGGAGGGAGGGGAAGGGGCAGGGTTTCACTCCCAGTTTACAATCCATCGCTTTTGCGGCGATGCTGCCTAAACGCTGGCCAGAAAACACAGGGAGCTGCGGATTTGGGAAGGGCTCATTTTGCTGGCCGGGCTGCTGGGAGGGCTCCTGCCTCCTCCGCTCTGAGGATAAAGTTGTTCCACACTTTGCCCTGCTCCTCCATCCCGGAGTAGTTTCACGGGACCCGTGTGTGCTGTAAATTCGATAAAGCAGGCAGGCTGGCGAGGTCGGGTAACCAGCCAGGGGTATAGACAAAGAAACCGGGTTGATGGCTCCTATTGCTCCTCGTTTTTCCAAAAGTCAGTGGAGGAGGATTAAAATAAAGCTGACATGATGTTGAAAGAGTGATTACCCTGTTTTCTGCCAGTGTTCCTGGAAACGCAGCTCATAAAACACACTGAATCATATAAAATCTTCAAGGATTCGGCAAGAGACAGGAAAATTAATCTTTTCTTCATTGGCATCTATTTTTGCCATAATGATGAAACCATACTCCTTCGGTTCTTCTGAAAGTTAAAGACTTTTATTCAAAGAGGACCTGACTCTGCAATCCAGTCATGTTGAGTAATGTTTCAAGGGGATTTCGCCGTGACAGCTGGCACAAAAATATATTGTTTTCCGACGAATCAGGCCAGCAGAATGGGTCTTTCAGCTCTTGTCACTGCTGTTGTAATTTTCAAGCTGGCAATCAGGAGCAATGCGAATTGTCAAGTAAAATATTTTGTATCCCTTATTCAACAGACTTCTAGAAAGTACATGCCATGCCAGCTTAGGGGAGCCATTTCTTAGAGTGAGAAAAGGGTTACAATAATACACCGTACTTCTGCAAAAAAAAAAAAGCAAATGCAGGTCACTCTGCTGTTAGACTGTTGTGGAAGCAGAAAGCTGAGAGGTTGCACAGCACAAAACTGCCCAAATTACTCTTTTCAAAATCCTCCTTCTACTGCTAACGCTCCCATATCCCTTTCCCCCCTCCAAAACCCACAAAAATAGATGTAATATCATAAAGGGCTCCTCTTTGCAGGTCAGGTGGAGATGCAGCCTAATGTTCCCTGATAGTCCATTTAAGAAATGTTGTCGTAAGTAAGAAAGCTTTCCCCTTAGCTCTTTTTGAAAACGAAATAACATTACACCCTAAAAGAAGAAGCATCCTTTAGACTAGTGTACAGATGTTCTGAATGTGGGTTGTTTCTTCAAAAAGCATCCCATAAACCACACTACCTTTTTCCCGTAGTGCTCCGAGGAGGAATCTCAGGGGCCACCACTTGCGGAAGGGAACCAGGAAGAGTTTGGTTGGTTTTATCCAGGGGGGTGGCGGTAGCAGTAGGGCTACCACAGCTCGGGTGGCAAGGGGACAGACCGCAGGCTTCAGAGATAGAAAGGGTCGTGGCTGCGGCGAAGGAGGAAGCTCTCCTGGGAAGGCCAAATTTATGTCTGCTCACCTCAGCCCCATGGGGAGAAAATAAAAAATTTCAAAGCACAGCACAGCGATAAAAGCATTTTTTTTCCAGACAACATATTTCCTCACGCGCTCTGCAGCATCAAGCTCTGTCTTCTTTAATGTCATTGGTGTTTGTGGCTATAAAATTCCTCATCACGAGCCTTTTAATGCAAGATAGACTTTTCTACAAAATCAGTAATAGTCACTGTTCACCTCATAAATACATGAAGCAACTGATATTTTATGGTGCTATCCATGCCTCATCAAGCATTAATGTATTTCTTGTAAACACATATTCTTTATTTGGTTAGGACAATAACAGTGCCACGTGCCAGACTTACCATTAAATCCCAGTTCTCCTATTTGTAATGGGCTGTAACAGATGTTTTATCCTCAAATAATATCCTTCATTCCATTTTCCATGCCAAACACCCCAAAAATCCTGCATTATTGATCTGTACCAGTTTTCCCTCATTGCCTTTCAAATTACCACACAGAAAGCACTTTGCTGCAGACACGTGAGTAGCTGTTGGGAGGTGAGTGATTTATATCCTGGCACAAGAATGACTGAGAATCACATCAATGATTTAAAACGTAGCCAGTGGGGAAAAAAAAAAAATAAAAAAAAAAAAAGAAAGAAAAAAAAAAGAAAATAACTCATAAATTACAAACACATCATCATAAAGCTCCCCCAAACTATATACATCTTGCACTTCAGCAGCCTGCATCAGGACCATTTCAAGAGCTGGATGTGCCACCTCAGCTCAGGGCAGCCACCAGGCCAGCGGAGCCCCGTGCCCTCATGCCAAGGGCAGGGTGGGCTGATGCCAAGGCTTGGCTTGAAGAAGTACCAGTCCAGGGATGGTTTTAATGGCCACACAACAATTCTCTGTGTAAATGCCACCTTAGCCATGTGTGTGCTTCGGTAAAGCTTCAAGGGGGGATTCAGGAAAAACTTCATTTCCATCACGGGGCAATGCTTGACTGATTGCCAGAGCTGAGACTGGGTCATGAGCTCTCTGCAACCACCTCTTTTTTTTTTTTAAATCTTGTTTTACATGCTATGAAGTAAGACTAGAAGAAAACAAATTAATTGCAGTTCAGCTAGTTCCATTTCATTCGGTTCTTTTAAGAATAACGGCGCCTTATATTCCAGAAACTACTGTGTTTAGCTTAGCCAGGGGTCTAATAAACATATGTTCTCTTCTAATAGCCTACCGACAAGATGGATAAATCAGCTAGCAACTTTAGATCTGGCACAAGCTCCTAACCTGGTCACATGAAACCTTGTGTATCTTGGCTTAGAGCACAGTTTGCCTCTGATAAAACCTTGTCTTTAACACATGTAAGCCACCAAATCAATGGGCATACACCACCCTGTCCGTACATACCTGTGCTGTACATCACCATGGGGGTGAGACAAAGCTCCAAGGCGCTGCCAGGCAGGGAGGAGGTCCCTTTCTGTGTTTTTTATTAGGTTTCATTGACTAAAGCTTCAACTGCAATTGAGAAGCTGGAACTCAAATAGAAACGACTACTATCACAAATCAAGCAAACAGATATTTCCCCTAATATTATTAGTGGGATTCAGCTCAGCAGAATAAGTCTGCAATAAATATAATCAAAGATACACAGAGAATGCCTGCTGATAAACCACACTGTAATTTTATTTGATGTTTTCTTACAAAATTGTGGGTTTCTACCTGCAGTAGTTTGCTTAAGGGGTATATGCATTTACTAACAGCAACATTACATTTCATGTCTAGACAGCTTTGCAGACATCAGGTGAGACGTTTCTCTTTCGCATGTTTTTATGATTCAGAAAAAGGTCTGTGTTTACGCCATTAGTGCTTTCAGCCAAGATGCTAATTGATTTTCAGTGGTTACTCAGTTCATTTTCTGATTCCTTCTTTAACTGTACAGACCCAAACAACAGTATTTGTTCTACTCTGGGTGATTTACAGATAAAAATTTTATTGACCTTGTTCGTCAAACCCATTTTCCTCTGAATTTATGTCACGCTGATTTTACTACCGATTCATATTAGATGAACTTACATTCCACATAGAAGCTAAACAAGCCGACAGTCGGCTCTTAAACTAAGTTTTCTTGCCACGCAGATGAGTTATACACTACACAGGATAACTGTATCCTATGTAATATGCAGCGTTACATATTCCAATATATAATTACCTGTTGTGATACGTAATTATGCAATAACATGCTAATATGCACCATTGTGAGACTGCTAAAAAAGCCAGTGCTATTGGATAAAGTGTTCTTGGGTAAGGGGCGGGATCTGGAGGGTAATAACTGTAGATGGAAAACTATTTAGGTGCAGCTTAGTCCTAATCACTTACTACATGCTCCTGAACACCATGGTAAGGCCGTCTCTGCCTCATGTTGCTCATCTCCCTGTGCCATCCTTCCCACTCACTACATGTAAAAATGTTTTCTTCTACTCGTATGCTAAAGAAATCTTAATTTTCTCTAGTCTCCCTCACTCTAACCATAAATCAGCTTCCTGTCTTCACACTAACCACAGCATAGAATCATAGAACAGTTTGGGTTGGAAGGGACCTTTAAAGGTCATCTAGTCCAATCCCCCCTGCAATGACCAGGAACATCTTCAACTAGATCACTAGATCAGGTTGCTCAGAGCCCTTTCAAAGTTTCCAGGGATGGAGCATCTACCACTTCTTTGGGCAACCTCTTCCAGTGTCTCACCACCCTCACTGTAAAGAACTTCTTCCTTATATCTAGTCTTTTAGTTTGAAGTTATTACCCCTTCTCCTATCACAGCAGACCCTGCTAAAAAGTTTGTCCCCGTCTTTCCTGTAGGCTGGAAAATACTTCCAGTACTTCCCTTTAAGTACTGGAAGGCCACAATAAGGTCTCCCAGGAGCCTTCTCTTCTCCAGGCTGAACAGCCCCAACTCTCTCAGCTTGTCCTCACAGGAGAGGTGCTCCAGCCCTCTGATCATTTTTGTGGCCTTCCTCTAGACCCGCTCCAACAGGTCCATGTCTCTCCTGTGCTGAGGACTCCAAGAGCTGGACGCAGTACTCCAGGTGGGGTCTCACCAGAGCAGAGTAGAGGGGCAGAATCAACTCCCTTAACCTGCTGGCCACGCTTCTTTCGATGCAGCCCAGGATGCGCTTGGCCTTCTGGGCTGTGAGTGCACATTGTCAGCTCATGTCCAGCTTTTCATCCACCAGTACCCCCAGTCCTTCGCGGCAGGGCTGCTCTCAATCCCTTCATCCCCGGCCTGTGTTGATACTGAGGGTTGCCCTGCACTTGGCCTTGTTGAACCTCATGAGGTGCAACAGGTATCTCCAGCTTGATGTGTTGCTGATAAAATAACTTGAGATGCATCTATCTGATTTTCATGGAGGAAATCGAACCAGCAAATTTTGTTACTGAGGTCAGATATAGGGCCAGCTGAGACTGAACTTGTCCTGATTCAACTCCCGTTCAAGTTTAATGAAACTCCAAAATAAAGCCTCAGGTTCAGGGTCAGTCCTGATGCCTGAAGCACTTGATAAGGGTTTTTAGCTTGGTGTTGACTCAGCTCCTTGATCCTAAAACACACTTCTACTGACGAAGACAGTTCTGTGCCCTGCTTTTGGGGCACGGGGTGGGTTTTTTTATGATTGTGAAATTTCAGCTGTTAACGTGCTGAGAATCCTATGGGACCTCAGTACTGGTGACTTTGTGCCATTGTGAGTTTAGACAGATTATTATCTCCTCCTTTATTCAGGTAAACCCTAAAACTAATTTGTTAAATTATAACAATGAAATTTGTTGTTACAGAGAAAAGAGAAGCCAGAAACCGCTGTGGGTACTTTCTGAACAAACAGCATTCGGAAACCCTTAGAATAAACCATATATTCAGTTAATGCAATCCAGGAAATCAATTGTACCGAAGTCTGCTTTATGGCATTAGGGGCTGAAATGATGGCCCTGTTAAACTCAATGATTGTTTTGCCATTAACTTCAAGTGGGCTGGGATTTCATCTCCTTGGTCTTGCTACCGGAGACAGAGGCTTGCTGGAGGAAATAGGGCCAGAGAAACACCACTGCAAAAAACAACACAGGAAAGGAACTATATGTGAGCAGAGCTGCATCAGGTGATAACTCAAACCCCTATTCTGTATAGGTTCAGGCGCAGACAGCAGGTGGACAAATGGGAGGGAAAATAAAAGCACAACTTTGCTCTGAATTTTTCATTATACCCCAAAAGCACCCCAGTATAGAAAACAAGAGTAACGATTTCGTAATACAAGACCAGAGCCTCTTGCGTTCTGCTAGAGTAGCAGAGAACGGGAATTTCCATCTTGTTGCCCTAGTCAGGCATATAGGAAGGATTGTAATTTGTGGTGTGGACCAGTTCTTAGAGCAAAGCCATTTGTGTAAATGTGGCACAGCCTCTCTTTTTGCCAACACAAGCAAAAGGCTGTTCATCTTTCCATTTTTTTCAGTGATCTAACTGGGGACCCATCCAAAAAAGATGAGCTGCATACCATTGTCTTCCACCCATTTGAATGCTGGAAGATATTATAAACATTAGCAAGTCCTGTTAGGGCAAAACATGCTTAGAAATCATCACAGGCAGAGAGGGGGAAAGCTTAGTAACTCATACTTCCAGTTCTGTGCGCAGTTCCCCAAACAAACTTCCTCTAGAAAACACAAATGGTCTCCAAGTATTGGTGCTTACAGCCCAGATTTGTTCAGAAGCTTTGCAAATCTGAAAAGGAAAACTGCTGTGGTAGAAAGTTCAACAGCTATGTTTTACTGCAGGGAAACCTTTGCAATTTATATTTTTTCCCAATTTTAAGAGAGAAAGGAGAGAGGAACAGTCATCATAAACTGAGGAATAAAATGAGAGGGCAACATCCAGGGCGAGTCACCTGTGTCTGAGAGAGGAAAACCCTGGGCCAAAGGAAGAGCCAGCCTTGCAGGAGAGACTTCTCAAGGAAGCTGCAGTGGGACAAGTGGGAGAGCAGAGCTCAGTGTAGAAAAGGGTCTCTGGAGAGCTCAGCATGGTAACAAAAACAAACACACATGCTATATAAAAAAATGTCTGGTATGAGGGCATCTCAACTATGTCTAAAGAGCACACGAATTGCAAAAACAAACAAAAAAAAAAAGGTGCTGTTCTGTTAGGTGTGGTTTTCCTTTAAATATTAATGCATCTCAAAACCAGCATTTCTTACAGTTTCTTCCAGTCGTTAGCACCGGATGCCAGGAATGCAAATGAGCAGCTGCCCTTCCAGCCCCTATTTTGGAATTTACATAGTTGAGAGAATCTTTAGACCTTCGAGCATATTTATTCTTTGATTTCTTTTGCTAAAACAGTCTGCAGCCTGGGTAAACACTGAAGAGGGCATCGAGCCAAGTGGTTTGTCTACATAGGCAGCTTTTTGTTTCTCCAGCCTTCATTCAGATTTACAGCTGAGCAGTTATGAGCAGTGGATGCACCCTGGAGAATCGCTTTCAACCCACGCAAACAAAGCTGAAATCTGTGAAGTTTCCTTCTCACGTCCAGATTCAACCAGTTCAATTGTCCGTATATATCTCGGAGATGATCCGGGTAACCTATTGAATAGCCCGTCAAAAGCACTCACCACCACCCCAGTCCCATGAGGTCCGGGTCTGATCTCAGACCAGTTTATGCTAGCACAGGTGTTTTAGGAGTAGCAAAGTTTCTTCTGATTTCTATCAATATATAACATCTTGAATCAGATTGACCTAGGGTCAAGGTGTTGCTACTCAGTCAAAGGTTCATGTCTCTCCCTTACACTTCGAAAGAAGTTCGCTTAGCATAGAAGTACTTAAAATTTGCCTTTCTGTTAAACGTGTTGGTTCTTCTACTTGTAGAACTAATGAAATGAGGATTAATGGTTATTCTAACAGATAATCCAATGGCTAGAACATGTGATGGAGAGTGATGAATCACTGGTTTGGGGCCCATCTCTGTAAGATAAGTAGTTTGTTATACTATGCGTTACCTGTCACATTGGCTTGTGCTCACACCGCACCCCACACCGTACCCATACTGCTCTGCCCCGAGTCAGGAGTGAGCTGAGAGTACCCATAAATATTGAAGTACACCAAAGTACTTTGAAGTACACCAAAGTACGTAACCCACATTATATGAATAGCTTCTGCTTGGCCTGCAGACAACTACATAATGGAGAGTAACCAAATATGAACAAGACAATTGGCATCTCCTAACTTTGAGGTTCTTGATTTTATTAATTTAAATCCTATTAGTGAAATTTTACCGGGTTTTTTCTATGCGCAACATATGTTCATAGCATTTTCTTTTATGTGGATCTTCTCTACCTCCCTGACATCCACAGGATGGCTAGGTAATTACCCTTTCCAGTGGGATAGCGCTCTTATTTTAGCTTTATTGAGACTGGAAATGGAAATCAACTGCTGATAAAAAGCTGAATTTTGCCCAGCCTGCACCCTGAGCCAGTAGATGGATGAATGAAACATACTTGCGGTAGACCCATTTATTTTGTTTCAGTTGTAACGGCAGCTTACGGTCCGAAGATACTCAGAAGTTTAGAGGAAGAGGCAGGGATGAGGAGGTCATGTATGGTATATATAGCTGAGACTGGTAAACCTGTATCTATCTACCACCTCTACCTGAGTGACACGTAGCACTAGTCTATAAATACTGAAGACAAATGTATTGACACCACCTAAAGTGAGGTGGAGCAGGGAAGGGTAGCACAGAGAATACAGGGAAGTGGCAAATTTACATCTCATTTAATAAATTCAAATATAACATATATACATGCACATTATATACATAACAGCATGGTCTTAAGGCTTCCTTTGATCCAAACTGGCTTAAAATAATAAAAAGGTCTGCATTTTAAATGTTTGACACAGAAAAGTTTGTTTGATGTGAATCTATTTTTTCTCTCTGTGTGCAGGCATAGCTGGTTATCTTTTTAGCTTACACAATACAGTTGATAAAGTTTTAAGCACCGTATAATAAAATAACTGAAAGCCTAACGTTGTAAAAACTGTAGGAATGGAGGAGGGAAAGAAGGCAAATTTAATTTAACCCAGATATTACTTGTATAAGAGATTTTCAGCTAAAGTGAACTAATCCTTAGCATCACCATTATCATGACTTTACTTTCCTAAGGCTTTGTTTCCTGGAGTCTCAAAACAAAGGGCTACAGTGTCATCTTCTTCCTGCTGCCCTGAGTAATGTTAAAGCCACAAACAGCTGATCACAGGATCCTACAGAGCAAAATGACTGTGGCAAATGTGTCAAACCTGGAGTACGTCTTCATAAGACATATACCGGAGAGACAGTACTCCACCATTTCTGCTTTAAGCTTGAATCCTTATTAAGGCAGAAAATTAATTTTTTTATTCATTGAATTCTTCCTAGTGGGTTATGCCTTTTAACAGTCCAATAATCTTCTTTTATCCTCTTCTACACTACAATTAAACTACAAATAAGGAGATACCCAAAGTTTACCATAGTTCATAAGCTTACACTTTTTAGCACAACTTTCTAGTAACCATTTTTGCCAATTTTTCCTCTGGGGAGTTGGGTTTTGGTCATAGTGATTGACTCTTTCTGTCTCAGTAGCAACACCCACAGCGTATTTAAAGCAAAGGTCCAAAAGCAGCCTCAAGTTCAGATGTCCCTTCAAATCCCATGAGAAAACTCAGATTTGTGATACACCTTTGCAGTAGCTCAGACGCGGAGCTACTCGCACTGGCAATGGGCTGCGCGTAGCATCTCTCATGCCGGTCGGCAAGACCGCATCCTCATGGATGAGTGCCCACAGAAGAGTGCCCACATTCCCTGACACCAAAGCACCAGGAGCTGCTGAGTGTCAGAGGGTGCAGGCGTACAAGACTCAGGGAAAATGTCAGGCTTTAGCTCACCACTCGGCCTTGGCTTTTAGGGAAGCAGTGTAGCTACAGCCCATCTCAGTAAGCACCTCCTTTTCCCCACTTCACTAATAAATTTAGTCGCATATCTATACTGTTGCAATGCAGCAACAACATGCAGAAAGTACTGGCTGCCATCCCAAAGCACTACAGACGGCTTAGTACTGCATATGGGAGCGTATAGCTTAGTCTTTTACTTTTACATTGCCCAAGGCGGCCAATGGCATCCTGGGGTGCATCAAGAAGAGCGTGGCCAGCAGGTCATCCTACCCCTCTACTCTGCCTTGGTGAGGCCACACCTGGAGTACTGTGTCCAGTTCTGGGCTCCCC
>VYZM01016400.1:486494-518864 GCA_013398915.1 Dromas ardeola | reverse complement strand
ACAAACTTGAGTGTAGGAAGTTCCACCTCAACACGAGGAGGAACTTCTTTCCTTTGAGGGTGGCAGAGCAGTGGAACAGGCTGCCCAGAGAGGTGGTGGAGTCTCCATCTCTGGAGACATTCAAAACCCGCCTGGACGCGTTGCTGTGCAGCCTGCTCTAAGGTGACCCTGCTCTGGCAGGGGGGTTGGACTAGGTGACCTCCAGAGGTCCCTTCCGACCCCTACCATTCTGTGATTCTGTATAGCTGATGGAGTGGAGCTGGGCTTGTGCTTCAGTTTCGGTATCTGTCTGCTCTGGTCCATGCAGGCGCAGCCTGGGACGGCTGGATGGTCTCTCTCCAGCAGGGGTGCAGGAGGTGGCAGCTGCTTCCACTTCTTGCCCAGCCACTGTCAGGGAAGCAGAGAAGCCTTAAAAATTATTAATTAGTGCCAGAACTGCTAACAGCAACTATTTAAAATTCTTGTCAGAGATGTGGGTTTTTTCCTGCTCGGGGATGCACATTTAACGGAAGGGAGGGGAACAAAGAGGATACAAAAAAATATGAAAGAAGGCGGGTGATTTTTTTTCCTTCCGAGTAATAGTGAAAGCAATTATTTCTCAGGTTGTTCAGCAGTTCAGGGTTGTATCATTTAAACTAAACTGTTTCAAAATCAATATAAAATAGGGTCAACTCTTATATGAACACTTTTAAATCTTTTCTATTATTGGACAAATTAAGGCAGACAGATACAAAACCAATAAAAACATTAAGTGAGCAAGAGCTGCTAAATGCACCTCCTAGTATGTAATTTTTTATTTTATTTTTGCTTTGAAAATGTTGGGCTCCATTTTGCAAAGGTTTTATAGTAAAGAAGGTAAAGATTAGTAAATCTGCTGACTGTAGTTTTTTCCTTCTGGTGATAACTGCCTTTTCTTTTCTTCTGTAGTGAATTTTTCAGAGGAAGAAAGAGTTGAACTTTCTTTTTATTGGTTATCAAAAACATTATTGTCTTCCAAAAAAAATAACATTTGGTAGTATCACCTAGCTGAGAGAGTACCAAGGCAGGACAGAAAAAAGACCTGTTCTACTAGTCTGCTGTGTGCCTGTGAAGCAAATCATATCACCTCTTCGTTCCTTAGTTTACCCACTATCTTAATTTGTCAAGTGTTTGAAAAGCCATTCATGAAATACCTCCATTTTGTGAGAATCCATTGCGGACAACCAGGTTGGACAAATTTCACTGGTGGAAACATTTGCCTGTTACTTAGAGAAAGAAAATCAGTGCTGATATGAAAATAAAAAAAATTACAGGCTGTCTTTCAAATCTCAGGCTGAGATTGTAATTTTGGCAGCCGGGAAACTCAAACATATTTGCCTTGAAAACTAATGAGACAAAAGCATGGATCACTCTAGTGCTATTCATACTACTGCTTCCCACAGTAAAAGCACGTTTTGAGCCATAGGACATGATGAATTATACCCACTTACGTTATAATAGACAGGAAAACCCCAGATATATGAATACACAGAGTGGTGCAAGATGCTACCGCACACCTTAGCTCAGGAAGCTAAAGAAAGCACTGTTATTCTCCACTGTGTTTTTGTTTCCCCTATATTTAGCATCAGCTCTGATTCCTCACTTCTACAAAGACGAGTGAAAACATGGTTTTAGGTGGACCTTAGGCAACGAAGGCTTTAAGAAAACCTCTGCACTTTCATCCTACAGACTCCATCCAGCTGACACAGGTGCTCAACTTTAGGCTGCTGCTCCTTCCACTCCATCCTTTCACAAACAATCCTTCAAGGGCTCGTTCCTGCCTCTCTCCATGGAGCATTTAAGGTGCAAACCTGCAGCTGGGCAGGCAGAGCCAGTGGGTCAGTGCGGGTGCAGGACCAGGGCTCCCCTCCCCACGGAGCCAGGCTGGGCTTCTGCTGGAGGGGTCGGGGCTCCCAGCAGGGATGCACACCTCATCGCCTCGGGACCTGAGAGCTGGGGGGTCCTGGTGGTGGGAAGAAAAGCATGAAATAGGAGTAATAGAGGGCTCTTCCCATTTCTCTCTTTTCCGGGAGAAATGTCTCTGTCCCCTTATTGCTACCACGCCTGAAAGACCCACTCCCAATGAGCTGAAACTCTTGACCACCCCCACCTCCCCACTGCACGTACTTATGTGTCTCCAAGCAATCTCCTCAGCTGCCTGCCCACGTCCGTCAAAGGTTTATATCCTCTACCTATTCCCATCCTCATGCTGTTTCTGTGTCCCGAGCTGGCAGTGCTCAGCACAGACACTGCTGGTGCTGAGCAGTGGCATGTGCTGGCAGGGGCAAGATTTTGATGTAGCCGAAGCTGTGGGAGCTCTTGTCACCTCATTTGAGCCCTAACGATTGTTTCAATAAGCAAGTTAAAGCTCTGGTGCCCCTGTGAGCTCCTCCTTCTCCAGCAGCCCGGCTGACTGCAGTTTCACAGGCTGCGCACACCAGCGCCGCTGGGGACTCACCCCGTCCCCTTCCATCCTCCTCTCCATGCCCCAAGCCCCTAATTCCCAGAGCCGCACTGGCTCCCCTGAGCCCAGCACAAACATCTGTGTGGCCAAACCATGAATCAGACAGGAAGACTGATCCAGACCAAATTCAAAGTCTGATTTTTGGGATACAGCTGAGCTGACCCAGGCGACTGCTGCACGGTCAGTGCCGGCTCTCCCTGTCCAAGGCATAGTCCATCCTTCTCCACTGCACCACCATGTCTCTAGGCGAAGGGACCTAAACTAGCAGGAAAATATCCCTCTTGTTATTTAAGTTGTTACTTTGCTGCCAGATGAACTCCCTGAACCAGAACACCCTGAGACCAGCAAAGCTTTTGGTGCCAGTGCAAGGGAAGGTGTGTCCAGCTCTGGATCGCTCAGCACAAGAAGGACATGGACCTGTTGGAGTGGGTCCAGAGGAGGGCCACGAAGATGATCAGAGAGCTGGAGCACCTCTCCTATGAAGACAGGCTGAGAGAGTTGGGGTTGTTCAGCCTGGAGAAGAGAAGGCTCCGGGGAGACCTTACAGCGGCCTTCCAGTACCTGAAGGGGGCCTACAAGAAAGCTGGGGAGGGGCTGTTTGCAAGGGCATGTAGCGATAGGATGAGGGGCAATGGTTTTAAACTAGAGCAGGGTAGGTTTAGATTAGACATTAGGAAGAAGTTCTTTACAATGAGGGTGGTGAGACACTGGGACAGGTTGCCCAGAGAGGTAGTGGAGGCCCCATCCCTGGAGACATTCAAGGCCAGGCTTGATGAGGCTCTGAGCAGTCTGATCTCATTGAAGATGTTCCTGCTCACTGCAGGGGGGTTGGACTAGATGACCTTTAAAGGTCCCTTCCAACCCAACACATTCTATGATTCTATGATAACGTGGGAAAAAGCAAGATCTCTCCCTGCGGCAGCAGCACAGCCATAATTGCACCCTGTGCCCAGCCACCACACGCGCTCCTTAACCTTACGTGGAGCATCCTCCTCCTCGCCCAGGTGACACAGCCCCAGCAGAAGGGACAGGCGAAGTGCGGGAGGGAGGAGGCGGGGATGGGAGAGGGGGGCCGCTGCTGCCAGGGGCTCTCCTACTTACAGCAGCACACGCGCTTGTGAAACGACGGGCTCAGCAACCTTTGTGCAACGCTACCGAGTATTTCTGATCAAGAAGGTGTCTGATATTTTTTTTCTTTTTTCCTGGAAATTGTCAGATTGCTGAGTACGGGACTGTTCTCTATGATTTGAAATGAGGAGTTTTTCATTATTAGTATGTGCCAGTTTGTACGTACCCTTTATGGGGCCTACAGGAAGGATGGGGAGGGACTCCTTATCAGGGAGTGTAATGATAGGACACGGGGTAACGGCTTCAAACTGAAAGAGGGGAGATTTAGATTGGATATCAGGAAGAAATTCTTTAGCGTAAGGGTGGTGAGGCACTGGAACAGGTTGCCCAGGGAAGTTGTGGATGCCCCGTCCCTGGAAGTGTTCAAGGCCAGGCTGGATGGGGCTTTGAGCAGCCTGGTCTAGTGGGAGGTGTCCCTGCCCAGGGCAGGGGGGTTGGAACTAGGTGATCTTTAAGGTCCCTTCCATCCCAAACCATTCTATGATTTATAGTAGGTATAGCTGCTTTTCAGTGGTCAAATTAACTGTTCTTTAAAGTGCCTTTATAGTAACAAAGCCTAAAAATCTGAAACAAAAATTTCGAAATGACCTAGTCCAGTTTTTGTGTGTTTTTTTTTTTTCTTTCAAGTTGATTTCTCCCCCCCCCACCCTCCAGGTATTCATCTTTTCATCCTGATTAAGGCTAGGAAAAGCCTCACAAATTCTCTTTCAGACAGGAAAATTGCTTCCTATCCACCTCTGGCTCCGAAGCAACGTTAGCAATTGCTAGTGTCTCCTTGTCCTGTGACACCCAGGGTGCCAGGGTGGGCTACGCTGGAAGCAACAGCCAGTGAAGGGAGCAGGAGCATGATCTACAGTTTAGATGCACAGAGCCCCTGCAAGGCTGCCTACAACCTTCACCACATCTCAAAGAATACAAGTATTCCAGGAGCTGAATCCCCAGTCAATTTTTTTATTTTTTTTTTTTTTTTTGGCAGGAGCTACCCCCCACTGGGAGAATTATGAAAACGAAAATCTGTGAGCGAGAACTTAAAGAAATGTATTTATCCCCTGTTTAAAAAAGATGAAGTGCTGCAGGGAAGCGCTGGTCTCCAGTGGGCACTTCCCAGCTGCGGCAAGTTTTCTTCGTAGTTAGGTAGTTGGCACTAGATCATCGACTGCTGTAATAACATGACTCTGAAGTACAATCCCTGATGCTGGCTTGAAGTGCACAGAAGAAAATCCTTACTTAGTTATTATTGCATTCTCCATATGTCTTAAACATGGCTCAGAACTACCTTCACAGGTACCGGTCTCCTGGCAAGAGAGCAATACTTGCTATTCCTTGCACTCATGAGGATGGGGCCGTTTTTTATAAGAGCAGATCACCATCAAAAGTGGGTAGAGAATTATTTCCATCTTAGTCAGAGCTGGTTGTCTGAGAAATCAGTAGGGTATCTTTAACTGTATTTGAAGTTCCCACTACTTAAAAATAGACTGGAAATACATTGGAAAATACTTAGTATGACAGACCAGGTGAGGTAAGAGGTATTTTTTTTATCTCTAACTTAAATCCTTTTACAATTCCTTACATGAGTATCGCCTTCAAGGTGATGGAGTGAGGGAAAATGTTCCTCTTTGTAGTAGCTGAAGACTGGGAAGTTGAGCTAAATAAAAGATTTGCCAGAGTACCTGTCAGGAGCACAGACACAGACAATGGAAGAAAGCTTTACACGCTATTATATAAAGGAGCGCAAGGCTATAAATACTAGGTAATCAGGTTTTTCGCCTTTATGGCTTTACACATCTATCCATTCCTTGGACACAGGACCGCATTATTTAAAGACAAGCACTGGACAAAATCGTAAAATTCCAAGTGCTTTTCAATTGCCTCACATTCCCTGACTGATATTAAAAACAAAACCAAACAAAAAAAAAAAAAACAAAACCAAAACCCAAATGACCAAATGAGAGACAGAAAAAAAAAGCTTGCTAACCATGATGTGTAGTCTTAGACTAGCTCATCAAGTGCTGAATTATTATGATTGGCATGTCATAGTAATTTTTGTTAATAGGAAAGACATGTTTGATAGACCTGACTTGTGTTAGAGAGTGCTAATGAACACTAATAGCCTAAGCCATGCAGGCACGTGGGTGGACACATTTTCCCGATCAGACCCAGAACTGCTTTGACATACTCTTCAGAAAGAAATGGTGGAAAGGAAGGCACACATGGCTGAAACACTTTCTGGCCAGCTTTCAGGGTTTATCCGGCAACTATCAGCATTGGTACAGCTCACTGTCAGCACTTGATGTGCTGCCTCTGCGGGCAGAGAAAAGAATCAGGAACCCAGCAACATTTTGAACCACAAGAAAGTTGACGCTAACCCATGGGAAACGAATTTTCAGGCACAGAAGGGTGAATGTCTGTGCTGTCTGTTAACGTCCTCCCTGCAAACTAAAGTACACCTTCACTTGCCCCTTCCCACAAACTACTGAGTCACAGGATCTGTGAGTGGATAAAATTTCCTCATTTCATTTCTTCCTGTTCCTGAGCACTGTGGTCCATAAACAATAGCTGCAGTATTTGGAAAACCCAAATAAAATAGTGTTTCAAACTCAATAAAATTAATTTCCTTTGTTCTTCTTGGTAAAGCAAAGTATTGAAAAGGAAGGTGAAGCAGCAAGCCCTGCAAGGCACAAGGTAAATACTCAGTATGCACCAAGAAGAAAAATTCTCTAAATAAGAAGATACACACCTTCCTGCACCCACTCTGAGTTTCTCCAGGTGTTTTAGCTCTTCATGAACTAGACCTTCCCATCTATTTTCACTGCTCAGTGTAACAAGTTGGTGAAAAGGAGACTCTCCCCTTGGGTTGTGACTGGATCCTCTGTCCTCACCAAGCTGCCACTGCCCTCTTTTCCTTTCCCTGCTGCTTATGCCGCAAGCAATGCATGAAACAGTCACAGTAAAATGTCCACCGAAATCTCTTCACTTAGGATAACCCGGCAACTGCGTAAAATCGGGACATACAGATGGAAAAAGCTGCCACTGCCACATTCATAGAAAATCAGGTCATAGGCATTCACGATAGGATGCACTGGCCATCTCAGTTTGCCCGGGTCCCATAAGGTCATTTTATATATAGTGGAGAGCAGGGGCATTACGTCTAACCTAGCTAGACAGCTGCATTAGAGTGAGATGAATCATCCTCTGAGGATTCCTACTCATAAAGGAGCTATGGGGGGACTAGCTCAGGCTTTTGGCACTGTATTAGATGCCCATCTTAGGGCAGATGAATGCGTAAGAGTTCATAGAAACTCTTCTCAGAGTTCCCCCTCAGATCGCAGAATATCTTTAATATCTGGTACCGAGCTTTAAGTCTACAGTAAAAGATATAAAAAAAAAACCAGCTACAATGAGCCACGGAAAAAAGGCAAAAGAGCTTATGAACATCAGTAGGGGTCTAGATCCCTCCAATAGAAGGGCATGCGTTAAACAGACAACTCACAGAAGTTCTTGAAAAATTGTCCAAGCGCCCATGCTACAGTCCAAAATACCATCCAGTGGTCCCTGCCAGTCTCACCTGGAGGAAAACTCCCTTGGAGCCCACGTGGGGAACAACTTCACCTGTGGCAAGACACACTGCAGGCATTCAGCAGACAATAATCTGAAATCCTTTAGTAGCAGCACACGCTTCCTGATGTACATCATCTCTGTCCAAAGGGTCTGGACAGGTGCCTGGAAATAGGAAAGGTATTTCGTATTTCAACATATCTCAATGTATTTCAACAGTGGTACGGTCTTCAAGTCTTTATCCACATTTTGCATATCAGCAGATAAACACAGCTTGCTCTGGGTTAGGAGGAAACATGAACAACCCACCAGCAAGAGCCATACAGAAACAGAAGTCTGAACAGCAAGTTGACCTCGGACATACTTAAAGTGATGGAAAGAGAGACATATTGGCCGTACTCCTCACGGTTCCTATCTTGGCCAGTTGCTTCTCCAGGGAAAGGACCAGGGTTTGCAGCGCCGAGCACCACATGCACTTTGCTTACTTTCCCGAGACCCAGTCGTCTGCAACAGACCTGTCCATCCTGAGTAGCTGCACTTTGCAGTGTATGCGTGCCTGGCACGAGGACTAAGCCTAAAGTCAAGAGGAATATAGATTCCCTGCCTCAGCGACGCTCCCTCACTCCTGCTGGCAGTGAACTGTTGTTATAAAGGACACTCTGTCTTTCTGAAAAGAGGATGTTTTGCCTTTGAAAAGCGCCATCTGTGGATTTCCAGATGAATTTCCCACAGCTTTCCATCCTTCAGGTTTCAGGAGATGCAGGAGCCAAACCTACTGATACACCTATCTCTCTTTTTGTCTCTTCTGCCACTTCAGTGACACAGGTAATCCACTGGGCTACACTCCCCGTGCACTCGGCATGTCATTCTTCAACAGTTTAAAGTCTACCACGGGCCATTCCTACCACGGGCCAGATATTTAACAGTGGTCAGTAGTGATAGTAAATCCTGAAAAGCTACCCCATAATGAATTGCAAGTTCATTATGGCAAGTAGAGGGCTATTTTATTGCTAAGGACAAAGGATTCCCGAAAGCTGGACACATAACAGGTTCCCAGTTCCTCTTTCTGCTTAAATTTCTTACGCGTTCTATGTAGCTTTTGGTATTAAAGCAGTTATGATACAATGAAAAATTTTTGTTTGGTTTTGTTTTAACGGGGAATGTCTCAGAGTATTGAGTGACTCAGCTAATGTGGCTTTTGAAAACGCACTGCCACAGCAAGATGCTTGGAGATATGGGGATTTCTTCATTTCCTTCCCCTCCCACCCACTTTCTCATTGTTTGTAATTCCTCTGGCAGATGAGCTGAAAATCAAAATCTTACTGCTGGAGGGAATACACTGTACATCTGTTTCCAAGTTCAGAAATTATTGAGATCATATTGTTTGTGGATCTACAAAGACGTTCCCTTGTTCTAACAAAGACTAATGCCAGTTCTGTCTTGTTCCTGCTGCACATAGTTATGTTATTGCTGCTTGATATTTTGCTTATTACTTCTGAAAATTATTGCACTTCATCTTGATCATCAAATTGGTATGACACACACCACCATGTACCTGCTTAATTATGCATGTGAGTGTTCAGTTTATCAACACTATACCTTTCATGTGCAAGTCTCTAGCAAGGCAATGACTCCCGCGTAGCTGTCTTGTGAGACACATCCCGGCATGACTTTGCAGCTACCTGCACCATAGTGTCACAACATTCGCCTCATAGCGTGCAACGGCACGCCACCATGAAATGCAATGAGAAAATAGGAAAATACTGCTTTTATGTCCTGCTGGCATTGTCTACTGTAAAATTCAGAGCAGCCACATTTCCCCAGTGAGGCACAGGACTTACCCTTTCAAAACAAGCTTCACCATGAAGACCAGAACTGAGGAAAGAGCCTTTGGGTGCACTTCCAACCATTAGACAGCTACTGGTTTTTGTCTGCAGCTTCGTTCCCCTCAGTGCAACCACCTACGCAGTGGCACTAGGATAGAGGGAAAATTTTTGCCTTCATCAAGGTCAAGAGGAATTAATTTTCCAGTGCAATTAGCCAGCAGTCTGAGTCCAGACCAAAGTGGACTGGCCACCATATCAAAAATCACCCCAGATGACACTCCTGGTGGTTTCAGCAGACGGCTAATGATTGAATACTTCCTTTACTCCAAAAGTTGGCTCCGCAGATACGGCAGGACAGTGCATAGGAGCTAACACTGCCAGAGTCTGTTCTGTAGGTGCTCTGAGGAGACATTGAGTCATTGCTCTCCATGTCTTTCAATGTTATCTGACCAAAATACAGAGAAACACCTAGACGATTTCAGTGTTTTGATTGTCCTATATCTTTTGTAGATTGGAGGATTACTTGTCAGCTAGCACTGTCTCCCTTGATTTCTGTATTAGATAAGTCTATTCTCTTGGACAAGAAATGTTATGCTTCTTAAACTATGCTTCTGCAATGAAGACCTAAATGATTTGCTTCTTTGGCTCATTAGCTTGTCCTTGCTGTTGAGAAAGGACAATACTGCTTATGAGTTAAATGTCCACTTCAGCTGTCCACACTTCATATTAAATTCCCTTGCAGATTAAGAATTATGTAAAATGCTTAAATCGCTGCAGAACCGCTTTGCGTGTGCTGGCTTGTGGGTAGTAAGATATAATACTGCAAATGGCAGATGGGCAGAACAAGGAGCTAGAGTATGGCAAGGATATGCAGGATAATGACATAGTGAGGAGCAAAGCAGCAGGACAAGAGGCTGTGGATCACTTTGGAAAGTAAGTTACAATGAGGAAAGTCTTACTGCAGTCGTGACAAATATGTCATTTTCCTCCAGACAAGCATGTAAGAACCAGATTCATGATGTTTCCCAAAATACTGATAAGGTTATTTTGGTGAATTATGGTGTAAGATTATCAGTTTTCCTGTGACTATTATCTGCTTTTCCATGTGCAATAACAGGTAGCACATTAACACATGAAAGAGACTCCAGATACGAGGTGGGTTCCAATGTTCAGCAGATCTTAGCTGTGGACCTCTCCTTCCTCTCAAAGCGGGGCCCCTCCCCATCCTGGCAAATTATATTGGGACGGTGCCTGCCAAGGACCCATATTTTACCTTTAGAACCCCTTAATTTTATATGTTACCCAGAATTCCTTGCTTTCTAATAGCTGCAACTTTTTTTTTAAAGTAATTAGACTAGCTGTGTATTCAGTCTCCTTTTGATAGATTTTTCTCTTCAGTAGGGACATTACATTTAATAACCTAAATCCTGTGAAGTTGCGTCAATATAAATGTGTTACTCTTTCAAAATACATAGTTCCCCACTCTTCACATTCAGTTGAATCTGTTTGTAGCTACTTCTGCGATTGAATTGTTTTAATGATAGCTTTGGTGTGTTTTCGTTTTGGGAAATTAGCATATTAGATGGATTATCTCCCTTTTTCTCGGCCTTTGCATAGAACCCTTTCCTATTAAATACAGAAAATCGGGATTCAGTACTAACGTTATTACTTAGACCATGAAAGCAGATTGGAAACATGATTGTTTATTCCTTTTATTCCTATAAATAAGAAAATCTGTCCAATTGCTAGGATGGATTTATAGTGATTCATAATGGACTAATCATTCACACAACCCTACCAATTAACAATATTACACCAGAGATTAATTTTCCTTGTGACATTTAGGACACATGTTGCACTTACCAAGGGTATATGTGGGTACCCATTAATGTAACCTGACAATCACATCTGTGATTAGCTCGTCTTTCAATGAAAATTCACCAGTACCCATAATCACCTCCATAGAAAACCATCATAAAAAAATATACCCAGGGCAGTTGCTGTCTTCAGTATTTTACATATTAGCTGCACTAGTGTTTTATATCATAAAATGTCCTTGGCCATAAAATATTGGCGTTTGCAAATACTTCTATTCATCAAAAGCAGAATGCGTGGAGTGTTTCTACAAGACTGCACCCTTTAAAGCCCTGGTCCTGCAAATGCTTGACTTCGATGACACTTGAATGTGGCTATTACTCACGTTTCTAAGGTTAAGCATATTCATGTCCACTGGATCACTCCTTAGCTCCTAAGCATCTTGAAGCAGGAACATTGCCTAGAGATGAGTATACCTCTGGGAATAAATTTTCATTGATGTGCTTCCATGCACAGTGTATAAAGAATCAATGATGTATATATTTCTTTTATTTTAATGAAAATAAATCGTTCCTGTGTCCTCAGCGAGACTAGTTTATCACCAGTATGTCACAGCTAAATGAGTCACAAGTCAGCTAAGGCCAGTCCTGCCTCCTCAGACCTCACCTCTGTGTCCCATGCTGGTTTCTACCCACAGAAAACAAAGCCTTTAACAGCACCTCGTCAGGACTTACTTAGTGGAGGACATGATTACAAGTTCAAACCTATGTGTTTTATATATTTGAGGTAAATCCCATCCTATTTTTATAGGGTCATACCGGCATGAAGCTCAAACAGAGGGGTTTGAATTAAACTACTGTGGCAGTGGACAACCCAATGAGTACAGGGCTTGAAAGGATCAGGACTGCAAAAAACATTAGTCACATATCATTATTAAATATCGTCGCAGAAGCGCATACTTAGAGTTCATTCCTGCTAATTCAGCAAAACAGAAGTATAACTGCACTTTATTATCCTTCACACGGGCATTTACCCTTTCGGAGGATCAGTAAAGCAGGCGAGGATCTGGACCGCAGCACGTGAGCAGCAGAGCAAGAAATACACAGGTTCAGGCAATCACGAGTTTTGCACTCGTACAAGAAATAGTTGTATCTACCCCAATACACGCTGTTGAGATCAGCAGCCAGGGTCTCAAAAATAAAGTTGTAGCACCAGGTTCTTTGTTTAAGAGAGAGAAAAGCCACCTACAACAACAAAACCCCCCACACCATAACATCCAGCGTGGCACTGCACGCACACACATGCACACACTCCTGCAATGCCAATTTTATTTCCAGTGCCGGCTCTGCACCTGCCTCACAGCTGGAGAGCAGAGACAGAGGCTTCAAAGCAAAAATCAGTCAAAATTTGCGCAAACACACCCCCACCCCCACAGAGAAATGTCGAAGGTACAGCTCAGAAATAACCCTCCGAGCTCTTGGGGCACAGCAAATTCAGCCCAAAGCTCGATGCCGTGAGAGTCACCCCGTCAGCGGCGCTGTGAGGGAGATGCCCTCCTCTCCGGAAAGCCTCATCCAGCCCCAAAACCGCTTCGGCTTCTCCACCGCTGGAAACATCCCCGCTGCTGCCCACCCCACCCACGGGCATCCTCTGCTTCATCCTTCACCCCAGACGGTCCCCCCGGCCGGCTGTGGCCGTGTGGCTGCCGGTGCCCTCCCATCAGCAGATATCCATGGCAACCGGTCTCCAGCCCCGGGAGGAGGCAGGCAAGCCAGGATGAAATTCTCCCTTCTGCTCCTGCCTCCATCGCGGGCAGGTGGGCGGTTTCCCCCGGCTCCCTGAGATTAGGATGTGCGTTTCTGCCTCCCTTTGTTCCCTTCTTTCGAGCCGTCACCCGCAGGCACCCTCGCGCTGCTGATGTTCCTCACTAAACAAAGATACCGTCCGCTGGCGGTCCCCTCGCACCCTGCCCAAACTAGCACTCGGTAGGCGAGCCTTGCAAATTGCTGACAACCACAGCGGCTCCGGCCATGCCAAGTCTCTCGTTGCATCGCCCTCGTAAACCAGGCAGCCACAAAATAAAGAGAGTCTTATAACACAATTAAATCGGGGGATCAAATACGTGTAATCGTTCTAAAGCGGTTGTTGATGCCACGGATGTTGAGACAGGATAACAGATTGCGTGTCGCTCCCCCTCTCCTTGCCGGCAGAGCCCCAGCAGCAATTTGCACACCGCGGCCCCGTGGCACGGCAGCTGAGCCCTCGGTGGATTTGCAGCAAAAACCTATCGGTTGTGGACCCTTCGTTCCACAGAGAGCAAGCACACACAGGTACAAGCCTTCGCACCAATTTCTGTTAATATGCGGTATCAACAGCCCTAGAGCGAGCAGGGCTGCCAAAGAATTTTGAACTCCGTTGGGGAAGCGTTTCCATCCACGTTTGTGAGCTAATATTTTTGGCTGTCCAGCTAAAACCTGAGTTGCAGTTTGTCTTTTGTGTTCCTTGAATGAAATACTTTCTGTTTCGCTCCACGGCACTCCTTGCCAGATCCTTGGAAGGAAAAGACAAGAAAGCCCGCAGAGTTTGATGGGAACTGCCCCGGCACACAGACCTGCCTCCCCGAGGCTGCAGCTGATGCTAAACCTCTGTGCTGCGGCCAGGTTGCCCCTGATTGACGTACTACCCTAAAGGGATGCTGAAAGATGGGTGGTTTACCTTATTTTTTTCCAGGGAGAAACCGGTGTCAAATGCCTCTGGATTTACATTCCCAAGAACTTGCCTTTCCTTTGGCCAGTGCACACAAAACCCTCTACAGCTCCGCAGTCTTACAAAGGCCTCTCAGGATTAGTCACTGAATACACGGTCTGTTAAAATGCATTAGGATATACCCATGAAACATCTGTGGTAAAATCGACTTTTAAGAAAAAAAAGCCATTAGTACTATTTTAAATACTAAGGGTTATTTTCTTTCCCCCCAAACACACAAAAAATTAAGAACATCTGCAATCTGAAGAGCCTCTTTATACCCCCTGTTTTAAGTCCAAATTCTGACGATTGTAGCGGGTGAGCTCCTGTTGGCTGGGATGGCTGCACGGCATGGATCATGGAGGTGCTTCAGGTGACGGATTGACATAACGAGCTAAGATGGTACTGACATCTTCTTCAGCTGCGCTGTGAAACCAGCAACCTATAGCAACATCAGAAACCTGTGTTTTCCCCAGACAGGTGCGGTGGATGGGCCACGTACGTAGCCTATTAATACAGAGAGATGATATATACAGGCTTTCTGCCTCATCCTTCTAAAAAGGTTATTAACTGTCTTACTTACATCTAAGGGGAGAGATTGGCCAGAGCTGTCATATGTTCCTGTCAGATTTTTCATACCAGCACTGCAAATTAGGGCTTTGGGGAGTTAGCAAAAAATAAAGATAGGTGGTACGGAGCCGGGAGGAGGAAAATGTCGAATGCTATATTTGCATAGGGTTTAACAAAAAAGGGATCAGATTGAAATTCAGCCCCATGCAGAGGGCTAGCTTGGGTCCCACGAAACACCCCATTAAACCCCAACGGCTTGCATTATGCACCCCACAGCTAAGGTAGGTCCATTCGCACAGAAAAAATACCCCTATTAAAAAAGAGCAGTCTGGCTCGGATGTCCACAGCGTTTCCAGCTGACTCCAAGAAGATACAATACACTGTTAGCATACACTAACACCATCCTCAAGTACGTAAGATGCAGCTATCACTAGAACCTGGAAGGGGAGATAGAGATAGATACAGATATCATAGCAATTTTCTCCTACACAGGAACAGCCATTATTGGTCAGGAATACAAGGGCTATAGAAGTGATGAATTTCCGCACTAGAAGTCCAGTTACAAGAATCCTCCACTTTGGTGTGATTTGCTCACTGCATGTTCATATGTTCACAACGACAACAACATTATCAGGCCTTGTTCTTTCCTATTGGTTATTTCTTCATGCTATCGTAGATGTCACATCTTGTCATACGTCTGGGCATCCCAGAGACTGCCCCAATGTACAATTCCTGCATGGAAAAAAAAAGGGGGAGAAGGACCTTTGCCGAGCTCCCACCACACCCGCCCCAGCCTCCCTCCCACACTGGGGTGAGGCACGTGGTGCTTCCGTCAAAAGAAGGTTTCTACTGAATCGAAATGCCTTACAGTATTTCAGAGTCCCCCTCATTTAGACTGATGACTTCACTTTAGCTCTGTTTCGGCTCCCCAGTGCCTGCACGGGTTCACTGCTCGCTCCCGCCTCTGCTTGCGGTCTTAGCTCCAGCACTCTGGAGCACCAGGCTGAACCCATCTGAGCGCATCAATTGCCCTGATGAAGCCGTAATAACTGCCTAGAGACGACTTCTGAGCAGAAGAAATGCAGACAAGATGAAAGAATTCTGGTAAGAGTAGGATTCACATCACAAGTTGCCTGAAATTTTAGAAACCTTAAAAAAGAACACGAGTGTTTTGAGAAACTGGCTAAAAAACCGGAGCAAATTGTAAAAATCATTAACTGCCTGCATTTAGAAATTCAAAGCACAGAACCACCACAGGAGAGCTTATTTCCAGCCTAACCCAAGCTTCACTTTCTCTCTTGTTTAGGTGATTCAGGGCAGCTGGAGGCAAACACTCGCCATTCTATTTATCTGTAAAGTACCATGCACACCTCTTGCCCCATATATACAGTAGAATACTAATAGTTATAATAATGGGAGCAAAAAAAACCTCCTGTGAAAGTTTTCTCTTTGGAGACTTCAAGACCCATCCCTACCCAGTTTAAAAAAAAAAAAAAAAAAAGTCCAAATCCATCCGAGTAAACCTCAAATAAGTGCTAAAAGAGTTTCCAGGATGCGTGAGTTTCTCAAAGATTTACTGTGCGTCACTGGAATGCTTTGCTCACCGGGAGAAAGATAACAAAGCTTGTTTATGCAACTAGAAATTTAACTTAAACATGAATTTTCCTCCTATTGTTTTTGAAGATATCAATGTTTTGTTTAAAAAGAGCTTTCTCTACACAGAACCTGGCTGCTTCTACTTGATCCTGCAGTGAAATCATCATAATCCTGTTTTACGATGCCACAGTCTGTTGCCATGAAAATAATTGCCGTGTCATAAATTCAGCATTATAACTTTACTGTGGGACGAAGAAAGAGAAAACAGGCGGTGGGGTTAAAAATAGCTGGTGAAGCAAACAAACGCCTTTGAAAAGTGGCCCCAATGGCTCAAGGGAAAAAAAAAGACAAAACACCTGAAAGGTAAGCAGATGTAGGCAATGACAAGAGTCAAAGTTGCCCCCAGTGTCAAAACTCTCCTACACCGGACAATTCAGAGCATTTAGGTCACAGAACAGCCATGCCTGCGTGAAGGGTGGAACATATGGAATTTTTTGCTGTTTAATTAGGGTGTGCCTATGGCAAGGCCGCTGCAGTTGGATTTGCTTCAATTCAGAAATGCTCAGCTCACCATAATGACCTGGTTGGAATTCAGAAAAGAAAACCAAGTGGTTTTTTTTTTTCTTTTTTTTTCCCCACAAATGCCAGAACAGATAATGTAGAAATCAGGAGGAATAACAATACAAAGAATGGAAAAGTCCCCAGAGCCTCGGAGCTGGGGCAGCGATGCCCCAGGTGAGAGACCCGGGTTTGGGATGCCAGTTAGGACACGGGTCCCACGCCTTTCCATTCTGCTTAGGGTCAGTTCTTGCCATTCATGAAATGAGGATAGCGATGTTTAGTGACCTATGTAAAGTTCACCGGGTTGAGACAAAGGGGATCTGGATTCTGTTCTTGTCACTTCCATCACTGGCTGAGTGATGCTGGGCCAGTTCCTTTGCCATACCCCAGTTTCCTCAGCTTAAACAGGGCTAACAATACCGACCTCCTCTATAAAGAGCTTCCCAATCCACAAAAATCTGGATGCTATTATAATGGTTGGCAATCACATCACAAGGGTGGGGTTAATTTGTTCAAATGCAGATGCTTAAAATATTCTTAACTCTTTCATACCAACCCTAAGATCATTCTTATAGTCAGTTTAGAAGTTAGCGTTCTCTTTTGTGTTTGTGCACAATATTTACGGGACTTGATCCAATCACCAAACATAAATGCAGTCCTGAACATGAACTACATTTAGAATCACCTTTTGAAGGAACCGTTAAATTCTCGGGAATTGAAAACTTAACCGACGAAGTGAAAGACTCTGGTCCTTCAAAGATATACGTAATGGAGCCAGCTTGTCCAGGCTTATTTTCCATATATCAGTGACTTAGTAATAAATAGAAGTTGTACTTGTGACTCCTAAACAAAGCAAAGCCCTCCATAGAGCTGTTAAGGTGATGTCTGTTTCTTCAGTGAGGTGTTCTTTGTCACTTTGCTTTTCTCTTCCAAGTCAAACTTCAACAAAAATTCAAATTCAGGACTAATATTGACATGGAGTTCGGTGGACTTTGCAAAAGGTCTATGGTGAAGTACCACGTCAATGTCCACACCGTGCCTTATACAAGTATGAACATGTCTTTCAGTTAGCTGTCCTTGTCACAGCACCCATCATGTGTCTTATGGAGCTGAGGGGGTGGGACAATATGATGCTTAGGGAAAAAGCTCAAGTTTAATAAAGTCCCTTAGTGCTCATAATGAACTTAGGAGCTGAAAGAGGCTTTTTAAAAAGCCTTTTAATATGTACTCTCTCACCTGAGCATGAATAGGTCCAAATGAACACTTTGAATGAGATCATTTGCTGTGGATCCAAGCAGGTAATCAATGACACTTTATCTAGGTCTCTCCATGGGAAGTGAGGGTGACTGAAACTCCAGCATTTAAAAGAAAGAGCAGACACAGATACACCAGCCGCGGTGCCTGTCAGCTCCAGAATAAAGAGAAGGAGATTTTAGAGAGCCTCCACTACGAGGCGATGCTCCTTTTATGAGCCAGATTTAAACAAACAAACAAACAAAAAAGCTCACAGCTTTCATTTCTGCAGTAAAACCTGAGAAATGGACCAAACAAGACTAGCCAGTTATGTTCCAGTCACCATTCTTATGGTCCGTTTCCCTTTGACATTTCCCGTTACACGTTTTCCGTTACTGCAGCACGTATTTGCTAGTCCGTTTGGCAGCCTGTGCTGCCCTATGCGCAGACCTGCTTATTACATCAGGTTCATTGAGGTTCAAGAGCAACTCAAACGTGAAAGAGAGCCCTCATTTAGTTTCACAGTAGTGTTGCAAATGCCAGACAACGGTACCTGCAATTCCTGAAGGACACATTGACCCACAGACCACTGTGGGACACCATGATTTTCCATCAACGTTGCAGGGATTGAGAACTTGGAAAGTTTTTTTGGTGTTTTTTTTTTGTTGTGGTATTTTTCCCTCCAGTGATTTAACAATGGAAATTCACATCACATGAGATATTCCAAATATAGCCTGTACTGATGAGAAGAGATATATTTATCTCCCTTTGTACTTCTCTAGGACCACCACAGATACAAAGAGTAGAGGTTATTAAGAGCAATGTCCCAGCTGCATTAGCCTTTCTACAGTGCAGCTGAATAGGAGGAGTTGAATTTAATGAGTAGATTTACGTTACTGAACGTAAGAACCCAGAAAAAAGATTTCTTCACTGAAATAGGGAAAGAGATTGGATTAAAGCAACCAAGATTTTAGCTTTTATTCAATTAAGAACTTTAAAAAAAAATCTTTGAAAATACAGAGCAGCAACAAGATGTTTTCCACTGTATATGCCTTTGCAGTCCAATATATTAGAAGCTTGCGAAATTGTTCATGGTCTTTTCCTCTGAGATAACAATGAGTGGAGAAAGAGTATCTCCTCTCAACTGCTTTCTCCTAGACTTGACGTTGACTAGCTTACTTGAAGCTCAGCATCACGTGGGTAGAAAAATCAAACATTAGCGATGAATAGAAGACAAAAGTTGGACGCTTTATTCAAACAACCATCCCTAGTTTTTCTGGCTTATTTGAAATACATGGGATAATATCTGAAAAATTCCTGAAACATACACAAAACCCCCAACAGTTTCACGACTCGTCGCCTGGGCAGACTTTCTACAATGAGACACACTTATTCCATATTTATGCTCATTGCTACCATTACAGAACACTTCAAATTTTTTCAACTGAAATTTAACAAAGGCCATTCGTTCTTGACTGTTTTCACCTCTGTTTTACCACATGGTAAGCGAAGGACAGCAGCCTCTCCAGAGCCACTTCTGTTGCAATCCCCTTTAAGTTACTAGCAATTAATTTTATATTTTCTGCTGCTCTCCCTCCGGGGCAGGTTAAGTCTGAAGCAGTGGTTAGGATTCTATTTCACTGACAGCCACGTCCCAGAAATGAAAAGAAGAACATGGTTTATCTGAAAACAATACCTTTACTTGCTCAGTTGAGGAATCCACAACTCTGTGTTTGCAGATTCAGCCGAGCTGCACATTGCTTAGGTGCAAAGTCTTTACCGTTCAGTATGGCTAATACTTTTCCTTGGCCAAATTCCAGAGGGATTTCATTACAAGTCCAGACATGACCATTTAATTGACTTATGCCAGAAGGAAGATGACTTATTAAATAAAACGTTATTTGATTTAATCATGTTTCAGAACTGACTTCTCTGATGATCTGGAAAACCCAGGAGGCAGCGTAAATACCCAAATCTGGAGGCCAGTGTAAGCAGTAGCTACAGTACCCCTTAAATTGTGCTTCTCAAACACTTTGTGGGCAGAGGAAAACCAGGCAGTATTTATAAAACTTCAGCTGGTCTTGTACTTTGAGGCTTAAAGACCCATTCTTGAGGATTCAGTGGCAAGAATCCCCAACTCAAGTCAATGCAGCGGATGGGTGAAGAAATACAGATGAGTTATCTGAAAATGCAGCAGTCTTCCCTATCTATTGCTGTCACTATCTGCACCTAATGTGAGTGACAGACATTACAAAAAAGTGCCAATACATCGCTCAAACAGTCCATGCTGTTTGGATTTTTTGCTCAGAAGTAGGCAGCTACAGTAAAGGGGTGCTTGGACAGGCACTTCTATGTGGGTGGGATTTAAATCAAAAAGTCCTCCCACGGTCCCAAAGGCATCCCTCTACAGAAGTTTGGGTTTTTTTAAAATACGATAATCATAGAATCATAAAATGCCTTGGGTTGGAAGGGACCTTTAAAGATCATGCAGTCCAACCCCCCTGCAGTAAGCGGGGAATATACCACGGCTGGAAACAGAGGACCTGAATAGTAGGTGTGATCCACAAACGACACCTTTCCTCATCTCTTTTCCTTTCCCACACCAGACTGAAGCAACATTCGGAGGCAGCCTTGCGGAAACCCACGGCAGACTTCTCCAGCTCACTCTGCCATGTGGAACACATTGCCATTCCCCTCTCCACAGGCTGCCCACAAGTCTGGTCTCTGTCCCAGGCCCACAGATACTCATCCCTGGGCTGCAACAGCAGCCGCAAATTGCTTGGATATACAGAGCAGGTGGCAAATCCCTGATCTGTGCCAGGGCTGAGAGGATGTTATTGTTAAGGTGTTTTAGACTTTACCTGCATTCATCCTGCAGGGATGGAAGTGGCTACACAGCTTACAGGACTTCATCAGACCTGCTGCGCTGAATCCAGAGACGCAAAATGCGTACTTTGGAGGCACGGCAGAGATCTCAGTATAGTGACTACACTAGGAAAATGTAAAATTATGTGTGTGCGGAAGATGAAAATTGATGCAGGCAGCTGCCCACCACATAGCACAGGAGTACGCAGTGTATTGGCAATGGTCACAGAGGCACAGGGGGTTAATTTTGTCCTCACTCTCTCTTCTAGACAGGCCAGGTGAGGTGGCTACTTCCCAGTTAGCAGCTCTCCCCAGCACAAGTGGAAGAGCAGGGATCATATGTTAGCATGTAAAGTAAAATCTACTTTTCTGAGAAAAAGAAAAAAAATAAATCTCATTGGAGACACCGTTCCCCATATCAAAGAACAGAAACATCAAAAATGCCATGGACCTACCCAGATACAGAGGGAATATTTGAAAGGCAAACCTGAGAAGCCCTGACAGGTTTTTTTGCCTATGGCAGGGGACCTCATCTCTGCCCCAAAGCAGAAGCCAGTGCTGGCAATGTCCAACTGACGGGTCAAACCAGAAAGACATGCTTGCACATCACTTGGGTTAACTTTACCAGAGTAATTTATGTTATTCAGCTAAATTTCTGAGCAACGACAACAACAATATTCACTGCTCACTGAAAGACTAACTCTATCAGGGTAGTAATTTTCCCCATGAAATACGCAAGTAATTGAAGGAGCAGAGATCTTTGTGAAGAGATAGGAATAAGTAATTTTTTACATATCGTATACCTTTTAGCTTTGCTATCGTGATGGAGCTTCAAAGGAGAGTTAAAATGTCAGATGTGCTTCAGTTTATACATCCACGTGTGCCAAATGTCCAGCACAGTACCTGTTTGAAGTGAGCTGCTTTCTACCACAAAGGACTGTGCTCCCCATGCAAGGCGATGGAGTTGGGACTGTCGTCTCCTCTTTTTCCCTTTTTGCTTCTATCAGCTCATATATTCTAAGCATACACAAAAGCGTTGTCTTCTTAGACAACAGGCTTCAAATAAAGGGGGGAAAGATGTGGGGTTTTTCCAGGTTTAGATGGCTCAAAGGATTATACAGCTATAAAGATCTACCGACAAGGGGATTCACGTGAGAAGAGGCACAGAACATGATGGAGGGAATAAAAAAAAAAAAAATCAAGGCAGCTCACAAGACTAAGAAAAAAGAAGGTGTTCAAAAATGTAAAAATCCCCAAACCTGATGCTTTTCAGGATCCTAACCAGTAACTGCTGAAGCTGTGAGAAGCTAAAGATCATTGAGCTGGAATATTGGTAGTAGTTCTTCCACAAGGGAATAAAAGGTCACGATGACGTCTTCCCTCCAAGATGTAGTTTCCTAATTTTCTCCCCAGTACCAGGAATGAATTCACCGAGAAAGCTGTGCCCTTGTGGAAGGCTTGAAATCTTCTGCTTAATATTTACATCTTTACCAAGCGGTAATATGGAAAACAGGTCTGGGAAATGTAGAAGCAGGCAGCCTGGGGAATACTCTGGCCTGGGCTGAGCCTCTGCAGAGGCAGACAGCCACCTACTGCCAAAAAATGAAACAGAAAGCAGCCACAAAGGCTTCCGGAGAGCAGCATTACAGAAAACCATGCCTCACGTGAAACAGCTTTGCTTGGTACACCAGGCAATCCATACTAGCCAGCATCAGGACAAACCTGTCTCAGGAAACATAATATTTTTTTTCTCCCACTGACATGTTCGTGCTGCATCTGGGGGGGAGGGGGGGAAATCAGAAGCAGATGATGGAGTGGAAGCCTTTTACATATAGATATGCTGCAGGTTTTCAGTTTCCGTTTGTGGAAAATCCCTTCTCCCTCTCCCTCCACCCCCCTCGACATGCACAGTCGAATTCACAATGAATCCCCACAGACTGGAACGCTCTGAGCTCTGACAACGAAGGGCAGCAAAAGGAGTCCAGCAGTGCAAATTGGAGCAATGGGAGTACACCGCAGGTAGCCGAATACCAGATTATCCAGGCGCCACAGCCTACAGCTTCCACCTGGCAGGAAAAGAAACAAAAGCCTCCCTTTGTGTCCCCGGGTTTTGCAGGAATTACACACAGCTCCCCTTTGTGGCAGACCCAGACTCTCACCAGGAACAGGGGACAGCCAGTGAACTCCCCAGGCTGTCCTCAGGGAATGGCCTATTTTAAGCCTGCTTGCAAACATCTCCCTGTGTATGTGCTGTATTTTCATGGAAGAATAATTTAATCTTCATTGCCATCATTAATTTTTGACAGAGAGCACCATACGACATCCTGTTTACAGCCCACTAAATCTCCATTATGAAGCCATGCTTACAGAAAGAAGAACAATCTGAAGAGACGTGTTAACTTTTATGATTACATTCCAGCCCTGAAACACAGAAAGATGATTAAAGTTAAAAAAAAAAAAGTGTAAGAAAAGCCCCCAACATTAACATTTTGCTATGCTGTTTTCAGGCTCCAGAATGAGAAAATCTTGTTTAAATAACATATAGTAATACAGCAGATGCCTTTAAAAATGTGAGTGTAACGTATTGGCATTCATCCATATTGTAATATTTATCCTGTTGTCTCCAGCTGTGTTGAACAGCACAGGTAAGTGCTGCTATTCAGAGCCAACAGAAATTCTGTGACCTGTGACAGAAGCAGAGATTTAACTTTGATGAGCAGGATTTCCCTAATCCTTCTTCTCACACTCATACCTTCTCATTTAGAAACCTAAGGAGAAGTTTGGTGAGAATTGCTAATTTCTCCTGGGGTAAAGATACGCAGAACCAAAACCTGCCATCAGCAAGAACTGGGGAGAGCCAAGAGCTCCAGAAGGCTTTCAAGACGGAGGAGTTACACACAGCCAAGGCTATGAGGGGGACTTGTAAAACCAAATTTGACCCAATGGCATCCATATGTACGCAAAACCTACATGAAGGTAACTACTGCTGAGCGGGCACATTAGATCAGATCTCTGTTGCTGTCACCTGCTGATGATACATGGCAAGAGCACGTAGGTGCTTCATCACCATTTCCTAGTGCGTCATTACCAGCATCAGTCCTGGCTGGGGTTGGACCTTCTCACCTGCAGCAGGAGTCCACATTGAAACAACCCGAAGGGCTAGTGCCGGGCTGGCTGCAACCTGGTCCTCTGCGTCTGGCCATCTTGGCAATAGTCCCTTGAACGATCAAGTGCCTCCACGTTCAGTGTGTGCTCTAAAGAGATGGAGGTCCCTGACCTAACACCTCCACCACATGCCTGTGCTCTGATAGTAGGTCCAAGTAAGGTGGATTATAGGCAGACATTTGACCCTTTTGGGTACTGTGCAACACAAGAGGTGTTCACCAGGCAGGACACAGCATGCAACGACAGCACTATTTCAACAAAAGGGAAATCCCATCGATTAGGCCTAGGCTTACCCAACTAAGTTAAGTGCACCCAATTAATTTAACACTTCCTCAAAAGTCAGTGAAACAAGAGAGGACCCTCCGGAGAGCAATTCCAGTCTTAGATGAAATTACTTGAAAGTTAGTGTAAGGTCTGGATTATCCTCTGGAGGTCTCCCACTCCTCCCCCTCCTGCAGAGAGCACAGCAATACTCAAATAAGTGCCTCATGTTGTGGGGTAAATCTGGACAATAACCGTCCTCGAACCCACCACCTTTCTTCAGCTTTGGGATGAGACTTTCTCTTTTGCAGGGCTTTGAAGAACATCCGAGACACAGCCAAGATTTCTAGCCCTACCTAACTATTTCAGAGGGAGACTATCCTCTTCCAGTATATACTTTAGTAAGTATATATTCATTAAGTATTTTGTGAAGCATTTATTTAAAACAGTACTTCTCTTTCAATCCTCTTTCTAGCAGCAATCATTCTTCACATACACCCCATCTCCTTTGGATTTAAGAAAGCTGAGTCATGGCTCAGTACTCTTAAAATAATCCTCATGAACGTTAACTCCCAGTCATCAGTTTCTAGTGAATAACCTCAGTGGCACTATTGAGGCGACAGCTCACAACCATGCAGGGCAAACCCAGGTTTGTGTGGGTATCTCCATTCAGTGGGAGTCTCCGGAAAGAATTTACCTGGAAATCAAGATGATAACAATTAGACACTACAGCCAATAGCACTGTGGTTCAACTAATCTTTGTAAATCAAAAGAGTTCTATAAAAGTTTATCATTGTGTATATTTTGCAAATTTACACAAAGCTCGTGTTCCAGATTCATTAGTCTTTTCAGTCTCCCAAGCACCCGTAACTCTCTTTGTTAGAGGAATGAATTAAATTCTGCGGAATGATTTTTTTTTTTTTGGTGCTATTTTTCTATTTGGGTGATAGAAACAGAATAGAGAATGACTAACAGTTTTAACTGTTTTCTTCCAAGTTGCCTCACAGTTGAGGGTTTTGCAAAAAGAGCAGGAGACGTTTTAATCACCACCTTCAAGTACTCCTATTCATAGCCACCAGTAGTGTCGGGTTATCAGATGTGATCATCTTTTCCTTTCTTTTTTTAATTTTTATTATTATTGGTAGTATAGCCTGCTGAATCTCACACTGCAGTCAGGGTCTTCATCTGGGAAACATTGATACTGTCCTGTTTCACACCTCCTCCTCAACCCACATGTACACTTCCCCAATTCTATTTTTTGCCCCCTCCACCTATTTTCTTTAACTTGTTCTCCTTTCTCACAGCTTAATGTCCCCAAGCGCCCCCTGCCTATTTCCCACACTGATGACAACCACCCTCCCCAAGTCTTCTCCTCCCTCAGCCCTCATAGTCCCTATGCTTCTTTCGCTTAGAGCCACTCGCTCCTGCTTCCCAGCCCTATCTCAGCCTTCATCGGGGGTTTGCTAAAAGGCTGGCGAAAGAGCAAAGGAAGACAGCTCCTCAGCCCCCAAAGAGTCCACCTCGCCTTTGCTGTCCATACTCCTCCATGGAGCTCTGTCTGCTGCTGCTGGTTGGCTCTACCACCACACCTGCATCTGCCCCTCCACTTTAGGTTTCTGGGCTGAAAGCCTAAGGATCAGGGGGTAGGAGACAGGCAAGGAGGGCACATTGAGGTGGTCTTGTTTCCTTTGAAGATTACATCACTTCTCAGTTTCCCGGGTCATCACCATCTCAGCCTGGTGTCCTGCTGCACTATCCCTCCCTGCCACATCTGCAGCAGTCCTTGCCCTCTGTGAGCCCCCTTGCTTTCTCCCTCCTCTCCCTCCAGCATGTAGAGCAGAGAGCAAATAACAAAGCTTTTAGCGCAGGTTGCGGTCAGAAACGAACTGAGCGAAACGGTTACTTTTACTGACATTTCTTTGTTTCAATGGCTATTAGGGACAATATTTAATAAGGAGGTAGAATCAGCAACCACATCGGCTCTGCACTGCAGTTCGGCTGCAAAACCTACTGAGAAACTGAAGATCATCTTTTTGCTTTCTTTTCCCTCCTGTCTACATCTAATGCTTTTCTATTTAATTGCTCTGACAACATTTGCCTAGTGGAGATCAGATGTAGGATTTAGAAGAGAGAATAACTGTTAACGAATGTAACAATTAGATTATGCAAATGATGTGCTTAAATACTTAGGTAGCAGACTTTGCAAAAAGCTCAACACCCCAAACCTCTGCAAGCTCAGTGCTGTACTTTAAGTTAATCCTAGATGGTATAACAGCCATGACCGTGTGTGGTTTTTCATGTGAAGGGAAAGGAAGTATTAAAAGCTTCTGTGAAAAGGCGCCCAAAGGAAGCCACTCTCGGTACACAAGTTTTATTGGCCCTGCAAAGTCAAATATGCTGCACACCCTTGAGCCCTCTACACTGAAATAGTATTTATCATTTGCATGCACAGAGCACTGTATATTTTTAACATGAAAAAAAAAAAAGAAAAAAGCAACAGACCAGATGGATGCTGTTGCATTCTGAGGGTTACAAAAAGCTAACCCCAAAGAGGTCGCATGCTCTAACTGCCTGGCTTGGTAGCTGGATTTTTCTGAAAACAAGAGTTCCTCTTCACCCGCAGCTCAGAGGTCAAGCCCAAGAGACACAGTGGGGGTTGTGCACTGGATCTTCACTCAAAAGCTCACCTCTTCCTTTCCTGGATTTCAGAAGTCTAAATGGTGCTGAACTTGCTCTTTGGGAAGGGGGAAAACTTTTACTCACTTCAGTGCTAAAGTGCCTTTGGTTTTGTGGCAAAACCTGGAACGTGGCTTGTTTCACATGGGAAGAGGAACCCTCTTTGTGGGGAGCAGTGATTGTGGGGGCCATCAGGGTGTTCCTGGTGCTACCAAGGATTTGGTTGTAGGTGCCTTCTCCTCACTACTTTGTTATAGTGAAAGGAAGGGAACCATTGTATCTTGAAAAGCTTACATCTTAGAGAGGGTTGCTGGCACAGCCCAAGAGGGATCTTACCGACCTGATTTGTGACTCTAGACCTCATGGTGACAGGCACCTCCCACAAGCAGAGAGAAGTGGCACAGGTTTCTCCTCACATGCCTAACGCAACCCCAGTCCTTGTTCTCTCCTGCAATACATGTTCCCTCCTTCCCTTCTGTTTCTCCTTTTCCTTCCCCGCCTTTGGGCCATTACAATTTTGGCAGTGTCTGGAGTGGTTTGCTGCTGTGCACACATTACAGATGGCGGTAGAGCGCACATTTATTTTATGATAGATATATTGAACCAGGCCCTAAACTGTAGCACGGTCTATCTACTTAAGGCATCTGCAGCAGCCAATCCTTCTCCTGCACCTTTCCCTGCAACTCCAGGCAAAGTTTCTTTGCTATTCATTTTCCTACCGCACGCAGGATGGACTACAGTTCATTTCTGTGTTCAGAGGTTTACACTGAGACTCTCTTGAGATTCTGACTCCCCAGGGATGAGGGAAAAGAAAAGGAAGAAAAAGAAATGTAAAAGAAAAAAAAAAAAAACAAACCAAACCAACCCAACCCACTAGCTTAGATGACACTGCAGTTGGAGAACAGCAGTGCCTCAGGTGGGACATGCATGGAGGGACAGTGAGAGCACCACATTCTCCTCTTCTCCCTTTCCTGCCCTCCCTGACATGGTGGCTGGAGACCCCGATTCTGGGGTCCAGGAGCAAGGAAGGGTGAGACAGTCCTGTGAGGATCCTGGCTCACACAGGGACGCAGGGAGAGAGGCTTATACATGCTCCAAGGAGCAGAGGATCTGCCACAGACCAGATAGCCTGAGGGATCATGTTTTGTTTAATAGCATGTTCATTATAATTTCCCTCAAAGTATGCCATAAATGGGAGAGAGAGTCAGTAATTGAGATCCTTTGAGGGTCTAATCACGCTCATTATTTGAATCTTTAAGTATGAGAATAAACAAACAGGCTGTGGAGGCTGTTTGTGTTACATATTTCCACTTGCATTTTTTCCAGGATGCATTTCTGACCAGAAATTAGGCCTTTCGCTTCCTTAACAATTGTGCTAACCGTTATGTTACTATATAGATGGAGAAAAAGGAGGTGCCAAGCCTCTACTCTTCCTGGTGGTATTTGGGGTGGGTGGGAGAGAAGAAAGGAATAGGCAAATGTTTTAGGAGCTACCACAGCCAGAGAAAGGTGGGTATCAAAATTACATGAATGAGATTTAATCTTCGGAGGTGTCTCTAGAAAGTCAGTGCTGAGCCAGAAAGCTTGATAAAGACTAAAAATCAAACCTTTCCACTTCTAAAAACAGGCATCTACAACACAATTGTACATCTGCCTAAACTGATCATAATTGCTCTGGGCCCACGCTGCTCTTCTTACCAACTCACTCTCATCCTTCTTCCCACCTCTTTGGTTTAATGGTAAATTTCTTGGGACATGGTACATCTTTGGCTGTCTTACAGATTTATGTTGTAGCATCTCTCTAGGCCCTGTTATATCACAAATAAATATTGTTTCCAAAATACAGGGTCCTCTACTTAGCAACTTTGCATCATTTTAGTGCTTTGGCTCTGTAGGATGCTACGATCATTTCAGGTGATGGTAGGAAAAATACATACTTTTTGAAAGGAGTAAGACAAGTGTCAAGAAGCCAGAAATCCTCAAAAACTGGCATGTTATCATGTGCTTTAGTATAAGCAAGCTGCTGTAAGAGCAGAAGTGTTTGTCACATCTACTTCATGATTTCCTGCCTTTCCATTTCTTCCTGCCTACCCCCACACAACCACTTTACACATCCCCAGCCACCCCAACTAAACTACGCTATAGTTTCCTCCAGGGCTTACTTCCACTGAGAGACAGTTTAAAAAACCTAGCACCTTCATGTACTAGGGGTGTTACAGTCATCCAGATCCTGGACCTTTAACAAGAAGCCAGCGGTGCCAGGCACGTGAAGCATCCTCTTGCATTGCTTGTGCGTAACCTCTGCAGGAGCATGCAAAATAACCCCACGGAACTGCCAGACTTTCTTTCTAATGCATTTCTTAGAAAACCACAGAGCTTTGATGTTACATTTCTCCAGCAGGCTGAGGTTGACTAGAACATTGTCCACAAACCAAGGAAACAGTCAGTGATCTCACCCTTTGTGAAGAATGTGAGCAGAAGGGGCAAGTGGGGACCAGCTGGCCTGAAAGGAAAACAAGATACGCAGCAGGATTTTGTCCTCCTGCAGAGGATAAAAAGTTGGGAAAATATGAGGAAGAAAGATGTATGCACGCAGTTTAGCACTTGTTTGCATGTTTTGTTCGGAGGAGAAAGTCAGTGGGGACCCGCAGCTCTAAGAGAGTTGGTACCAAGTGTGAGAGCTGGGCTATCCTCCCCTTCCCCCACCCACCGACATAACCAAATCACCCAACCCTTTCCTACAAAGTAGAACGTTACTGCAGCGCTAGGTCAGGTTTATTCTCACACAGAAAAGAGGAATCTAAAGCTTTGTGAACTTTACTTACTGGTCTCCATTAGAAAACTGTTAGAAGTTACCCTCCAATCAATGTATTGTTATAGTTACGCACAAGCACATGTTACTAAAAGCAGTTATGCCACAGTGAGCAATTCAGTGGTTTGGCCTACCTCACTTCCCTTCACTGGTCCATCTGGAGTAGGAAGGACCACATTGCTTTTACTTGTTTTAGCCAGAAAGCGATAAATTTATTTTCTTAGAAGAGTGCTACCTTTGCTCCGTCCACAATATGGCAATACCAGGAATCAGCAAAAAAAATATACCCATTTCAGCCCAAAGTCCTCCGAAGTTTTCAGGATTACCACAAGGGCAGAGGTCACAAACATCACAAGTTCTGGTTGGGATGATGGCTTTGCAATGCATCCAGCTCCAGCAACCATTCCAGATTGCTCAGGGAATCACTGCTCCCTGGGCTGCGCAACCCCATCCCTACTACCGGGACCGCAGGCTATGCAGGAAGGAGATATGCCTGGTTACCAAATTTTTAAGATCCTCTCCCCCTCTCCAAAGCCTTAAGCACTGCTGAAGTTAATGCCGTTTCTAATTGTTTCTTAAATAAACATGTGACATCGAAAAATTACTCTGCAGATTCTCCCTCATCTATATTTACCCAGGCATAATACCAGCTGCCTACACAATTTTTGTCTTGCTAATGCACAGCAATAATCATAGATCCACCCACAGCCCATCTATTTTGGTAGAGTGCAGAAATAGGCATTAAACCTATAAATGTCAGAGCACGCCTTCATTTTAGATGTTAGTATTATTTAAATTAGCACATGAATGATGTTTCCACAACATGATAGCTTTTCAAATGATGGTATATTGCACATGAAGCGCAGTGGCCCTGCTTTAAGCACCTTCAACCCATTAGGCCCGACTATAATTTGGTGCTTTCAGAAATGCAAACGCATCGTAGAAGAGATGTGGTCTCTTTGTTTATGCCCAGAAGTCCCCAGGGAAATGCTGATGCCATAATTACCTGAGTATGGTTTGAACATCAGGCTCTGGTCGGGAGGTAAACATGCCTTGCGCTTGTTGTCCAGACGTATTTGAGAACAGCTGTGTCTTGGTGGTTGGAACGGCGTATTATCTCGAATGTGTCCTCTGCGTTTCAGATCAAGCGTGACATCTGAAAGCAATGCTGTTGGAGGGGAAAAAGCGTTAACTGGAAAATGGAAGTAGCAAACCATGTTTTCTCTGTAGCTCTGGGAAGAACAGGAGCAAATCCTTCATTTTTGTTCTGATCACTGAAAAACCAGTAAGATTAATTGAAAGAAAACCTGTGAAGAAGGACTGGTTCTTTGAGACTCAACGGGCATAGGGAGGCTTATTGCAAGGAAGCTTTATTTTTAAAAAAATAAAAATGAGTAAGTGCAGAATTGGACTGCAGTTAGACCAGATCAGCTCAATACTGGTTTCAAGAAACATAAAAATAAATCCTGCTCGACCAGAACAGTACAAAAGGAAACACCCAGGATCAGATTGCTGGGGACAATGTGCCTGTTGTAGGGTGTAAAAGTGCTTCCATAGTTCTCTCACACAAGAGCAGAGGCTAAACACTGCAACTGAGGCATCCATTTCTGAGAAGGCTGTATCTGTCATTTAGTAAGTCCTCTCATTACAATAAATTCTTTGACCATGAACATCACATTTTATCACAAGCAGTGTGCAAACAGAGCATCATGCTTCATCAGGCAGGAGAATAAGTTAATTGTCCTCTCTAAAATAAAAGCCAGAGTGTGCTGCTCACTCACTGTGCGTAGCACAGGAGCTGTGCAACCATGACACCGTCAACACACGAGCTGCACTTACAAAGACAACAGTGACACCTCGTGGGCAGTATTCAGGTATAAATTTAATAACTACGATTTCTTCTAAAGCATCAACTTTAGCAGATTGATCACTAAAAAATTAAGGGAAATGATTTTTGTAGCACTGGAAAAAAAATTATAATTACCCTTTACTGAGTGCTGGCGAGGACAGTGCAGACAGCCCAGCAGCTTCATACAAAACTCCTCTTGTATCCTCCTGGAGAAGCGCTGATGGGATGCTGAGTGGCATTGGGGGCCTACAACACGGTTGTAGTTACCATCAGGTGTACACTTCGAAGGAAATGCCCCACTCATCCCTTCTTACTCTGATTTTGTTTGCTTCCTAGAGCTGTCTCAGCGCATAAAACTAAACTGGAAGACATCTTTCAGGAGCACAAACTGCACGGGACAAACAGGCACTCAGTTCACAGGACCAGACTTGACCTTGTCTGAAGCAAGAAGCCCTGAAATGCAGCACTGATGAGATGTCCAGCCCTCCCAGAGCCATGCACAGACTGCATTCCTGGATGTTTAGCACGCCAGGCCTTGCATGGTGTTATTGTGGCTGCTTTGAGGCTCCAGCTAGCCTGGATCTACACTTCACTTCACACTGTGCCCTGAGTATCTCTATTCCCCAGGACTGATGATGATGATGATAAACTAAGAGGGGCTATGGACTCCCTCAAGGCCAGAGAGGCCTTACAAAGAGATCTGGATAGACTAGAGAGCTAGGCAATCACCAGCTGTATGAAACTTAACAAGGGCAAGTGCTGGATTCTCCAGCTGGGACAGAGTAATCCTAGTTATACATACAAACTGGGGGAGGAGAAGCTGGAGAGCAGCCCCACAAAAAGAGATCTGGGGGTTTGGGTTGATGGCAAGTTGAATAAGAGTCAACAGGGTGCCCTGGCAGCCAAAAGGGCCAACCGCCTCCTGGGGTGCATCACATACAGCATACCTAGCTGCTCAAGGGAGGCGATTGTCCCACTCTACACTGCAGTGGGGCAGCCCCACCTTGAGAAGCACATGCAGTCTTGGGTGCCTCAATATCAGAAGGACATCAAACTATGAGAGTGTGTCCAGAGGAGGGCAACCAAGACAGTGAAAGATCTTGAGGGCAAGACTTACGAGGAGTCACTGAGGTCACTTGGCTTGTTCAGCTTGGAGAAGAGAAGGCTGAGGAGTGACCTCATCGCAGTCTACAGCTTCCTGAAAAGGGTAGCAGAGACGGTGGTGCTGATC
>VYZM01016400.1:471167-485188 GCA_013398915.1 Dromas ardeola | reverse complement strand
CTAAACTGGAAGACATCTTTCAGGAGCACAAACTGCACGGGACAAACAGGCACTCAGTTCACAGGACCAGACTTGACCTTGTCTGAAGCAAGAAGCCCTGAAATGCAGCACTGATGAGATGTCCAGCCCTCCCAGAGCCATGCACAGACTGCATTCCTGGATGTTTAGCACGCCAGGCCTTGCATGGTGTTATTGTGGCTGCTTTGAGGCTCCAGCTAGCCTGGATCTACACTTCACTTCACACTGTGCCCTGAGTATCTCTATTCCCCAGGACTGATGATGATGATGATAAACTAAGAGGGGCTATGGACTCCCTCAAGGCCAGAGAGGCCTTACAAAGAGATCTGGATAGACTAGAGAGCTAGGCAATCACCAGCTGTATGAAACTTAACAAGGGCAAGTGCTGGATTCTCCAGCTGGGACAGAGTAATCCTAGTTATACATACAAACTGGGGGAGGAGAAGCTGGAGAGCAGCCCCACAAAAAGAGATCTGGGGGTTTGGGTTGATGGCAAGTTGAATAAGAGTCAACAGGGTGCCCTGGCAGCCAAAAGGGCCAACCGCCTCCTGGGGTGCATCACATACAGCATACCTAGCTGCTCAAGGGAGGCGATTGTCCCACTCTACACTGCAGTGGGGCAGCCCCACCTTGAGAAGCACATGCAGTCTTGGGTGCCTCAATATCAGAAGGACATCAAACTATGAGAGTGTGTCCAGAGGAGGGCAACCAAGACAGTGAAAGATCTTGAGGGCAAGACTTACGAGGAGTCACTGAGGTCACTTGGCTTGTTCAGCTTGGAGAAGAGAAGGCTGAGGAGTGACCTCATCGCAGTCTACAGCTTCCTGAAAAGGGTAGCAGAGACGGTGGTGCTGATCTCCTCTCTCTGGTGACCAGTGATAGGACATAAGGAAATGGAATCAAGCTGCGTCAGGGGAAGTTCAGACTGGACATTAGGAAAACGTTCTTCACTGAGAGGGTGGTCACTCACTGGAACAGGCTCCCCAGGGAAGTGGTCACGGCACCAAGCCTGTCAGAGTTCAAGGAGCATCTGCACGACACTCTGTCATATGGTTTAATTTTAGGTAGTCCTGCAAGGAGCAAGGAGTTGGACTGGATGATCCTTACGGATCCCTTCCAACTTGAGATATTCTGATTCTGTTTTGGATAGCCCACTTTCCCTTGGCTAGGCAAAGCAACCATAGGCTCAAACCAGCTCTTTCTTCACTGTGTGCTTCTTCTGTTCCGAAACAAGGTTTTCAGCTGGGTGGCTACCCTGGACATGAAGAGAATGCTTATACTATACAGAATGCTTCACTCACACTCAAAATAACAAACAGTTTAAACTTTTTAGACAAAAATGGCCTTACACACCTAAATACCCGCAACGCCAAATAGTAGGTCTACGCAGGCAATTGAAATGATCATTCAGACAGGTAACAGCATAGAGTACACACAGCCAAGGCAACTAGGTCTCTGTTTTGAAGTCAAATGCAGATCTATTTCCCACACTAAGAAGTGACATCTCTTAGTCCAGCATTTTACAAGCACAAGCTCACTCAATACTTCTCATGTATGTTCCAGCAAGACATAATGTATGGCATTTATGTCATCTCTCAGCACGCACTCTAACCAAAAATAAAACCAATATACAAAAACCATATAACTTTCTTTTATCAGAGTGAAGACTTGAGAAAGTTGTAATTTGAGTACAGGAAGAGTCTGGATAAGCTCCAAGAGAAGTTTTTCTGATGGTAAGACTACAAACAACAATTCCCAGTTCCCTTGTTAGAAAGTGGTTGCTAAGCAAGTGTTTGGAAAAAGAATACTGAAGGAATGGAAAACCTTCTCAACTCAAATAAAACCCCAACAGAACATTTTGGTAAAGGATCATCGCCAGCTCCTTCCTTTGGTCCAGAAGGCCAACATTAAAATAAAACCAAACAACACACCAAGTACCAATTTGTCCAGATTCCACTTCATTGCAAGCCAGTCAGCACACAACTCATTACCTGCTCAAAGCACACAGTAATCTCTGCTTTACTCCCCAGCTCTTTACTGTCACTGGCCAGTTTAATATGCTTTCAGACAGAGTGAGCTAATATATTAAACTTTAGGCATATAAACTCTATCCCTTGCACACCAGATGTCTGGAGGAAGGATACAGCTAAGCATTCAATATGCCTCTTTGGAAAAGAAAGTTAAATTTTGTTCTTTCTAGTCACTAGAAAGACTGAGGAAGGCAAAGCATACGTTAAATGCATTCCATAGCTAAGACTGACAGTAAAAGCTGAACTACAGAAATACAGAATCAATTACAATTCTTCAAACGGATGGTGTAGCCTGGCATAAAGCTTGACATGTTACAGCCTGCACATGCCTGTCAACACCCATCTATGACTACAAAGACTGAGTGGATAATCACTATTAACAGTGCCTGAGGTTATTCACCTCAACACACAAAAGGCTTTTCACACTAATACCTATGTGGTTTTAGGTTTAGATTAAGTGTCCAAATGTAAACCCTCTGGATCATACTAGTAACATCAAATTCTTGGACCAAACTGCTGAAATTCTTTCCTGTGTTACAAGTTATTTGGCTTTCTTGTAGTGATAATAAGTAAAGCAGTGTCATGTTGAAGAATGCATAATCAAACCACTTAAGATTAGCTAGATTTGTGATTTCAAGGCAGGTCTTCAACTGGAACATGCCATATATTGGGAGACTATAAAATCTAATGCTTCTTTAGAGAAAAGTGAACGAAATGCAACTTAAAGGCACCTTAAATAAATATTCCTCTTTTTAGGAGAGAAATAAATCCTCTCCTTTTTAGGAGAGAAAGAAGAGAAAGAACACCAAAACACAACCAATCAAAACCCAACTTCCTGGCCAAGTTTTCCATCCATAAAAGATGTGAATAACCATACGTTAAACCTTCTTATCAGCCTGACCTATTTCAGCTGTATTCCTGGCAAGTAGTACTTTTCATTTACAGGTTAGTTTGCTAGGTAAAAGGATGGATGTCTTCCCAGAGTTTTAAAAAAGCCCTCTGCCAGCAGAAACCGGCCTAGGTTGGCTGTTCCTGAAAACAGCAGACACTTTTTCCTCCCGAGTTAGTTCTCTCCAAGTTGACTGCAAAAATTGGGAGTGCTGTTGTGCTTAGGTCAGGCAGAACAGCAGCTGCATTCTGAAAACTTACCCCCCAGCCCCGAACAGAAAAACAAGATATAGGAATAAAAAAGCAATTTGTGCATACCCAGGAACTGTCCCTTCTCCCAAGGAAACGTAATTGCAGCTCTGTCTCTGGCCCACTGCGCCTTAGACTTCCCTCTTTCACAGTTGCACAACTGCAACCAGAACAGAACAGCTGTAAAGCTATCCACACGACAGACAGGGAGAGACAAAGAGATGAACACAAACATACACGCCATTCACAGTCTTCATCTGAAGATGGTTTGGAGCATACCTGGTTGAGTGCAGATTTCAAGCTAGACACTCTAGAGATACCCAGTTACAAGACACACTTGTGTTCAGATTACAAACGTCCTAAGGTCATGAGGCACTTACTTCATTGTGGTTTTGCATCTGTAGTTTACTCTTACTTGTTGATCCGGTGTCCTCCACCTCCTCCCAAGCTAGATGCACAGCGTAGGGATCATCAAATTATTATTCTCAACACGCATACATACTAAAGGTACTGCTACAGAAGAAAAATATCTTTTAATCATGTTATCTTCAGAACAATGAAGAAAAATGCAAGCCTATTTTCCCCGATAAGAATTTCTACCTTCCCTGCGTCCTTCTACAAGTCCTGTAGGTTTTTTCCCCACAACTAGAAACTAAAAACCAGATCCTTTTCATCTTTCATGTCAATGGTACTGTTGAGAATGAGGTTGGTACCTGAAGTGTAAATAAAAAAATAAAAAATAAAAATAAAACTAGCCAGAGGCCATGGGAAATGCAGCAATGACATTTATTGGAATTTCTCCAGGCATTACATGAAAAATTTTATAAGTGAAATAGAGGATAAAGCACATTCAGTGCACCTTTAAAAAAAAAATAAATGTATCCGAATAACCTTGATTCTTTGTAACACGCACTACTGCAGTTCCTGGGACTGGTTTTGTATGTACACACCAGCTAAAACTTACTCTGAACAAAACCGCAAAGAACTGCCTTTTCACTTGGCATTTTCCCACCTAATACAATACAATATTCTTGAAATATCTAAACAGATTCCACATAATTTTATACACAGTGTTAAGACCTTTCACCCCAACAGTAAAAAGAAAGACTGTTATGGAAATCAATACCTTTAATCAAATAAAACACAATGGAAGTAAAAAACAACAACAAAAATAAAACCCAGGAGATCCCAAACCCTTAAGTTCCACACCAGCGTGCAGCAAATCAGCATTGTTGATCCTTACTTTTATGTTAACATAAAGCATAATACTTAAGAAAGCAGCGATATTCAGTCCTTGCTTTCTAAATTGGACAATCTTATGCATAAAGACACTGCTGGATTTGGCACTTCGCTTAATTGTTTTCCTTACTAAAAAGAATTAAGTGTTTCCTGAAATACAGTATAAACGGCAAGAGATAATATGAGCCACTGTAACACTCAATTAATGGTTCAGACATGCACTCCAAAATACGTGCTTATTACACATTTATCTAAGCCTTCTCAAAAATTCCACTCAAAAACATTTTCAAATCTATATGCATCTTTTTATACCTTTATAAACGTATTTTCTCCCTTGAAATGATCAGAGCTTACCTCACCTTCTGCCCAGAACACACAAATTCATGACTTTTGTTTTAAAAAGAAGATCACAAAGCAGTATTAAAACAGGAATAACCTGGAAAGCATTATTAAAACTGCACCTGTACTTCAGAATCCCCTTTGAAATGTATATCCACTGTGTATGTGAAAACTGAAAGGTACATAATATTTGAAACTTGCTTGGTCCTCTATTGTGCACTTATACTCAACTTCCTGCAACCTGCCTCAATTTTCCCTTCAAATAAAATTTAAGAACAGCATTCTGGCTCCCACTACGGTAAGACAAGGCTTCTTGCAGTATTTCTTTGGTTAAATGAGAACCCCTTACACGCCTAATTCTTATGACAGCAAGTCCCCTGCGGAAAAATTAACACCAGAATAAATACCTTCCCACAGCCTTGTTTCCTTCCTCCTGTCATCATGACCAGCCCCAGGACAGGTGGAAGCAAACAGGCTGGGAAGGAAGCGGCACTCACGGTTAGCTCTTGCCTTTACAAGTCCTGCAAGTGTGTATAGATAACTATTTCTTAGCTCTGAGTTACGGAGGCGGAGCTATGACATGATGCTTTTTGTTTCCAGTTCCAACATGCATGTGGAATTACACTGCTGACCGGTACAGCCCGGGCAGCGGATGGCACTAGAGCTCTTTCTGTACGAACCAAGTCATGATACTTATTCTGCTTATTGGTCTGCGCACGCAACGTCAGTAGAATTAAGAGAGGCACGCATGAGTTCACATAGATTTTCCACCGAAGATGTGAAACATGCTGCTCTTTGGAGGGAAGATTACATTCTTCTTTTTTTTTTTTTCTTCAAGTATTATTCAACATACATATATATAAAGACACATTATCCTCATTTCACTACAAGACAAGCACATCCAGAGTGAATTTGTGGATCACCATTAACTTGGCTCTGACTACCGAAATTACTCTTTTTCCTTTAGGTCAACTCTAAATATACATCTACTCATCATAATTACATGTGAGAATCCTTTATTTCCCCCTTGTGATTTATTTACATAATCATAAAAAAATTAATAGCCTGAATTTGCATACTGACAAGGCCCATCTGTAGCTATGAGTGTCCCAGCACTAGTTTTGGATAATACCGTTGCCTATTGCTAAGTCCTTTGAAAGCAGCATAATCATCTTTTCTTTCCCTTTTTTTTTTTTTTCTTGAATAAATGCTGCCTAGAAAACCCTGGTTTATGGCTTACTCCTTATTTTATTTTATTATTTGGATTGTAGTTTACTTCCTTCAGGAGCGGTTCACAGTCAGACAATGCTTCTGCTGGCAAATACTTCATTATCTGCTCAAGAGTCTTCTGATACGCTATCTTCTCCTGTTCCAGGGACTGAATTACAGTCTTCATTTTGTTCTCTCGAGTCAAAATAGTCTCCAGGCTGGATTCCAGACTCTGAATTTTAGCATGAGCAACCTGTAAACAATAACATTATAGTAAATTGAGATGTTCTGAATAGCTTTTTTTATATTATGATATGCTAAATGTTAAGGAAAGAACTTAATTACATAGATGTTTCTAAAACATCTGTGTAGGCAGATGATACAAGGAATGCCTACTGTGTATCATACACAGAGTCTCCTTATAGTGGCCAGATGAATCTGAAGGATTTCTGAAAGCTTTACAGAGGGAAGGAGACATGCAAGTTGCAGCAAGCAAGGGACAGTTGAGAGTAACAAGGAACTCGAGCTGCAGGGAGACAATGGAAAACAGCAGCTGGAGTAGCCCTGGAAGAGGCCTGTGTAACAGTGATAGAGCAATAGGAGCATTACATAATAATGTAAATTATCAGGATGGAGAGGCTAGAGGGAAAGAACCTCAATGTTAAGTCTAGAAGCAGACAGTGTTCCCTATTCTCCCATAAAAGACCTACAGCTTCCTCTAGTACTCAGAAACCCCAGACCTCAGCAGCAGCAAATATCTCGCAGTGGGAATTGGGGGAAATTCTGACCATTCCTAGGAAAGGGCCCAAGGAGAGGAATGAAAAAGCTACACCAAAAAAAAAAGAGGTTAAGGACCTGAGGAAGATGCATTACAGTATGACACACTGGAAGAACAGAAGAGCTTCAATAGAGCCTTCCAAATCGTAACTATTGTATGCCCTTCGTGCATTTTCAGAACAGAAGTAAAAGCCCAGGCAGCAGCAAATAAATAAATTAAAAAAAACCCCAAAACCAAACACAATAAAGCAAAAATAGTAACAGTAAAAAAAGTAAGTGATCTCTGTTTTCAACAGCACAGCATCCTTAGCCGACAAACACAAGAATAATGAGGACATGATCTTTCCTTTTTACCCTGTTTCTATTTTCAGGTTTCAGAAACTGAAGGTGTTCTCTGAGCTCTTCCCAATGCTTGTTAAAATTAACAAACATAAGAAGAAATGGCCTGGTGATGCAAAAAGAAGAGCATCTCTTCCAGGAAAAGGCAAGACAATACATACTGAAACCTGACAAAGTCTTGGCCAGGCTATGGAAGAAAAGGTGAATAGTGAAGAAGGAAGAGAAGACTTTTTTAAAGCATTACTTTAACAGGCAAAGTGGGCTGGTGGGCTATCAGCTGTATTCAAGTCTGCTAGGACAGACCACCTTTCAAAAGTAGGACTATGAGCTTCAGCAGAAGGATACAGAACAATACTGCCTACAAAGGTCTGGAGAAAGCAAGCCCACCGCACTATGGATTATTTCTTAAAACTTTCCCATTTTCCAAAGAGATGAAAGGACAGAGAATTTATTTTTCAGCAAGACACACAAGTTTTGCCAACAGATTTTATAGAAGATAAGGGTAGAGATATTTTGAGAAAAAGAAATCTAAATCAAGAAGGAAAAGTCCAAGGAATGACAAAGGAGTTAAAAATACGTCTAACAGAAGTAAATCACCGTAATTGAGAGAACTGCTCAACTGCATAAGGTCTTACAGTTAGGCAACTTCTCATGTAGACTTAAAGACACTTACTCCTCTACTGGATGATTCATAGATATGACCTCTCCATGAGTTTGTCGTCTTAAGTCATTTACCTGTAGCTTCTCTAACAAATCCATGTTTTGTCTCTTCAGATGATTGTTTGCTCTCTCCAGCTTCTCCAGGGGTTCACCTTCATCACAGGGATTCACATTTTCCTGCAGTTCATCCTGCAGAACGTGATACTCCACCTCGTAGGCATGGAGCTGTTTTGAAATATCCATCTCAAACACCTGCCATGAGAGGAAAAACAATTTTTACCTACAGTAGAGAGCACTTATTCCACATGAATGTTTGGTTAACAGTCAACTCTGCTTGATTAACTTTATTTTTTTCCCCCTGTTCCTCTCAAAAAAAGTATTTTAAGTCTACAGTAAGGGCATTTTAGCACCTAGAGTGCTTATTATGGGCATAATAAATCATGGACTTCAGACTAAATTGAATCATCACTTTTACAATTACCAAATACCATCTCTTACTACAAGATATATCAGCAGAAAAGTCTTATTTGATCCAAGAATTTTGTAATACGACCAAGTCTTAATATCTATTGCTCAGGAATATTAAGAAGTTCAAGAAGAAATTTTTAAATTCAAGTCTCACCAGGTTGTGACGGGAGCAGGATCACACAATGAGGAAGAATAATTCAGGAGTCGTCAGATCTCCACCCTCAAAACTGGATCTCTTGACTCCAAGTGCCCATTTATAGACTTTTATAAAAACACTCTTCATGGTTACAGTTTCCCTGTGTTCTGCCTTTGCGTGAAGATACACTATTTTCTTATTGGGATGCTTTGGTGACAAAGCATTGTGAAGACTATGGAACTAGCAATGATGGGAGCATATGACCCTTATCTGTTTATACACCTAGTCACAGCCTCTCAGCTTCTGAAAGTTACCAAATAGCTTAGACTAGGAAGGGAAGGATGTTTACAGTAACATTAATTCTGCTCCTTGTTCTGGAGGTCACAAACATTACACCAACAGAAGACACACACAGATCCCACAACAAAACAAGTTCTGCATTACATTCAGTGTTCTTCAGGTAATTCAAATGAGGTAAAACTTTAAATGACATATGGTGTTCAAGCTGGGCAAGTGCTATTTTCCTCTATGTAGCTACCCAGTCAGTTCTTCGTCTGTGTATTATAGTCCTGCACAATGCCTACGTTTTTCTTTCATTATCCGCTATAAGAGGATGGTCCTGGGAATTACAAGCGACTCCACCTGCAGCCAGCCTAGATAGGAGCAATACGATACAGGCAGTCTACACATGAATGCAGATCCAGAAGACTGCTCAGCATGAGACCACACCACAGGCAAGCAGTCGACCTGCCTCTCTATAACCACATCCATCTCCGCTCAGGCCACATAACCCATTCTTTACTCAATCAGACCTGGCTCTGCACAAAGCCACTTCTACAACGCTCACCGCAGTGTGATTGCTCCGCATCCCATGCAGACCATGGGACAGAGATATAATTTCCATTAGTATCAAAAATATTGAATTACCATCTCTATCATTGCCAGAATCAGTGAGTTGGGAAGGTAGACACTAAAGTGCCCGACACAAGTTTAGCATGGCAATCACAACCAGTGCAATGAGGAAATGAAGATTTACACATTGTCTAAATACGAATTCTTAACTGACAGCACCTGAAACATTCAAGCTATAGGAATGCATCAGTGTCAACTGCACTCCTGCATACGGAGACAGTTTTCTAGAGCTCTTCTTGTATCTCCAAACTGCCACCTGAAGGGGGAAGACTGCTCACAGATTCACATTTAAGGTACTAGATTGAGACTCATTTCAATTTGCAGCTTCAATGCAGAGGAAAGAGGATATAGAAACATGAAAATCCCAGCCACTGACAGTATTTCACAAGAAGCTTTAGCAAGTGCTTCTCCTGTATCAGCACCAGCAATTGCTTGTTTCTCTTGTATTCTCACCTTTTGCCACAAAGTTACAATGATACTGATGAAATAACAGTACTCCAGTCCTCCTTCCCATTACCCAATAAAGGCAGGGATCAATCCTGAGGAGCTTTTACCTCTGGCATCAAGCACCTGCTAAATGTGATTCTTCCAAGGACAGGGCTGAGGTGAGAAGGGGAAGCTGCACAAGGGCACCCAAAAAGTGATCCCCAGGAGGACAGAAGCTGAAACTGTAGATCAAAATCCATTGAAATTAGCTCTTATCCTATTTCTACACAAGTTCCTGGAAAGAAAACTCCTTTGCATTTCTAACCAAAAGGAACATACTGAGAAGACTTTTACATATACCTCAGGCATGATTCTTTTAAAGAAAACTAAAGGGGGGTAAAAAGTAAAGAGAAAAACAACCTTACCTGGGTAATAATTTTCTCCATTTGAGGCTGAGTCATATCTGGAATAGTGGTTTTAAGAAAATCAACAATGTTCTCAAAACTCTCACATCCCATTATAGATGTTTCTTGACTGCTAAGTAGGCTCAGTGCCACTTTAAATATGACTTCCGTTCCTTGAAGAAAAATAATGTCTAAAAAAGAAGATCATTAAAATATCTTGAAAAAGACTGCTAAAATACTGGATAAATGCATATATTTGCTGAGATTTTTTTTTTCCTTTTAATCAATCATACTGCAGATTTATTCAGTTTAGAAGTGCAATCTGTCTTATTTCAACATGAAGCTAAGCACATAAAAGTGTTTTCTGTCATCCTGCAGATGTGAGAGAGCATTAAAGAAAATATCGCACGCGTGTTAGATCTGTATCTGTTATCTGCAATAAGCATTTCATTACTCTCTACTGTAGACTATTAACTAACTGCTAACTGTTTCTAAAAGCATCTATGACTAAAAAGCAATTGGGGAGCAGATCACGACACAACGTACTGACATTTTACTTGTTTTCTAGAGGCAGAAGCTGGCCCTTAAGAAACCATCATGTAGATTTTATAACCAAACATATTATTTTCAAAATCCATAGTAGTGATCACATTGGCTAGAATTCAAGCCCCAAACCCTTACTATCACTACACGGATGTGAGCAGAGTGCAGAAGTCAGTAGACAGACTGCACAGGAACTGGAAACTTGACCACGGTAACTACAAACTCAAGTCAGCAGAAGTGGCCTTGCAATTACCGAGAGGAACGCAGCACATAAGTTCAAATAAACCTCCTGTGCTGTTGGCTCTGTCACATCACCAAGAGCAGGGCTACACAACTGAACAAACTCAACTTCTGATCCTGATACCAAGAGGTCATCCTCCTGGTAACACCAGGACACTGGTGAGGCAGCCACCTCACTTAAACAAAGTTCCTGTAAGTCCCCCTTCCCAATTCCACGATGCACATTCGAGCAGCATAAATATAAGTATATAATATGCAATGGGTAGACATGAACCATCTGTTCCTGGTATGTGACAATGGCCCATAAAACACTGACGATGCAGGACTCCAAAGCATTAGGAAGTAATACAATATAGTGACTTGTGAGTTTTAAAATGAGAACGTGCCTTGCTCAGCTCATTTCACAGAGAAATGAATACTGACCCTCCCCACCCTTAAAAAAAAATCGTTTTCCAAATTCAAAGCCTACTGAAGAGAAAAAAAGAAAATAACATCTTAGCCTTGAAAAACAAATCAAAAAGAAAAAAAACCACCAAAACCAAAAGTGCTTTAGTGCCCCAGAATTCAATAATCCACTGGGAAAGTGATATACTAATCATGTGAATACCACTGAAAAACAGACATACCAATCATTTGATCACCAAAAGAGCCGTCATAAAAAGTTTGCTGAAAAAAAAAAAACAAACCAAAAACAACAAAAAAAACCCTCTGTAATGGAGAAATCATTGGGTCAAAAAAAATGAAAACCAAAACCAACCAACCAAACCCCTCTTCCTGCCCAAACCACCACACCAAACTAATTAAAGCCTAACACACTCCACTAATAAAACACAAGACAAAAGTCAGGTTAAATTTCTTTTAAAAAAACCACAAAACACGCCAGATGAAAACAGAAAAATCAAATGGAAAAAGAGTCTGGTTTAAGAGGAAGTACATGACATGCTCCTAAGTTCTTGGTGTATATCTGAGCGCAGTGAGTTTTACGTTAATAAAGAATTTTTTTTTAAAAAAAAGCTGCACGAATAGAGATTTGATTAAGCTGGCAGTTCTTATTGACAATAAAAGAATACAAGAGAAAGTACTTGACATGCTGATACTGTAAACCCTATAAGGCACAATCAATATTTAAGCTTCTGTACTAGACGTTAACTGAAGAGGAGCATAACGTGAAAAAACTATCTAAATGGAATAAGAGGCATACTAAAACTAGGAACCTGTTCAATATATATATGAATACCTGGAACAGCCTTTAAGTTCAAGTTTACTTTAATTTTTATTAGAAAGCACTTTAGAATCAGTTATTCACAAATACTTTCTTGAAAGCCAATGCATTCTCTTTTTTCAATTTGCAAGTTTCTATAGACATAAACTTAATGCTTGATGTAGAAAATACATCTGCAGCAACAAACTTCTTGCGTCCACATTTCAGAAGTCTCCTGGCTAATAACAACAGACACACTTAATTGCTCAAGTCTGATGTTTCAAAGAATACATTTTGGTTTTCCTCCTTGAAAAGGAGCGACATCCCACCATGAAGAGTGTTCCTACTTGCCACCCACAAAAGTCACCCTAAATGTCCCTAGTATGTAGAAAACTACTCCCTGAGAGTTTCAAAACACAATGGACAACATTGTTCTGTTNTCTGTTTATTATTGCAATAGAATAAACTTTCTTACCAAATACTCTGGCTACAAATCCTAATGGAAACTGAGATGCAAATAGTGTAAGAAACCATGGTGCAGCATACAGACTGGGACTGATTTCATTTTCTTCAAGATGATTATACAGGTCTCTGTGATAATCATGAAGAAGCCTTGAGAGCTGATACATCTGAATCTACAGTGCAGGAGAGGGTTGGGGGTAGGGAGGGGAGAAGAAAGTAGAGAAAGAAAAGTTCAGCTTTACTCAGTTTTCCAAACCATTCACATTTCACTTGAGGGAAATTAACTACAGTACAGATGGCACTGTAAAATGAAGCTTAATTGTTACCTGGGGCCTCAAGTGATATCTGCTCGCGTATAAACAACCCACCCCTAATGAATTAAAACCAACACAGTAGTCAATAACAAAGAACAGTTTGAACCTAATTATTAATAAAGTATGATTTCAGATTCACAGACTTAAGGTAAGAGGAGAATATATTGATCTAACTTTATCAACAAACCAGAACTTTCAGTCTCGCAGCAATAAAAGTAGAAGTACCTCTCTCAATGTGCTGAAACTCTCCATTACAGAGTTGAACTATTTTCTGGCTAAATTTACACATTTCAGCTTTCATCCCTGAATCCTGGCCATATTTTTGCTGCATTTAAAACTCCTATGCTACAATCATCAGTTTAGACAGCTTCTGTACCCATAAAGTATATTAGATACAGTGGGTCAATAGAGATGTACCACATACGTATTTCCCAGCACACTTCCCATATGCCAGTGGTCCAGAGAAATTTAAGATACTGATGCAAAAGTTGCTGCTATACAACCTGTAAAAGGTTGCAAAGCAAAGTGGTTAAAAGTTGCCATTCATTGCTAAAAATATCACTCCCTAGCAAACTATTTCCTTTCAATTTCGATATCTTATATTCCACAGTAAGTTGCTCACAGCACAGAGCGATGCTTCTCTCAGAAAGCACAAGATGAGAAGTAGGCATATACNGCTCTCAGAAAACACAAGATGAGAAGTAGGCATATACTGACTAGCTGTCAGGTCCAATTTTGCTGTCAATAGTGGCTTATGCTTAAGGTGAATCCATTCCTCAATAAGAAAATGACTTATTGGATCCAGATTCTTTCCTACTTTTAGCAGTCATGTTTCTTCCCTACCAAAAGCTGACTGCACTTGAAACTATCAGCCAGCAGTGTCTGCAACCAGACAGGTAACTTCTCATTCAGGCAAATTAGCTAAATTTGTGCATGTGTTTGGGTCCTTGCTTTAATTGCCAAAGATACTAATTAAACACAATCTGGACAATGTCAGTACAAAACACATTTACATGTGAAATCAGAATAGTATCACAGGAGCAGTAAACCAATTCAATGAGTTCATTATGAACTAAGGATCTAGATTATTACTTTTTCCAGACAACAATAAGTCAAATAAGTTTTCATTATCCTAAAGAAACATCCAACATTTTTCTTCTACAGGAC
>VYZM01016400.1:444891-456033 GCA_013398915.1 Dromas ardeola | reverse complement strand
TAATACACACTAAAAAAGGAAAAGTTAGCATTTCCTTCTTTAAGGTGACTCATTAAGAGTTGGCAGGTGGACAGAGAACCTCGTAGACTGAAAGACAGAACCGGGCAAACACATTTCTTTCTAGAACTGTTAACCAAAAAGTTACAGAATCACACCTCTGTTTCAGGTGCCCAACACCAGTACAGTTTTCAGCTTTAGGCAGCAAAATTTGTAATAGTTTTTAGGGATATTTTCTAAATAGCTAACCTTCCAGCTTCTGGTTTTCTTTTTCCATTCGAAGTAACAGAATTTGTTGATGGATGGCTTTTCTCCATAGACTTTGTAGTTCTTCTGAGTTTTTCCTCTCTCCAGTTTTATCCGGACCATCCTCATTTTGCAATACCAGAATAAGAGGGTCCTCCTCCAAGGGTGGAGCAAGAGGGGATAATGGTAACAATTCACTTCCATCATGACCATCTGCAAAGAATCAGAAAGCTATTACAGGAAACTCAGATTTTTTGACATATGACAAAAAAAAAAATCTAAGTCACAGCAGAACAAAAATAGTTGTCTTCCACATTCAGCAGTGAGGCGCTGATTCCAAAGACAGAGAAAACGCAGTTCAACAGTAGAGAACTATTTTTAAATAAAGTGTTTTATTTCAACTAAATATCATTATAGTTAAATTAAATAAAGTAAAATAAAGGGTTACCCAGTATTTCAACCCTTTCCCCTGCTAGCTCCTTCTAGAGGCATTTATCCATAAAGTCTCCTTTACAGATGAGCTTGTTTACTGCTGTGATTTACCACAGGCTCTATACTAAACGTAACTTTTTCCATCTGCTAAGCTGCACTACAGGCAGTGCTATAGCACGCTTTATGGTCACTAATTATAGTTTGTCATTTACCTATGTTTGTGAATTCCACCAACGTGACTTTATCAACGTAACAGGATTTCAGGTATTTCAGAGGTTTCTACCTTAACTGACCTAAAGCTGTAAGAATTAACACACTCACCAGGTGCTATATGCAGTACAAGGACAAGGCAGAAAATTTGCCATTTTCTGCAAACCCTATTACATAAAATACAAAAACTATTATGTAAGCAGGTTAGGATAAAAGTTTGCTAACTGTTAGAGAGGGTATCTTTGTCAGTAAGAGGCAGTTCTTCATTTCCTTGTTATCAGTGCAGCCACAGCAGACTGCAATTTATTTGATTGTTGCTTTGAACAGAGGATTCTGTCATCACAGAGACCTAAAGCCAACTGAGCACAACTGGTCACTACCGAGGTTCTAGCAAAAACATTGTATCAAGCCGACTCCCTTCTCCCTTTCCTATTTTCACATGTTGCAGTTCACTACAGTAATAACTATTCATAAAAAGTGCTTGTTTATTTTCTTTAAAAGCACACACAGACCTGGATGCTGCATCTTGGAAGGAGATTTATTCATAGGTGAAGCTACCTGCAGGAATATTCTCCGCCGCCAGGAGATGCGGCGAGGTGTGAGAGTTTCCCCCACAGCATTTAGAGATTCACTGCTGCAGACGGTTGATGTTCTTTTCTTTCCCTCCCCATCACTGAAGGAAAGAAAAAGCAGATGGGGTGATCAAAGTCAGTCATCTTTGGATGATAAAATAAAAAATAATCTTTATTCAGTCTGTCTAATGTACAACCAAACCCGCAGGAGCATTTGCTGGGAAGCTTCAGAAGGCAAAGCGTGCTGTGTGTGAGTTTCACCTTGAATACAGAAGTGCCCAATTGTTGTCTTGTAATACGGTGCTGTGAAGTTTGCACTACATACCACCAGGAAGAATTCATAGCATTCACACAGTGCTCAGCTGGAAGCTCAGAATAAAAGCTAAACTTTCTGAAAAGCTAAGAGGAAAACATAGTAATATTCAGCCTCTAAAAAAGAGAGCAATGGGTTTTGTTTTGCTATAAGTTAGTTAGTCTTACAGAGGCAATCTGATGTAATACACTTAAAAGCACAGATGTTGCTTTAGCAGAGCACAACGCTTTATTTAGTGCCATTTTAAATGGCATAATGAGCTCACAGATGAGTATTTCACTGGAGGCAGTGTTCTGGCCTTCTCATGCAGCCTCCTTCCTATGCTTCATGAAGTGGACACTTCACTTTGTACAAACGAGGCCAGATGTCCTCAAGTTTCATCAGCATCTCCAGCTAAAGGAACAGAGACTTTGAAACAGAGGACAGGCTCAGCTCCTACCACAATGACCAGGAAGGAGCTGATCTTCTCCCCAGTTACCACATAGAAATGTATTTACAAAGTAATTGTAATAGTAGCTTATGTTGCTGGAAGAGGCAAGGAGAGGATACAGGAAAGCTTTGATGGGAAATCATTTTAAGAGGACACCAAGCACACACCTCTACTGACTACAGCCAGAGGAAAGGACGTTTAGCTTTCAGAAGTACTTGAGCCATTTTCAGAAATATTTCAGCATTTTTCATTTGTGGTGGTAAAGCAGGTGCACAGATCTCATATAGCCATGGGTAGATTGATTATCTACCACAAATCCTTCCATGCAGTATCAACAGCGTGACACACAACTACAGGCTTCTTGGGAAGACAGCATCAAATACAGGGAGCTGTGTCTGCAGCTTCATCTTCCTCACAGGGAAACCTGCTATATCAACACAGCAGCAGCGACACTCAAACCTGCATCCTGCGAAGAATTTCCATGCTACAGGTCTCTAAAAAGAGTTGGATGAAAGGAAAGCCCAGCACGTAAAGCGTTCACTATGTTTTTAGTGGTAAGTCAGTTGCAGATGATCGCACTTTGTCAGCTCCGGTTTGTCTCCTCACATCTGGCTTACACAAAAGGAGAGATCTCCGAGAAGGGCAGACTATGAAGTTTCAGCTACACCAGTCTACTAAGCTACACCACATCACTCAGGACTTTTCATATCAAATACTCTGTGCTGAATGATAACCCACCAAACTAGAATTGGCCTTTTTGGTGACCAAACCTGTCCCTGTAATAATGATCTACAACAGCTCCCTGACCTCCATAAGCCTCAGTGAGCACACTGGACTCACTGCCATACACAGGTATCAGAACCTGCTTCCGTATCTTGGCAGAGAAAAAAAAACACGTCTTGAAGTTCACCTACCCAAGCATTAAGCACCACCCTTGCTCCCCACTAAGAACAGTGCTATGGGCTGGGAGCCCTGGGCAACAGTCTGAATTATTCTCTAGTCCCCATTTAGTTTCTACAGTGCCTCAGTTCCTGATGCATCATACTATTAGTAGGTGATCTCAGTAGTGCCCCATGCTGCACTAACCAAAACAGCAACAGAAAACCCTGTGACAATCATCTTTGGCTATTACAGAGTCTTTGCTGATGGGGTAACCACTGCTTGTGCTAGCTAAACACAGACTACAAAACTAATTTTGAATCTACAAGTATTCTAAAGGTATTTCAGTCCAACAACTCTTGGAAATAAGGTATGAGTTTGGATATATTAATCATTATAACTCAGGTTTTTATAAATAACTGTAACGAAACCACTTCTCGCTATTTCAAGTCTTACATATCACATGTTAGAACACAAAAACTGAGTCATTCCAGGGTTTACTAAATAGATGCTACATATCAAGGGAATGAAAACTTCTTTTCTACTGCTATGTACAAAAAAAAAAATTCTACATTCAGCTACTGTGCCTCTAAATGTGCAGACAGTCCTAGGACTAGTGTTCCATTTGCAGTACTAAAATTTACATGAAAGTCAGAATAAGAGAGTGGCTATTTTAGGGTATGAAACAAAGCTGTTTACGTCATCCGAGTTGCAGAATTTACAGTGGGATGCATTAGTCACATGTGCTACCTTGTGAAGTGTGCAAATCATACAGTTCTGAGGAACTACATTTCTGTTGTTAAACCCTCCCTTCCAAAATTCCCCTGGCATTTTAAGCAACTAACATTAATCACTTCCTCTTTCAAAGAGCTGTCTGATGAGTGAATTAGAGGAAAACTTTTGAAAGTCTCATGTACACACCTTGCCATATTCAATGGAAGGCAAGGGCGCCTGTGAAAACACCAAGATTTAGGTAAGGGAGGCTAAAAAGGGAGCAAAGAAAGTTTCCTTGTTTCAAGACAGACAGAAAAGTCCTAGCTTAACATCAGATTTGAAAGTGGGAAACAATACCCTACAGAGTAAAAGCAGTAAGAAGTCAGAGTAAAACAGTAATGTCTCCTATCCTGTGATGAAATGGTTCAGGAGGTTGGTGCAAAAAACAGATGAGTTCACTCAATTACATATTCCCCTCCTTGAAACAGGAGCTGCACAGTACTTATTCCCTAGACTTTACCATCTTTCATACCTAAACTTAACTGGCTGGCTTTGCTCTTGGTCATATTTGCAAGATTACTTCAGGTTTTAAGGTAGCTGTTGATTTTAACAGCCAGGCAGGTAGGTGCTTTGCTCAGACAGGCCAGCAACACCTCATATAGTTCCTCTAGACACGGTGGGAGTAAAGAAAAAAAAAGCATATCTGACCATTAGTGGGTGGGTGGGAGAAGAAGGAACCCAAAAAAACTTGTTCAGATTACAAACATGCTTATTGCTTGGATTAAATTACCTAAATCACTTTCCAAAACTGTTCTTTAAAATGCTCCCAAAGCCTCATATTCAAAAAAAACCCACAAAGCTACCCCATTTCTTGTGAACTCTTTACACAATGCTTATCTGAATTATTTTGCACTTAGCTCCATGCAAGCCAACTGACTCGAGAATAGTGTTGCTGCTCATGCCAACGCTTGCGTTTTTTCCCCAGTTACTTTCATTTCAATTTCTCTTTATTGCTCTGAGTAGCAATTGAATCAACCCAACCCACTTTGCAATTTGGAGGCTGAGATGGCACAAAATCACCCAGATCGAGTACAGAAAGACAGATAACATTTCAAGTCTCAGGACTCAAGCTGGCAGAAGCCTATATGTAAGTCTAATACATGAAGTATTCTTTCCCTCTGGGGAGAAGAAAAACTAGTTCCGTCCAGTTTACACCTCTCTGTTGGTTCTCATTCCTCTCATATATTTTTATTCTGAATAATTACTTTCCGCTATTTTGTTTAAAGAACATTCTCAAGTATTTTACTTTCTTCATGAAAAATAAAGCTGTCTTAAAAAAGCAATCTGTTCAAATTCAAGTGGTGATAAATCAGATTAAATTATCCTTGCATAACAATGCAATGAACAGAGACAGTGTGGGCTAGTCAAACCTATGCTGAAAGTTGTCCCATTTTTAAAAGTGTTGCTTTTATTTTTATATTAAAAAACCAGACAGATTCCTCCAATAACGTAGCTTTCATGGTTAGCTGTTGAATAAAAGCAAGAAATTCCAGAAGTTACAGAAATAAAAGTTTAAAAATGTTGCACAACACATTTGTCAAAGACATGACTATTTCCACCCTAGAATTCTCTCTAGACAAATGAATTCACAATGCAGTAAAAACATTCTGAAGGCACCTATTAACATTGTGTTGATGTGCAACTTTACTGTACTGTTCATTCCTTAAAGCAGAAAACCATGTTTTCTCTCTTCCATAAAAAGCATCACAGTAATAATCATTAGAATTAAACCCCAAAAAGCTCAGCCTCCCCACAAACATTAGGAAAAAAAGATATGTCTTTCACCATAGTGAACTTAACTGGAGAGTATTTTTTTTTTTTCCTCTCCTGGCTTTAGGTACCTCCAACACAGCCATTTAAATCCTAGCAAGTCAACGGAGGCTTCCTTTTTAATGAAGGTCCAGATGTGTTTAGGGCATGATTCATGCTTTCTAAATGAAGATGTTCCTCATGACAGGCACAACTGGCTGTATTACTGTTCAGGAAGGAAGGTAGAGAAATAGGCAAGATCAGTTCTGTAAATGTCAGAATATTCATTAGGATGAGAACAACTGTGCTGCAGAAACACCAACTTCTCTCCATTGACTAGGTGAGATGAAGATGTCTACAGTCAGGTGGGAGCCTCTGTATCTCCAACATCCTAGTATCAGTTTCTGAGTTTGTGACCATATGCCAAATGTGATGTAAACATGGATCAGAATCATCTTCTATAGAGCGGCCAATACATAAAGACACGTATGTAATAAGCAGAGCTGCTTTTTAACACCCAGCTCCCCAGCTGACCTTGGCTTGGTGTTATTTGCACGAGCCCATCTGACTGCTACAAATCAAACACTTCTCTAAAATGAATTCCTACTGAAATTGGCTTTGCTCCTGCACATCGAAGTTCACCAGAACACCAAGAAAAGCTGTCTGTTGCATCACGTGTAATCTCAAAGCTACATGATATGGGAAGTCAGACTATAAAGAATTTTTCTCCAGTGCAATGTGGCTAGGATTCCCTTCATGAATGTGTAGTAACCTTGATTATTCTTAGAGGGGTAAACGCACTGAAGTTTTAGTTATGGTTCCTAGCAGTTAAACAGCCTATAGTCTTCAGATTGTAAAGGACTGCTACACTGCGTTCAATTCCAACCCAACATACACTCACATGAGAATGGTAAGAACACCCCACATTGAGCCTACTGGTACAGAAGATCTCTGAAAAGTAGCCAAAGTAGAAGAAAAAACCCAACAGAAACCAACCCACAGGAAAAGGCGAACTAGTCTAGTAAAAGGTGTCGCTGCCCATGGCAGGGGGGTCTGAAGTAGATGATCTTTAAGGTCCCTTCCAACTCTAACCATTCTATGATTCTATGAAAAACCACACTGTTAAAAATTTGAACTTCCTCTCATTCATAAACCTGATGGCACAACACACATTTGTGTTTAAAGAGTTTCAGCCACCATCGGCTGGACAATAAACTTCATTCTCCATTAGCCAGTTCAAGTGACAGTTGCATTACCTCAGACACTCTTATCACATCAGCATTATTCACTCAGCCCTTCTTTCTGACATTTGTTGTATTCACTTCATGAACCCAATTAGATGCCAACACTTCACCCTTGCTACTGCAATTTCCTTACAATGACAATCCAGGCCCAGCTGCTCACAGCAAGATCTATAGCTAACGAGATCCCATTTTCACAAGAGTTTTTGAACAAATTGAAGATTAAATGGTATCAGAAACCTGTACATGATAAAACCTATGTAGAAAGAGGGTGGTCTTCTGGGAATTACTCCTAATTTGACGATCTCCCCATCTTACAGTTCAAAACTCCGTTACAATGAAATGCAGTATCCCTACTAGCGTTCATAACCTATTCCGGAAAGAGTAGTACCTCAGAAATTTCAGCTTCAAATTAGCTGGCATTAAAGTACAGTTTTAGTACAGTACTCAATACCTACATTCCCCAGATCCAGAAAGCTAGGTTTAATGGGATCCAGCTGCCTATACAATCTGATCTGGGTGTTGGTTCAGCTTGGACCAAGTCTGCTAACTGAAGGGAACACAGAAACAAAGTTGGACTGGAAACCAAATAAGAGGTAGTCTGTAAGAGACGGGTTATTTTTTTGCCATTTCTCTGCACGCTCTGTTGTGCACTCCTCAGTTTCTTGAATAATTCACCTGCTACTTAGTCTACAGTTACTGCAGTGTAGAAGAGAATGGAAAATCTAGGCATTCAAATCACTTATATAGTAACTATTACTGGACACGAGGTTTAGAACAGGCGATATTAAATGCCTACTTCTACCTTTAAAGGTCCCTTCCAACCCAAACTATCCTATGATTCTAAACTGTACTCCACAAGGTAAAGAAACTTTCTTTAGGCACTACTAAAAACTTCTACAACTATCTCATATAAGTGAAACCATCATGTCCTAACACATCCAGAATCCAGATCTCAGCAAGGCTTGTTTTAGGTAAGAATGCAATCTACTGTTATTTTTCCCAGGGAGAACCAGCCACAAAAGCACCTTCTTTGATGCCACAGGTTTCTTTTGGGAAGGATGAGGGGACAGCCACACTTAGAGATTAAAAGTACCAGAAACACAAGCATAGTTCAGTGAACAAGGAGAGACTGACAAAGGAAAAAGGAGTTGTCATGGACAGAAGAGAAATAAAAAGGCCAGCAACTGGAAGAAAAACATCGTGAAGGTCAAAACTATTGACCACCTTATTCACCATATAGCTCCACCTTATTCACTACAGGCCCACTTCAGAAAAATAACCCATACGCCGTTTCCTCAAGCACCTTCCTGAAGGAGGGCCTATCCTTACAGTAAAAAGAAGTGTGACTTCCATTCAGATACTCAGTCTTTCACACTGATGTCAGAAAGCTCTTCTTGTATCTTCGCTTCTTCCCCACTCCTATTCAATTGGAAGTTATTTGCCAACTCTCTTTAAACATCTCACAGCTAGTATCATCCAGCTAACTTGGTGCTTCCCCTTCCTCATGCACAGGCATCCCATGTTAGTACTGTACACTCTTCACGTTGTTCTTTTCTTATTTTCACATGCCAATGATCACAGCAACACATGCTGGTTTGCATTCAGCAGAGAAGGCATTAAATTGGCAAGACGCTGCTAAAACCCATTGCATTTCAAGTGACAAACCAATGCAGCAGATTTGCAACACTGCAACAGAAATGGGTCAGAGCTAATAGATGCCAACAGACAAGCCTCTATTTTTAACAGGCTTTTTTGGCCAAAAAGCCTGTTTGCCCATTTGCATCGAGTACTTAGGAAGTCTGTTAGAAATGCAGGAGCACAAGGCAGAGTGAAACAACCTCATGTGCTGCATTTACAGCTTAACTGGGAATCCTGTTAGCTGTTGGCACTGAAGAACCAGGCAGGAGACAATGCTCTCACCTCTTGGAGAGGTCACTTTCTGAGTGCTGGAGCAACCTTCCTGAGCCTTGGTAAAAGCTTTTCAGGAAAGAAGGGGCAGAGACAGAGGACGGAAGGCCAGGTGATGCAGATTCACCCTCATTGAGAGTGCGCCGAACCTCTACAATAGGGCTGTGCAGGCAACAAGAGAACACAGCAGATGGGTCAGCATGGATTTGGATACAACAAAAAAACATCCAGACTAAAGATACTGGCCAAGTACCTCATCTTGGCTTACGTTAACTTTGTTTCCCAGAAGATAAAATGTACCAAGTGCACTACTGGGCAGTTTCCCCGACGATACTGATCAGCTGTTACAGCTGATTTCTTTTAAGACACATGTCAATGACGTTGCACAACAGGTAGATAACCTTATTTCTTTAGCCTTATTTATTCTCAAAGTAAATTCAGAAAAAGAATCTCTGAAACGCTCAGAAAATATTCTTAGAAACTTGGTTACAGTAACTAGAACCACCTTGTTTCTCCCTTTCAGTTTTCTCTTGCTCTTGTAAATAAGATGTATTGCTAGAACACATTAGAAAGTAGAAATTATTTAAATGCAATATTTTTGGATAAATTTTTGTGAAGTGTTTAAATCAAGAACGGTAGTCCTACTACACAGTTAAATGTTACTTAGTAACAATAACAAGTGTCAGGGGGACATAAAATTTAATTCAGTTTCTTTTACTTGATTAATCCTCACTAGAAAAGGAAAGAGAGAAAAATCCCTGCCTAGAACCAAGTTGTTACAAACTGTTTTGACTGAAAATCTGCTGATGATGCCATTTAATCAGCAACTTCTTAAAAGTTATCATAAAGAAGTGAAGTTAGCAAGTCCTTCAGTTTGAACTGTCAGGGTTTCCTGTTTGCATACAACATGGTCAGTGTCAAAAAAAAAAGTTTATCTCAGTAAAAAACACATTATTTATCTCTTCAGAAACACAATGTAACAAAGCTATTTCAAGGCTAGTTTCTTAGCCTTCACCCCCACCCATTCTCTTAAACAGAATAAGCTTTTTTGCCTTTCTCTACAAGCTGGTGCAGCATTCACACTGATCTAGACATCAAATGGGTGAGAAATTATTATTTAAAGCCATTTTTAGAAAAAGGCCACAAAAAACACAATTGCAGCCAAGCATTGAAACAGATAAGTAGTTTGGAGAAATTGCTCCTCCAACAGAAAAAAATTCAGCTCATCTGGGCCTGAATCTTGAAAAGATTTTGGAGTTTGCACTGTCGGTTACTGTAAGTAGCAAGGGTGGAGGCAAAGAAAGAAAGTGCAACCAAAGAGGGCCACAATGAACTGTGGGGACCTCTTCTGACTGAGCGAGGAACTCCTGAAGGAACAGTGTTCCACATATTAATAGCTGGAGAGTCTCCAAAAAGGAAGGGGAAAGAAGTTACAGAGGGAAGCTCCGGTGAAAGGCAAACAGGGAAATCGCATGCCTCACAGTTCAGTGGAGGTGCTTAGTCTTTAAGTCCTTTTGTGAGAGTCCTCACCAGTTTTGATTCCAGACATACTCTCTGGGAGCTTGGCTAACACATCGACTGACACTTGAAGCGGTCGGTGCCTTTTGCCTGGCATAAAACCGTCCGGCTATCATTGCTGCGGTTAAAAGCCGCGAGGACCTCTTCTCCAAACGGCCTGACTACAGACACTGCCAAAAAAAGGCTCAGCTCAGAGGCAACAAATAAATAAATAAACAGATTGGCGCTGGCATCCAGCCTGATGATCAATTCGCTGGACTGATGCTTCCCCTGAATCACTAATTCAGGACTAGTGAGTTACTGCAAGGCACCAAACTACTGAAGAGGCAGAGAAGACAGGCTGAAAATAAATAAATAAAACTCAGAGCAGTGCAGAAACAGCTTTCACAAGGAGGAACATGGATAAGGTTCATGTACCAAAATCACAGCAGACAGCAGGCGTGTGGCGCGGCGTGCCCTGACTCACCTTGTTGCCTCGACACAGCTCTGCCGCAGCAGCGGGGACCGGACACTCTGGGCCCTGCCGTTCTGGAAGGTTATCCTCCGCCTGGCGCTGGAGGGAGGGTGGCTGAAGGTGTGTGCGCGCCTCCTGAACTGGGGGGAGTCCGAATCTTCCTCAGGAAACGGCTGCCAGGCCGAGGACACGGGGGATGCCGGAGGAGTAGCTGGCGGGGAATCGCCCGGCGAAGCGTCCTGAAAGGAAGTGCTGGCGGAGTGAGGCCTGCCGCTCTGCACCCTACGAGAGCTCCCGCCTAACCCCACAGATCGTGCACCGCATCGGGGCACCAAAGCCTCTCCCCTTTCTTGGTCATGGTCTATTGTATGCTAATTATCACCAAAACCAGACATCCTTTGGTAACTTACTCCAAA
>VYZM01016400.1:376250-444872 GCA_013398915.1 Dromas ardeola | reverse complement strand
ACGGCCTTTTTTAAAAAAAAAAAAAAAAAAAAAAAAAGAAAGAGGAGGGAGGAATAAAAAACATATACAATGCAAACAATATACTAATTACTCTAGGCATCCTCTCACAGGGATCAGCATTCCAGCTACTGGACCTCTGGCTCTTTTGGGAAAAAACAGGAATTGAAAAGACTAGGGAAACCGCTTTTAGCTAGTTTCCTCGACATATCGCGAGCATACTTCCTGTACCGTCATAGCGATATCCTGGAAGAGAGACTGTTATTACACAGCCAGTTTATGAGTAACTGTAGCAGGAAAACCATAACAGAATCTTCACCTCCTGGGAAAAACAGCAACCAATCCTCACGTGAGGTAAAACATTAAAAACAGGAAATAAAAAGAAAGTGAACAGAGTTCTGCCCGCTCGTCCCCATACAGCATCCCCAACAGCTGGTTTTAGGTCAAAAATTCTTACTTCCTTAAAGCAACTGTTACTTACAGAAAGGATTCTTCACCTTCAGAGCATTTCCTTTCGTTGAGATATGACCTTTTTTAATTACTTCAGCAAAACAAGGCAGAAGCTGACCAGAAATTCCCTGCTTTTTGTAAACGCAAGGGAAGCGTAGAGGGAAGGGGGGAAAAAAAAAAAAACAAAACAGACTGGCAATAGATTAAAGCTGAAGACTCAAGTCAACATATACGTCAGCTATCTTACGCCTTCCACCTCCCAGTGGAAATTTGAGTTTTGTAAATTGACGTGCTTTGTGCTACCTCCTTAAAATTGAAAGAGTGTGCCATATTTACGCTTCATTAACACCCGTACACAAAACATGCCAATTTTAACTAAGCTCCTTACATACTTTGTCAGAAGTAAGGCTGTTGCAGCGCTCAAAGCTGTCCACGCTACCCAGGCGGCCTCGCATTCGGTTGGCTCCCTACAAGAAAAAAAGGCAAGTAATTTAATCTGGTGTTTTTCCTCTTTTTCTGAAGGTTAAGCAAAGATGGCAACAGCTGCGCAGGTGAACAAGGGACAGTTCAGGCACGTGACACATTTGATGTAACCACAGACCACAGATCATGGGGCAAGCACTGGATTTTACAGGCAGTGACATCTTTAGCTGGCAAAACTGTATCTTCTCCCCCCTTGCTCCCAGGAGTTTTAAATCTGCAGCTCTGCTGTCTGAAGCGACTGAGTATTTCTTGATCCATTTGAGGCAAAATAGCTGAGTTGGCTTAAACAGGCAAGTTCCAAAATCTCCAGACTTCAATACCCTGCATGCACTCCAGCTAATAGATGCATTTGACATACGATCTAAACAGAGAATTTACTCCATTTCTAGACATTTCAAACAAATTAATTCCACCATGGCAAAAGTAATGAAAGCACTAAAACTGNAAACGCTCTCTGGCTGAAAAGCCAACCAAATAGCGCCACATACGAACAAGCCTGTTCAATTATAATGTAGATAACCCTAAGGCAAATTTGCTAGAAATTAGCGTTAGCAGATCCTTGCCGAAATTGTTAACAGTCATCTTGTTTCCCAGGAAGAGGCGACAGAGCCACAATACTTCTGACTACCTTCCACTCCTAACTAACTCCCATGAAACATGAGTGATGTCTGCTGTTGGACACTTACAATTGCTGAAGTAAGTTGCTTTCAGTACTTTACCGGGGGAAAAATAGTTAGGTTTTAGGAAAACTATAGGTACAGCTCCTCTCGGTATGCTTGCAACTACAGGGGAAGTTATATCAACATCAGCAGTATTTACTTAGCCTACTTTTTCCTGGTAAGATTTATTTTCAAGACTTAGAGTGCCCTTTAAGTACATTATCCCATTTAAGCTCATTACCAATGAATACTCTGCCTGAAGCATCTTTTCACTGACCCTCACAATAAAACAAAAGCAAAGGATAACTTGGAAGTTTCTCACTAGCTTTAAAAAACACACACTTTTGGCACTGTTCAGAAAAAACAACACCAGAAGAGGTTAGTGCAGCATGGGCTGGAAGAAATCTGTTCATAAGGTCAAACAGAGGTTATATTTATTTTTCTGAGGTACCTCATTAGGAAGCCACAGCCTGTTTTCAGTTCAAATCCCACAAAAATAAGATCAGTCCAGCAAAACAAACAAGTGAAAAAGTGACATTCCTCTGGGACTGAGGGGAGACAGAGCACAGAACCCAGCATGTTTCCCTATGGTGAGTAGCGAGAAGCTACTTCTTCAAGTAGCTTAAAATGTCACTTGATGCTATTTATCTAGCTAAGAAGCCATCCACTTAAAGTGTTCCTAGAGATCTGGTTACTGCTTACTTATTTCTAATTTTGTTAAGATTGAGGCTGCGTAAGTCTCTCCCCTACATATACTGACTTTTACTTTTTACTTAAATCTTTTTATCTACAAAAAGATGCTGAATATCAATTTTTTAAAAAACTGAATTTCTTTCCTGGTCTCCTTGTTACTAAATATACTTTAAAAAAAAAGACGATGAGTCGTGCAATAATTAGCATCCCATTACATCAATACCATGTGATTAGCAGCTGGCTTAAGGAAGGGAAAACCCACACGCGCCAATAGGTATTTGCTGCCTGAATACCTTCAGGAATTAGCCATGATCCATTAGGCTTGTTGCAATAGCCTGATGAAGAGTAAGAACTATTGAAACGGTCATTGTAGAACACACTAATGCACGACACAGTATATATGCACTCATCATATATACCTGCTTTAGCCAAATAATTAGTGGTTGAGCTGCACTGTAAATTATTTTTCTCTGTCTCGAATTGTGTAACCTTTAAATGGATCTGCAAGGATGCACCCCTATGTGTATCACGATTGATTACAGCATACTTCTGTGCCTGACCTCTTGCAGTTTCAGGTTAAAGACAACCTTCTTCATGACAGCAAGTCCACTTCATAAATAGCAAACTTCAAATGGCCTTAATCCAGACTCATGTGTCTACTTCTCTTGAATGCAATCATGGACTGTGTAGATTCTTTCACTATAACATGAAGCTCATCACAGTGGCCCTGGTGAGAAGGAACATACTCTACAAACAACAACGATATATAAGCAATTTCCCTTCAGAGACTCTTCAACTTAAGCAGTGCATTTCTAAATTATTTTTCCTTGACATGATTAGAGTGCTAGTATGTCCGTATATGGCAGGGCTGCTTTACTGTGTCATTCCCAGTGATGTACGCTTGTTCCACAACCACCACAAGGTTAGTGACCCACCGTCAGAGCTAGATCACTTTCCAGTCATATGTGCTTTAGATGTGGAAAAGAAATCAAGACTCAGCACAGGCATGACTGTAGCTGTCACCATTTGATATTCCAGACCGCTGAAATTATCCAGATCTTCTGACTGTCATTGCCCTCTTTTGTGTTCTCTCTCTCTCTCTTTTCAGACCAAGTCCACAGCGTGTAAAACTCACTACACAACATAGGCCAGATTTGACTAGGAGAGTTTTAATGCTAGCTTCAATCCTAGGTCAAATTTACACCTAACCTTCAGCACAAACAGTTCTAAGGACTCCCCCCGGCAAATATTTTGTCTCCCTTATTTATAGGGAACATCTGTGGCATACTACATTTGCAGGTTACCTTATGACATACCCACATAGGCTGCAGGACAAGTGCAACTTAGGCCCTAATTTAGCACGGTACTTTTAAAATTTCTAGCAGAAGGAACTTAATTTCACTGCTCCAAATTATATTCAGACCTTTGCCATCCAGTATTCACAGCTCATCACACTTTCCCCGTAACAACATATTGGATCCCAGGCACCCAGCCTTCTTCAGTTACTCCTCTATATGCCTATTCTCTGCTTTCAGGACTCCCTCTACTGAGCAGGGGACACTAAGAAATACTCGCAGCTCAGACTTCTTTAAAAGGCTATGTAATATAAGAGAGTTCCAGTAATAATCATAGAATGTGTTGGGTTGGAAGGGACCTTTAAAGGTCATCCAGTCCAACCCCCCTGCAGTAAGCAGGGACATCTTTAACAACATCAGTTTGCACAGTGCCTCATCAAGCCTGGCCTTGAATGTCTCCAGGGATGGGGCCTCCACCACCTCTCTGGGCAACCTGTTCCAGCGTTTCACACCACCCTCACTGTAAAGAACTTCTTCCCAACGTCTAATCTAAACCTATCCTGCTCTAGTTTATAAACCATTGCCATCTACAATTCCACATCATACCTGGCTAGCAACACTAAAGTGAAGAAAGCCTCACTTTTTAAAAAATCCATTGCTTTTTTTTTTTTCCCTGCGAAAGGACAACTTTGTCACTACTTTCTAAGGATTCTTCCTGATCAACATGAGTAATTTTAGCTATGAGAGGTGAGGCATTACTTCTCAGAACAGAAAGATTTCCAGTTTATGCAGGCACACTTAGTCACGCTTTCAAAAAAAGCTAACATGTCCGTTTATGGGGTCGTGCAACCATCCTGATTATTTTTTTTTATTCTGAAGCAACACATCTGATAATGCTCAGCTAAGTCACTTGCCACCTACAACAAACATTCATTATTCAGAAAAAGTTGCCTTTTTTCCCCTCTGTATGTGTGGCCTTACCATAAACTTTCTAGCACAGTTAAGTCACAATCAACCCAGCTATAACCCTCAGATTTCACAACAGGGTTATCGCTTCATTAAGTATTTATCAGACTGAGGCCAAAAACCAAAAAAAAAGTCTGATAGGTCTTTACTGTCAAGGATATTTGGGAGAGCTGGTGACAATGAGTTGTTAATCTTACCCTTGAGAAGATATTTTCCAGAGAGCTAGTCAAGGATTTCTTGGCCTTGTTTTTCAGAATGTCAAGTTTAAACCTGCCACCACTGGTGGTGCTTTCCGGAATCGTGCTGTTAGAAATGGTCTGTTGAAATGAGCAAGGACACAATTCAGCTTTGGCAATTCTTTTTGCAATTGCAGACCTCCAAAGACTAGATCTGGACCAAGTTACATAATAACATACCCCTGGCCTTTATTTATAAAAAAAAAAGACCACAAACAAAAACAAAACAAAAAAACCCACAGCCCCCCAAAAAACAAACTCATAAAAGCCCCACAGTTAAAGGCACATTTAATCCCTAAAGACTTGTAAAAGCACATCAATTTAACAATACTGTGACCCATTTCCTTTGCTAGGTGAGTTTGTAGTTTAAACTAAAAACCAATGCCCTCTTTATCCCTATTCCCCCTAGAAATGACTGTTTGGGAGTGGGGATCAAGGAGGGAGAGAAAGGACTGAAGAGGTATCCTCACACTGTAAGGAAATCTAGACCTAAAAATAATTGGTTATCCTTCTTCCCTCCCTTCCTGCCCCCCAAACTTAAAGAAAAAACCCAAGCATGCCACTGTAAATCAAATCAAATTACTTCTCTTTCACAATCCTCTCATAATTACAATACCCAGCTTCAGCTACCCATTGATGAACTCCAGCAGTAGCCCTGCTAGTATTCAAGGTTGCATTTGAATAAAGTGGGAGGAAGAAGAGGAATAATACAAAAATAAGCTTTACCGATGGTGCTTCACCAATGTGAATGTGTGTTTTCTGCTTAGTTTCACAGAGTTGGCGTAGATGTAAGATCACAAGTTCATTTTCTTCCTGGTCATTGTCAGGCTTCATTTTCTGTCAGTAACACCAAAGAAAAGAAAAAAGTTGTCTTTCGAGTCATGATTTGCGTATTTTCCCCTTCCATATATGTGTATTCTTTCAAGTTAATATATTGATACGCCAGATGCCAGAATGTACTATTAGTGTGTCAAATTGCACTACTGTTTGTGTGCCTTCATGCTCCTGAGCAAAACCGACCAAAGTTTTCCATATGGAGAATGCTACAGGTTGTGCAGAGGAGGGAGCCTTACGCCCACACATTTTGTTTCCTATGGTTGTCTGCCACTGTATAGCCTTATAAATGGAGTAAGAAACCCACAAAAACCAAACAGGCATTCCCTTCTTCAGGCAGCTAGAGAGGAGCACAGCGTTTGGAAGCCTAAATTACACTATACTTCATCTGCTTGAGTACACTTGCTTACACCTCTTGACCCAGAATAAGTCAAAAGAGAGCTTCTGCAAATTCCAATTACCTCTGATACCTGCATATCTCACCTGACCTCAACTCATTCCCACATCACTTTCAAGTAGGGAAATGCATTTACAGATGAAGATCTAAGCTCTGAAAAAAAATGCTCTTGGTATGAACACAGAACATCTCAGTGGACTTGGGAACCAAAACCATTCCGATAGCAGTGTAAGACACATGACGCTGGAGAATGCTATTTCAGTGTGATGCTTGGTGGAACAATAATAAATTCTACATCAACTACATAACAAAACAAACATAATCAAAATAAAAAACATCTAGTCCATTTTATCATGGTCTTTTTCAAATTTCAGACAACAGCATCTAACATATTACCTGAACACGTTCAAAAATGTCCGCTTGCTCATTGTCAGTTAGTGACGACAGATGCCTCTGAATTACAAGTTTGGCTCTTGGTGGATAGAGTCCTGAGAAAAGAAAGGAACATTAAAGATCCTAGATTCTCAAATGACGTCTCAAAATACTTTTGAAAAAATGGTAATAGAAGATATAAACCTGCATTTGAGCTTATATGAGTTTAACGTATGACACTTGTGTATCTGCAGTATCCATGATACAAAACACTTCAGCTGTTGCTAAACCACATGGCTTCATCTCCTTCTTCAGCAGTAAAAACAGAACTAGCAGCAGCTAAGTAGCTGGCTCCTATGTAAAAGGTTGTGCTCCCTGCCCCAGTGATGTCTTCTGTCCTAGTAGCAAGAGATCACTAAGATGGAAGCCTGACAACTGTATGGGAGAGGAGGAAGAGAGCAACATATACGTGTGTGTATATATATATATATATATAAAAATACAAATATAAAAAATAACTACAAAGATACTCAATGAACAAGATAATCAGAAGTTTTCAGACGTGTTTAATTGAAAAGTTTAGATGCATTTCCACACAAGGAAAGGGCAGGGTACAGGTCACACCAGAGAACTGAAGACACTTTTAAACGCAAGAGCAGCATAACAGCCCTAAGAATAAAGGAAAGAATTTCTGATGTTTGATGGAGTGTGTATTTGCTCACAGACCTTGTTCTATGAAGCTGCAAAAACTGTAGGGAAAACAAATCCCCCAGATCTGATGAAGATATATATTTTTTTCCATCCAAGGTAGATATTGTTCATAGAGAACTGCAATCAGAACAGATCAAGATTTTCCAAAGTCATGAAGCCCTGGGTTTAATTATGATAAATTTCTAGACTCTAAATGAAGCAGATGGATAAAAAGAAAAAGACACTAAAATAAGTCTTTCAGTCACTAAGCACAAAGTTTATGAAACTACTATTACAGTACTCGTTACTCTAGAAGAGATTTTATTTTGAAACTGGATACTTATCCCAGGCTCACAAGTACCTGTATTCAAGATACTTACGCTGCCTTATACAGCAGCCTCTACAGTTTTTCATTGACAGAAGACTTTCCCAGTTAAGCTTTATCACTTCTGAATATCTGTTGTAAACCCAGAAAATACCAGTCACGACCTACCAGAATTTCACTCCAGTAAGATTGTATACTTTGCTTTTCATCCACCAGAGGGAGGTAAGTAGCAACAGTCACTTTTAACGAAAGGGAGAACTGGCATTTACCAGCACCATCATCACCAGACCAGACAATACAAGACTAGTGTAAGGTATTTGGGTTTTTTGCATAAAACAAGAAGACATAGTGGAGTGACTATAAAAATAGGATCCTGCTAAAATAACTGCTTTTTAAAAATTCTATCGTGTAAGATTTTTTGCATGTGTTCTGGCATATATCACTTCCAGAGAAACTACAAAGGTTTGTATATTCATATTTGAAGCCAGGCCTTAACTTTCTACATTAGATATTAATCTCTTAACTTAATAATTTGTTTCCCGTAATAGAACTAGGTTTTGAAGTGTGTAAGGGAATAAATGCAAAGAAGGAAAAAATAATCCCACACAGGAAAGAACAAACACATGAGAAAGCAAGACCCCTTCTGATCACAACTGTCTTTTTACAACTTATTTTGAAAGCATGCATCTTCAGGAAAAAAAAAAAAAGACAGAAGATGAACTGGTGGGTTTTTCTGCTCTGCTTAACATTTGAGAGATGTACGACACTGAAAGAGTATATATTTATAACAAGCTATACTATATTCAGTGGCAATATCATTACTGCTGTCACACATGATTACAGAGCATGCAAAGTGATGGTAAGAATTGCTTATCGGGATACTTTTCCCTCTGTTCTTACACTGTTTAAGTTGAAAGCGCATGGTTGACATAATTAAAATGAACAGATACAGTACAATTATTCTAGAATAATCAGAAAAACACAAGTAGAAAATAAACTCAGCTGCTACCTTCAATTCTTTCACAAAGTTTGTGCAATGAATGCATAGGGCAGGCCTCACACAGTTTAATCTGCGTCTTGGCATTTTGCAGAGCTGCAGCAGTGCTAAAGGCTTGTTTCAGGGTAAGCATTACCTCATCAACCTAAAGGGGAAAGAGGGAAAAGACAGTATATAAACAAAAATGCATGCCATATACATCAAATTAGATTTATAAATCACACCATAGACAGGTGTTCTACAATAAAAAAACCCAACCCACTGTTTGCTGTCTTCTAAAGAGATCAAGGTTGTATTCCCAGCTTTTCCGCCTTTTCTGTGGATGCTCACCATCTTCGAGTTGTTGTTACTTCAGAGAGTGTAATTTTGAATATCTAACTGCAATTACTCAAAGCTTACTAGGCAGGCAGCTGCTGCTTTAAGAAGCCGCAAGTGGGAATTTTTGGCTTGAATATATGCTGGCTAAATAAAAAACATTAATTTCCTTTTCTTTAGGTTCAAGTTTCTCCTGTAAACTGCACATGCTCCCTTCTCAACGATTTTCCTCCCACTGCTGTACCATTTTAGAACAAAACCCCACAGACCCATCCTGCTGGCAGACAGAAGCTTCCCACAGCAGTTCACTTTTCTCCGGGCTACTAGACTGGCTACCAGCTTCATTACAACCATCAACTTATCTTTAAGTACCGCCAGTCTGCCTTGCGGTCTGCCCTGATCTTCCAAAAACAGTAGTGCTACGTTCCCACACACCAGCACTGTAAAAGCTCAACTTTTCTGTAAGAAAGGTCAAGGTGACAGCGTTTCTTTGCACTCATTCAAATACATTTCCCAGATCTTATATACTTGGAGTTCCCCTGTTGTATTTTGGGGAATACAATGCTTATTAAAAGTTGTTTACTTGAATCTTTGCATTAGCATGGAAAGGAGGAGACAACAGCCTGACAACAATCTTAAGAAAGAAACTAGTATTCTACTTCAGAATCAGGTCCTTGCTGTTGCCTGTTGCTTTTCCTATAAACAGGACGAAGAAAGCTGAAATGTTTGAGACCAAGACCATACAGTCTAACATTGGAAACATACAGACTTTTTTGAGGGTCTGTCACTTGGAAAAACAAACAAAACAAAAAATAAAAAAGGGCATCTGAATGTGAAAATTTGCATTAGTTTACGTCCCAATATGTTTAGGGTTTATTTATTTATTTATTTTAAACCCACAGTTTTAAGCACTACCAGTCATTTCTGGGTGCTCTCCCTTCTTTGCAATAAAACAGTGAACAGTGAATGTATGTACTGTAACACAGACTGATAATTTTTAAAAATTGGCAACAATGCCTCTCGAATGGAAAACCCACAGAACAGTGCTAAGCATATGGATTATACTAGACTAAAATTATGAAAACTGTAGCACAGACTGTAGCTAGGTTTAGAGCAAATATACACAAGACTACCAACATAGCCTGCCTGGCAGCACAAAATTCAGAAGGCATTAGGTTTTACAGCTTTGTCCTGCCACAGTCAAACTGTCACTGGGGTCCAAGCGATTGCATCTGAAAGTAGCTCAGGAATGTTAATTTCGTATTACATTTACCCACACATATCACTACCAGAATATGTAAAGAGGTTCACAAATACATGGTTTCTTTATACACCATATTTTAAGTCTTTGAATTATGCATGGTCAGATTTATCAATAGGTCAGATGTAACATTTTCTCTCAGTACAAAGATAGAGCTGATTTTCATAACAAGCTCCCATTTTGATGAAAATGCAGCCTCAGCTATCACTATACACCTAGGGCTGTTAGCTGTTTCAAGTTTTATTGACGTAAATCTATTCACTCTCAAGCTAGTCAAGGGATAAACAAATTATATTTTCAACTAGCTAGCGATTTTTAAGGTTAGCTGAGGAGTTAGCAGCTGTTAGCACAGCCATCAGGAACAAATATGTTTCAGAACAGAAACCAACCTCTTTTAAAAGTGTCAGAGCTTTAAAATAAAAATGTAGTAGTCAAAATTATTTCCTGTATGCATCTCATGTTATTAAGCTACCTGTATCAGTTAAATCACTGGCACCTGGAACTTCAGTTGATTGATACATATTTTATCAAATGTCCAATGGACTTTTTATAGTTACACACATCCACATGTATTGTGGTTTCCTTCTTCTCTGATCAGATGCTGCTGTTTTCTTCTCCTGATGAGCAAAACAGACTACAGGGAAAATGCTAAAGCTGCATGCAAGCTAAAGACACATGCAGGATCAGGCCAGTAGTTTAAACCCTACCCTGAAAAGTATGTTCAGGTTTTATCATCAGCTTTGTTACTGATTCAGTACATGTAATTACATGTTTAATGGGAAACCAAGTTTCTCAACAATTAGAAATGCAAGAGTTACAATCAAATATAGAGCCCAAATATGCTCACAGTCTGCATGTATGAACTCATCCATCTGCATTTTTTTCTATTTGTTATTGATACATGCACCAGTATAGTACCAGCATATGGATATATATAAACAGAATGTATGCATTTCCTACTGCACATTTCCCTATTCACAGATGAGGTCTCAAACCTGAGACGATGTGACCACTGAGGCTCAGCTAACACAGCAGAATAACGGACTCCCATAGTTTAGGAAATGCCTCCGACATGCTTCAATGGAAAGCTTAAGATCATTAATAAATACTTACCAGAGACTCATTTGCACACTGGAACACATAGCAAACATACTGGCTTAACCCAGGTTCAACAGATTCCCGGCAAATGAAGCCAAAGTGATCAACGTGTTTTATACCCTAAAAGAGTTTAAAAACAGCATTAGTGGACTATTTTATAAACAAGCTTCGTTTCCAAAAGGATCCTAAAAATGGTTACCAGGCTCCAACACTTCTCAACGCAAAAATCTGAGAAACTATAAATGCATACTCCTAATGATTTATTTCACAACTACAATAGCTATCTTTTAAATTGCTTTTTGCATTTAAACATTACATAAAGCTCTTTACACAATCAGTGCAAAAGTTATACAGCAATAGACCTGGACCTGAATTTCTTCAATTAGGAAAAAACAGATTTTCAGGGTAATGAACAGAAGAGTTCTAGGTTGTATTTGGAATTGCGTCTGCAGTGAAAACTTGATGTAATAAGCCTACACTAAAACATGGGACTAGAGTAGTGTCAAAGTAGCAACAGATCTTCACTTTCCTGTAATACAAGTTTGGACTACACCAAAAAGAGCAGGGAATGAGTGGTGACATGCCAAATTCCAACCAAATTCTTCCATAAATTCTTTGAGACTCAGTTACATACCAGAAGTTTCAAGACTTACTACACATTACTACTCATGTTTTCTTTCAAGATCCTAGTCTAACTGCTTGACAGGGAACGTTGCCTTGCTAAAAACAGCACTGAAGATCAAAGAGAGCTGCTTCCTAAGAAGCACTATATTCCCAGTCTCAGTTCATGGAACATGACTCACTATTGTTAAAGCTTTTGCCAATGTTTTTATCATCTGAGCATGGTAATAGTAGATTTTCTCCAAAAGAAAGCCTAATCCCTCAAGTTCAAATACAGAAAGCAGAACTCAGTTGCTTGGATCCATCTCCAAAGAAAACACCTATATCACAGAAGAGGGGAGGAGGCAAAACAATTTGCTTGTCACTACACTACTAGAGAAAACACTCTAGACAAAATTGGTAACGCACTACGTGACAGACTGAACATATTGTCACTACACACTGCAGTTTTTAAAAACAAAATTCAAAAAGCTACATTTGTGCTACTTAAATAAAACTTGACAAAGGTGCAGAGAGCTTCTAAGATGGAACAAATGGCATTAGTTTACTATAGCCCACACTAATCCTGACTTAACTGAACCCATTTTCCTCCGACACATGAAGTCTTCAAAAGTATAAAATGAAAAAGAACAGATGTATGCACATATGTTGATCTATGTAACAGTAAAATGTTGCCCTCTGTTTTGCAAATAAACCATATTTTCTTAAGGTGGTTCAGTGAGACATCAGTTCCCTCACTGCTGACAGTGCCTGAACAAGTCTATTGCTGCCTGATTTCTCAGTCTCCACAGAGGAACATTTGTGGGAGAGATGGACGTGACACTTGCACTGCTGAAGCGTAAATAGTACAGTATGTTCCTCAATTAACAGTATTTACATTTCTTTAAGAGGATGGTTGGACTTGTCATGCCAAAAGAGCTAAGTTGTTCGTTGTTCTGGGTTCCCTCAAGGTCAGCAAGGCTGCAACAAGAAAACTTCTACAGCTGTCTGACACCGGAGCCTAGACGGGGGTTTATCATCAATTGTATTTGCTGCTTCGACAATTATATGGAGTGCAGATAATGAATTTAATGCAGCAATCACACTTAAGCTATAAAATAAAAATACCTTTATTAGACTAGACTAAAAGAATCCAGAATGAAAGCTGAAGTGAACATCTCTCTTTATCGTTCATAAGCTTAGAAGAACAAACATTCCTAAGCTGCAGTCTCACAATACGCAGTAAATCATTGCCCTATAAATCCACAACAGAGAAGCCCTGTGGCTAGCACTGAGTTCTTAAAAGAAGCACTGATGAGGTTTATGCAACCAAATCCTTAGTCTTGAACAAATTAATGTTTCATTTCTATTGAACATAGAAAAAACCCCTGACTTCTCTAAAGTAGCTGTTTTGCATTAAAAAAAAACAAAAAACAAACCCCCCACAGTATTGCTAGTGCCTGTTTGAGTTATTCAAGCAGGCAAAAATAACAAAAGCCTTGCTCCAAACGAAAGTGAAGAGGTGGAATGAAAAATTCCACTTCCAAAGCCCAACACACAGCATTATCTAACACTATTTACTGTACACAGTTATTTTACTGAAGGAAAGCTAGGCCTTGAAGATCTGCCATGGTCTTGCTGGTCTCCACCATGCTTTAAAGTCAACTGAACAAAGGTTGTCCCTGCTTAGGACTGTTGTGTTTGTCTTTTACAAATATGTACATGCAACACGGGAACCTAGTACATGAAGCTGAAGTATCACTTTTATTCAATTCAGTACACCCACAAAATGAGGGAAGACTCAAGCCATCTGCAAATTTTGCTTTCCATACCATTGCTTCAAGAATCTCTTTGATCTGTATTTATTACAAAGCTACTAATGCATCGTTGTTTGATTATACTGTCCTGTTCTAAATTTGCACTTGCCTTTTTTCTCTCTACCAAGAGTAATACAAGTTGTAGTTAAACAGCAGAGTCGACTTAAGGGCCTGGACCTTTAGTTGGTAGCTGAAGACTCCACTTGAGTTACAATTACTGACCACTTCTTAATTTGTATTAGCATTGGTAGCACAGTCATGCAAGAGCAGATTTGTTATTAGCATTAAAATGAAAGCACATGGGGGTGAAATACAGATTTAGACCATGCCAGGAAGTGTACTTTAAACTAGAATAATTATGTTTAAGGAGGCCTGAAGTGATGCACGTGCATGGTGAATAAAGTGCCAGAAGTAACAGATGCTTAACAACAGCAAGATAGAAAGGTGAATCCCTTAGCATTGGCATTTAACTTTATAAGACACATTTATTTATTACTGGACATAGCTAGGTTCACCTATTGCCATATTCTCCAGAAAAAATTATGGAGGTGAACTGCTGTTTTCTGGAGGGCTGGTCTCATGCTCTTCTCCTTTCACTCCAGAGGCTTTCAGCTTAGCTGCTCAGAAACAGCACACTCAGAGCATGCTAAATGAAGATCAAGCTACTTCCAAAATGACATCCAGTGCTCTCCCAAAGCAGAATGGTTTATACTTTGTTTTCTGACCAATGATCAGCTGCCACTACCACAGCTCAGACTGGTTATTTTGCGCTCACCTTTTCTGTACTTCAGCTCTTTGGGAATGACATTGCCTTACTTTTGTGCAGTATCTACTTGAACCTGCTACCAGATAAGTGAAAGCCCCGATTTGAATAACAGCTCTCAGGCTTGTAAAGGAAAAATCAATACTTCAAGTCTGCTGCAAGTGCTCATGAAGCAACTGCAGTTTAGTAACCAATTTCTTCAGCTGTACTCCCCAAAGAACTTGACGCATCATACTTCATGCAGGATTTGTATATATGTTAGTCACAATTGCTCAAAATCCCCTCTATTTTTTTTTTTTTTTTAATTAAAGAGCCAATGACATAACCCAGCAATTTACTTTCATTCAGGGTAATTTAGATAGGATAAACTACTTTAAATTTTCATTTGAGACTAAATAAAAGAAAACGGCACAGAATGCTGAAAAAGTATTCTACATTTCTTTTTCTCTGCTGCCTATAGACCAGCAAAGGCGAGCCAGCTGAAGAACAAATAAATTCCTTTTCTCCTGATGATCTGTATGTTGCTTTTTATTAATGCTTACCTGAGAACATGAGGAGATATCTTTAAAATTCTTTTCAAGCACAACAGATTTGGTGTCTGGACTGATGAGGTTAACTTCAAACCTTCCAACCTGGTGGGGGGGGAGGTGGGGTGCAGGAAAGAAAAAGAGGTCTAGTTTATGACTATATTGGAGGCACAACATTTACAGCAACAAAAATGTCACAATCTAGCCTTTTCTTGTTCACATAGAGTACCACAGCTTACTCAGCAGGAACAAGGGTGCCACAATTCAGCCTATGTTGAGTAAGAGTATTTTAGCAAGAACAATACAATCAGTTGAATAGGAAGAAGGCTTGGAAAGAAGACAGCTACACCCCCCTTTTTCTTTTTGAGTTATTTTGGTCCAAAGATCACATGTTTGACAGACAATACCAAAACCTTTACTAAACAATGTGGCTAAATTAAAAGTTGCAATAAAAACCAGAATTTGTGGATTTATTAATTCTTTGAAAACTATACCATAGATCAACTGAGAAATTATGTTGATCTTAAGGTGATATTTTTTTGGTTTTGTCATAATTTCGGATGAAAAAGATTAGGCTCTGCAGCAAGCTGTCTTTCAGCTTTCCCAAACTGCTTCTCAAGCGTATGAAACTTATTCCATAGAGCTCAGAGAGTTTCTCAGCTAAATCCTTTTCATTACGAGTGATAGCTGTGGCTTTCTAAAGGGCAATGCATTCTCACTTCAGTTAGCATTTCCCCAGGAGAATAAAACGCAAGAATGATCTCTAAAGCAAATGGAAAGACAAAACCTAGGCATTTAGCCCCCTGTTACTTTAAGGTCCAAAGATTTTTCCTCTTCTGGGTCACCTCCTTTAAGTGTCCTTTTGTTTTCTCAATACAAGCTCTGAAAATGTCAAATGCACTTCAGGCAAGAGAAGAAATTACCATTAGGTCTGAAGGATGAAGCCTTCAGTGCAGAGACGTTTGAGTACTCATCTGGGAAAGACAAGCTGACCATCAGTACAATTTATCATAAAAGGGCTGGGTCAAACATAAGGCTGTGAAAGCCGTATGTGAAATTGTGAGCTTCTTTTTAATTGCCCAAAAAAAAGAGGATTTGTGCACATGGAAATCTTCATCAATTCTCATTTTAAAAGAATACTCACTTTTTTCAGCTATGTCCTAGATCTCACAATACAGATGAGCCAGAACTGCATGTAAAATAACTCCCTGGAAACGCTGTTCCTGTAAGTAATTATTCCGTAAGTAACTTCCTTTTCTTAAAATTTGCCTGAGCTCATTAGTTGAGGTAACTGCCTTAAGAAAATTCAGCTACTTGTGTTCCAATCATTTACAAACAGATACGTAAACATTTATGACAAATCATGAAACCTTACTGAAACCCATACCGGATCCATACTACTTCTCTTGCAAAACCTGTCTCAGCTTCAAACTGCACAGGAAAAGATACGGTGAAAAACCAACATGAAACCGCTCATCCTAGCACACACCTGGAACAACATTGTCCTGTTCTTCTCGGAATCGGAGGGCTGAACATGACTGGGTGCACTTGCATGTCTTCTGCGTGGCTGTATTTTCAGGTTTGTGTCGTGAACCCTTCTTTGCATAACTGCAGTGACACTGCTGCACCGGGTGCGAAACTCTTGCTGCTCGTCAAAGCCAGAGTCCTCTAAAATTCGCTCTGGAAATGAGCCACGAGTGCTGGCCAGGTTGGTCAAGTTGGTCTGGCTACCAACTGTAAACATCACAGCATGCCCTGCTGTGTTGTTTGGGCTCTCCAGTTCCTCAAATGGGCTATCCAATGGAAAAGCTGGCACATTTCCTTCACACAGGGGTAAGTCCAAACTTGACTCGTTATTCCGCTGCTCATTTAATAGCTTCAGGCGCTGGCGCTCATGAAGGCTGAATTTCTCAATGCAATCATCTATTAGTGTGGAGGGAGCTTTCTTGTGAGCCACCGTCACCTTTCCACAGTACAAGACCTCAAATTTTTGAGAGTCATAGAAGGCATCTTCACTATCCTTATTTGGTTTAGCATCTTTCAGCGCTGCTTTGGAGACTTGTCTTATGCTGCTGATGACATCAGGAACCTATGCGACAGTTTGAAAGGTCTGTTTAGTAGCCACAAATGAGACAGCACAGACAGAGATAAGTCACACATTTATTAATGTAAGTATTTACACAATTTATTTCTTCAGTAGAGTGCCACTCCTTTTTGGTGGACGGTATAAAAAATAGTAAATTCTAAATTCTGTATAGATAATTTATGCAGGAAGCAAAGCAAATAATTTCTTATTTTTTTTTACTGGAACCTGTTTCAGAACATAAGGTTTAAAGTTACCAGAAGGTCTATTGACAAATGTTCACTTTTTTTTTTTTAACAGATTGCCTTCTCTTTTCTGTAGCCCTCTTCCCACATTAGCATCTCTTGCTGATGTATTTTGCATAAGGCTATCACTGTTTCTTTGTTTCTATTTTGCTGAGTCAGATATTTTATTTTTAGGACAATTGTGGAAACAGTTTGATGAAAAAGAGACCAGCAATCCCCAGTTTCAACAGACAGTTTTGGAATGCAGGCAGCAATTGCATTAGCTCTCGTTTATTACCTACTACAAAAACTTCACCCCATCCACCCTATGACATAGGTTACTTTAGGGTCACACTTCCCTGCTGTCTCAGTAATCATGCAATTAAGAAGCACACCCAAACGTCTCTTCTATTCCGTCATTCTTGCTTACAGATTCCTACTATACCCTGTCAGGCCAAACAGTTCTCCAGTATAAACTCTCAATCTCAGCCCTGTATTATCCAGTCTTTTAAGGCCACATGGTGGTTCTTCCATTTTATCCCAACCACCTCGGGAGGATGTCTGCCTTCAGTGTCAACGTATTTACTATGTATGTAAGCTCCTTTTTTATTTTGCCTTCACTAAAGAAAACAAGGATTTGTTCAACTCTACTGACTGCAGATCAGAGTGATTCTAGTTGCTCTTTCAAGAGTACCTACCCTCTGCTTAACAAAATCTTTTTCTCACCAGGTCTCATCTTCTCTGGAAGGATACTGAATGGCATCACATTACGTGCATTGGGGAAGTTACTAGTGACAATGAGATCAAGAGAGAACATCTATCTTATTTTCTTCACAAGAGAAATCAGTTCTCAACACCCACCTAATCCCGTGCAATATAATATTTGATAATGTGTTTCACAGTACTTTTTCCATTAAAAAAAAAGAAAAAGATAACTCTGAAGTCATACCCTAGTAAATAATTCATGCTCCCTACAGTATCTCTTTCTTTCAGTCATGGTACCAGTTGAAACTTGCAAATGAGGCAGTAATCTCATATGCCAATACTTTTGCAAGTCACAATGGAAAATTACCTCGTCTTAATCCCCGTCTCCCATTACACATTCCTCATCCATTGGGCATCCACCTTAAATCTGCTTCCAGTTCATTTATTGCAAAATGAAGTTCAATTACCCTAAAATCTACTGACTGTTTGGCTTTCATCCCTATAGATGTCATCATCATCTCAGTTTTCAGTGAGGCTAAAAGTTAGTCTTGATACGACACAGATACTAGACTGTATTTAATCTTCAACTCATTCTCACTACCGGGCTGTTTCACCATTGCCCAAGGTGCGCATCCTCCCAGCCATGCCAGCTCAGCCGGACATGGACAATTCTCCCTTTATACATTCTGGTTCATATTCTAAGATGCAGCTCTTTTTCTACTGACTAATACTCTTATTCTTTCTATGGTCTGTGCTTAAAGAAGCTCTGGAGTTTAAATGCCTTAGCTCTTTGTTTCAGCAAAATTCGTAAACTAGCTGTCTTTTAATTAACATTTTCCTTTTTACAATCCAGAACCTGTTGCAGGACAATTAATTTGTATTTCTAGTCAAAGTAGAGTGAAAAAATGGTAATTCTGTTCAAAATGCAGAAGTTTTGAACAGAATTCAGAGTCAACTAGGATAAACAATGTCAGTTGTTTAATTGGCTACTTGGATTTTTAAAAAAGTGTACCATCATTTCCACTCCAATAACTGGGTTCTGCCACTTGCTCATCACTTTTAAGATAAAAGACTGTAGAATAAATTCTTAAGTCTTTCTAAGAACACCCAATAGCCTCCTAACACTTCCTATCCCCCCTGCCAGCAAATGTCCAAACAGGCTGGGCATAAGACACTACCAACTCCACCACAATAGGATTCCCCCTCCATCCCCTGCTCTCTCAGAGATCTCCCCCACAAACATATCCACAGAGTTCTAAGCAATTGCAATTCTACTTAAAACACACCACCCTACCATCCTATTTATCACTTGGTTTTACTCCCATCTCTTCCAGATCATGCGTACTCTTCAGATACTAGTATTCGAGTCACAATTACTATTTCACAATCCCTGCTCCCTGTATAGCTTTTGCTTCTACGTATCACATACATTGCTACGGTATTTTCACTTCAGCGTACACGGATCCTAGCATTAGAGAAGAGGTTTCCGCTCATACTGTGCTCAACCAATCCTTATTCCCTGCTTTGTTCAGACAACCTTTTTTACATTTTTCAGAGTGCACCCTCATCAGTCTTCACTTTTTTTTTCCTATTTTTTTAACCTATCCACAGAATTAAAGTGATAAATCAAGGTGAAAAATTGAAATTCATTTATCTCCAGAGTTATGAATACTTCTCTTACATACAGATGAAGAGGAAAACAATGTAATACAGGGATATCACAATGGACAAGAAATATCTGTCAGACAGTCCAGAACCAGTTCCAGATGCTTGTTGGTTGTTTCATGGATTCTCTAGATAGTACGGTGTGAAAAACAGCTTCAAGTATAAGATGCAAGAGAGATAACAACATTGCTAGGCAATTAGCCATACACATAGATTTCATTGGTCTTTAGTGTAATGAATAACTGTACACCGATGATGATGTGCCAAATGATTGACAATGTGCCAGCTTGTACTGTTAGACCTGATGCTCTTCACTTCCAGAGTAATACTACCTTATCAAGAAGCAAGCGCCACTACCATCTGAGACATACCTGATCAGATTACAACATTTTCATTTAGTGTTTTGACTGTGGACAAAAAACTTAACTTGGATCAAGTGGAGTCTAAACAAGAGTTTGCATCTATATTTTCCTGAAGGGCAAGATACAGGAAAAGTTACACAATTATCAAGCATAGTAACCATCCCAATGTGGCTTTTTACACATTTCTTTGTCATAATCATTGGGTTTTGATATTTTGCTCCTCTGTAATTCAAGAAGCCCCTGTCACAAAAGTTTCGCCATCAAAGTTGTGTAACTTTTTTGGATTCGGGTATTAGCTTATTACCTGTTAATGTTGAAATTGCAGGGCAAAGTTGGACAAGACAGTAAGCAGAACAGAGATTTTAAAATACTGAATTAACAGGATGAAACTACTTAACTACTTTCAGAAATCAGTTTAGCAATGTTAAGATGACAGACTCCCGAAACATTCAAAACTTATTAATGTGTTTCCAAGTTCTAGTATTTCCTTGTAGCAGTCTCTGAAATTAAGCAGCCAAAGGGGAGAAATAGGATTCTTATTCCTGAGGCCCACAGATCTTCCCGGACATACACTACCAGCTGTCACAGTAGAGCAAAACAAAAAGGTTAAATGAATTATCACTTAGTTTTTCAGCTGTATATGAAGGAAATAAATATTTAAGCAATTAATTTACCATACTCAGAATTTTTGTCATCAAGTCTTGAAGACAGTTATATCAAAGGGAGACTGAAGTAGAGGAGGATGGTGGTACTACCACACTACAGTGGTACTAGTGCTAGGGCAATGCAGGAAGATTTAATTCTCCCACGCTTTGCCTCTCCCAGGTCCCATGATCTAAGGGCCTATCACCTTTTCCAAATATTGCTGGGCAGAGAAGGAGAAGATGACTGCGTCCTAAATGGAGTTGCAGAGAGCTTCTCAGGCAGAAAGGCAGGAGCTGATGGTGCCATGCTAGGACAGCAGTTCTCAAACCAGAAGGCGAAAGCAGAAACATAATGCCTATAAGTATTATTCATGAAGTTCCCCTAAACTGTTGAGGAGCAGCAGACTATTACATGAAGTGTAATAAGGCAGTTAAAAAAAATAAATTTTAAAAAAAGAAAGGACAATACAAGCTTGTTAGAGATAGACATATTCCCAGTCTATACAAATTAACATTATAAGCATCTTAAACTGACATTCTAAACTTTAATTATCCAGTATATTGTATTTATTGACCACAGAATGTAAAAAGTCTATTAACTTCTCACTTTAAATGCTTAAGAGAAGAAGGGACCTTGACAGGCTGGAGAGGTGGGCCCATGCCAACATCACGAAGCTCAACAAGACTAAGTGCAAGGTCCTCCATCTGGATCGGGGCAATCCCAAGCACCGATATAGGCTGGGCAGTGACTGGCTTGAGAGCAGCCCTGAAGAAAAGGACTTGGGGATACTGGTGGACGAGAGGCTCAACATGAGCCGTCAGTGTGCACTTGCAGCCCAGGAAGCCAGTCGTATCCTGGGCTGCATCAAGAGAAGCGTGGCCAGCGGGTCGAGGGAGGTGATTCTCCCCCTCTACTCTGCTCTCATGAGACCCCATCTGGAGTACTGCGTCCAGTTCTGGAGCCCCTGCTACAAGAAAGATATGGACGTGCTGGAACGTGTTCAGAGAAGGGGCACGAGGATGATCAGAGGGCTGGAGCACCTCTCCTATGAAAACAGACTAAGAGAGTTGGGGTTGTTCAGCCATGAGAAGAGAAGGCTCCGAGGAGACCTTATTGTGGCCTACCAGTATCTTAAGGGGGCCTATAAGAAAGCTGGGGAGGGACTTTTTAGGATGTCGGGTAATGGTAGGACTCGAGGGAATGGATTAAAACTAGAGATGGGTCGTTTCAGAATGGACGCTAGGAAGAAGTTCTTCACCATGAGGGTGGTGAGGCACGGGAACAGGTTGCCCAGAGACATGGTGGAAGCCCCATCCCTGGAAGTTTTTAAGGCCAGGCTGGATGGGGCTCTGAGCAACCTGATCTAGTGGGAGGTGTCCCTGCCCATGGCAGGGGGGTCGGAACTAGATGACCTTTAAGGTCCCTTCCAACCCTGACAATTCTGTAATTCTATGATTCTATGATTCTAAGAGGAAGAGCCCACAAGCAGAAGCTGCAAGGTCCTTAGGAACTAACACACACATCATCACACAAAAAACCTGAAAAGTTGTCAGAAAAAGAAACAAAGATCCTGACAAGCTTCATGAAGAACTAGACACATATTGTGTATTATCTAGATGAAGGGACTAAACAACATGCTTACTCAAATATGTTGGAACAGCACACAAAGCTTTCTCAAGTACAACAGTGACCCCATGTTAAGCAGTTACAGGGACACTGAACTCTGTCAGGTATTAATAAATTGATACCAAACATAAGAGATGCAAGAGCTTCAGATGAGCTTTTCTCCCCTCCAGAACGTCAAGAGCTGCACAAGCCTTTCAGGAGCCAACAGTGCCATATGAACTTTAAGACCCTTGAAACAATGCTCAGAATGCTCAATGAATACAGCCAAGAGAACTCAGAATAGCAGAGATCATTCCTCAGGGCCTGCACCAAAATCCCCACAAATGCAAGAGGCCAAGACGACAAGGATGGACACCGGGCACCATAAGTACAAGACTAGACGGTGATACTAGTTCTGCTCCACAGTATAAGGAACACTCCAAAACTTGGTTGAGGAGAAAAAAAACACAAAAACCCACACAACAAAAAAACAAACCACACCAGCAAAACCAAACATACAAGACTGTGGCAAGTAAGAAGAGCTTCATAATGACATTAAAAGAGGCAATATTTCACTCCAGGGAAACAGGATTGATCTAATAAGTCTAATTAAGGAGAAAAAAAAAGACCACTTGGGAATCCAAATTAAATTTGTTATTATTCATATTTGAGTAGAATAGGATTGTATGAATCACTCTTCAGCCAATTAGATCTGATTCAATACATGGCGATTCAATAAGCAAAGTTAGCTGTACTCAAAACAGATGGCACTGCTCGAGTTCTGCATCACCGACAATAAGCTTCAGCTCTGAATATACAACATAAGCAGCAAAGTGCGATAGACATTATACTGTCATAAACTCTGTTTACTACAGACAGCAGAGTTTCTGTAAGCTGAAACTAATGACAACATCCATTTTAGCCAAATGGTCCCCCGGTCTATTCCATTTGCACCTCACACCCCCTTCGCCCCACCTCCCCCATGACCTTGGTTATAGACCTTACGAGCTACTGCAGTACATCATCCATTTGGCCAGCTAGCATAGAATAAGGCTGCAGCACTTAGCTCTGGCTAGAAGACAGATATATTAATACCCTAGATCCGCTAATTCCAGCTCTGCAGTTCATGGGCTCCATCCATGTCTGTCCCCTACGACTAGACCTACAACAGAGTCAATAAATAATGGAAAGCAAACATCTTCCTCGTGCATAAGCAGTACACTATACAAAGTGCATGTGAATAGTACTGCCAAGAACCATTCTACTATACATCAAGAAACTTCACTGTGTTCAATGCAGAAACGTATTTTCATGTTGGAAATACCAGTTTAACTGATGTAACTAATGCAAGCTCTTTTATTTGACTTGATTAAAACCAAAGGGAGGACTACAGGAAAATAAATAATGTCAAATATAAACTTTCTTTGCACATCTTCTCATGTCATGCAACTAGGGTTTTGTTAACATTAATTCTACCTTTATCAACCCTGCCTTAAAACCCCCAAAAAGAACTTCAGTTATGAGGTGCCTATCACCAATATCTTGAAGTTGCAAAACTGAGAGGCTATCAAGGCTACTAAATCATGCATGCTGCAGCATAACACTATAACAGTTTGCCACAACTCTAGAATAGGCAGAACATCTCCATGGTGATACTGCACGCCCTCTTGAACAGCGGTGGCAGAAGTTGAAGCATAAAAAAAAAAAATAAAGAAATAAAATACTCTCTTTAAATTTACAACAGCCCCCAGTGAACAAAGGTGGAATTGCCCTTTTTGCTGGAGGGATAACATTCAAATGCATCCTACAGTAATTACCAAGCTGTGCTTTCAATTTTAAACCAAACTTAGAACTTGAACGCCACAGATACTGCAAAGAAGAACAAAATTCACTTGCTGTATATCATTGTTTCCACAGCTGGACAGAACTTCACTGTGCGAGAAGCTGCAGCTCTTGTTAGTTTGTTTCTAGCTTCTACATGGAAAATTTCCGTCTGGAATTTATTAACAAAGCAGAGCCCCTCTTCATACCATAAAGCTTATAAACATTAGCATGACTGTGAAGTACTAATCTAACAAACATGCCTAACAAATCTGGCTACTTAATGACAGCAGTTCTAGCAAGGCGATTATTTTCAAAGCAAGGAAAAAGCTCGTCCCCTCTCGGTCCATCACCACGCAAGCTGCGGTGTCAGATCCCTTTCACCATTCAGAGAGATGCAAGATGAATGAACTTCACACACACACATACATCGGGAGCAGTCAGTACCTTCTGTTGTAGGCTCCAGTTCAGAAGCAGAGGCATGCCCAAGCAAAACTGTCACCAAACTCTGGTGTCATGAACATGAGGTCTCGGCAGCAGATTCCTGCGATAAGTGAGTGCAGAAAGCTCCCACTCTCACAAAGGGCTGGCAGTGCTGTCACAGCATTTCCTCGGGCTCGGTTCGTGATATCAGGGCGCAGCCAGAGCTCCGCGCAGCAACCGTTATTGCTTCAAAAGCCAAGTATTTCCTGACTTCGGGCTGGAAGTGCCCGCGCTGCCTTGGATTTGAATAAAGAGTCTAGCTATTTACACTTAAAAATGAACAAAAGAGAAACAGGATACCGTACAGAAATCAACACCCCGTGCTTTGCTAATTACTGAAAGAGTTTGACAGCTATCAATTAGAAACCAGCGCAATATGAGAAAAAATTAGGAGCAATCGGATATGACTCTCCTTTCAGTTAGTGTTAAGTTGCAAGATAGGAAAACCCAGCCACAGCAGTGAAACATGTACAGAGACAAAATAACCCACATAGCACATCCTGCTATGTATCAGGCATTCAACACTGAGGCAAAGTTTTTTATCTTACACAAAAACACACCCAAATGCTAGCCAAAGTGCAGATATCAATAACTATTCTCAACCAGAAAGAAGGGTGGGAGAGGGGAATGAAAAAAATATGTTTTCTTTTAACTGTTGTAAATGTTTTTACTGACATCCCGTTAGTACAGCACTGATCATCCAGACCTTTTGTACTACTAAATCTACAGCAGTCTGCTGCTTCACATGCTGGTGACAGCGCTCCACTTAACAGTTTTCACCATTAAAAATGCATCTTTCTGATAAAGAGATAAAAGACCAGATCAGAGTGATTCAATCTATGAAGTCACACAAGCAATTTGTTGACTTTGTTTATGCTAGAGATATTTAGAAACTGGAACAGAAGAATTTGTCTTCATTAGCTGACGTAGTACTGAAGGAATACCAACCATCTTTGGTTTTACAGAAATGAGGAAGATTTGTAGCCAAGAGAAATGCCATGACAAAGGCAAAAGAACAACAGGCAAATTGCTAAGCATTTCTATAACCCACCTGCACTTAGTGTACTTCTAAAAATACAGTTTAGAAAACACAAAGTCAGGTTCTCAGCAGGCAGCAATAAGCATCTGCCATCAACCTCAATTCATTCTGCTGCAAGTCTGGGCTAACACAACACAAGCCCAGTAGCAGGAAAGCTGTAACACAGGGGCGGGCAAAGACAGACCCTGTCAAAGCAGCTTTTGGAGCTTCAAGCTGACAGTCACCCCAGGCAGCCAGTGCTTTCACATTTCTGCTGTTCTCTACAGGTTTATGAGTGTAGCCAAAGCTTATAGCAACAGAAAACACAGAAGGAACAAGCCAAAAACCCATTAAAGAATTGCATATAGTAAAGTCTTGCTTTCAGGAAACAGAGTCTTCTTCCTATCTGCCTGGCCTGTATTTTTTTTCCAGGTGACTGGTCAGGACCCAACTAGGTTTGTTTCTAAAGAGCTACTACAGAGCAACGCACTTATTTTACTCTGACATTGAACCTCATGCCATATATTGGGGAGATCACATACTCCTGCTGAAGGCAAAGCTGAAGACTACCACTAAACTAGCCTAAAGAGAGAGAGATTTTTAGATAGGTAAAATAAAATAAAGTAAAATTCAGTTCTCAAAATTATTCTTACTCGAGATCAACTCCAAAATTACTTGTGCTATTTAGTTTTGATACAGTCACTGGGCAGGAAAGTCTACCGCAGTTGCACAGCTTACACGTAGAGAACCTAGCACATTACCTAATTTGCGACTGGAAACTTGTGGATCACCTAACACCTTCTGCGTGCGACACATGCAGACAAGATGCCAAGTCTCCAAATTTAAATAAGCAGTATAATGATAGAAGGTGGATCACGTTACTTAACAGGAAGGAATGTGTAAGAGTTACAAGATTGTTTGGATGCCTGGGGCAGACAACAGATGCCTTTTTTTATACTTGCATGCAAGCACTCTACAGTAGTGTTATCAAAGAACTTCAGCGATGGCAGTGACAGCAGAGCACAAGAGGGACATTGCTTTAAGTAAGGAAGGTTCTTGCATTCATTATTTCACTCCTACGTTTAGGCCAGACAAACTTAGCCTTTTCCACCTTCATGATACAGCTCACACTCACACTGCTTGACTACTGTGCAACCCATGGAAGTGTCAGTACAGAGCTCTCATGACGATCCATATGTTCTTTGAATACGTAGAATAGTCACCTACCACTTACATACTTTAAGCATAGGCAAGTACTCTTGTTTCCAAGTTTGGAACATAGTTCCCAGTTAAAGATTTAGCAAAGTACAGCTTGCTTGTAACATCAGTTCATATTAAACATTGCAACTGCTTTAACCCAAGGTTTTCCAAACTATGAAAGCACAAATTCAGATATTAACTAGGAATTTCCTCCTAAAAACACTGCATTTTTAACTTAATTTCTAGTAAGAGATCTATTAAGATGATGATGTTTTTATGGACTCCATCATATTTTACACATACTCTATTTTTAAAAGGGCTTGCCTGAGAAGATAAGGCTGTCACATGAACAATCCCAAACAATTAATACATTCTCTGCATTCACTTCCTTTTGAGGAAGGGAAAAAAAAAAAGCTACAGTTGCAGAGCTCATTGAAGTATTTTGCCATTTATGGTCACTTATCCACTTCTCAAAAACAGATCAGAAGATAGTGAACTTCATTTTAGCAGATTTAAGGTGCAAGTGCTAAGACTGAAATAAGTGCCTCATACCCCATTTTTAAGAAAGCGGCAGAGGTTTTCAATTCAGTAGTTTTAGATAGAAGCTCTCGAGATTTTAATTTAAACATATGAACTAACACGATTCACTATGAAACAAACACACCTTGGAAAGCATGTTTTTCCCTAGCCAAGAGATCAAGGTTTCAGGACTTCTGCAGGGCAGACCATGATGACTCCTGAAGCAAGTATCAGCCCACATTTGGTTGAAGACCACTTGCATCTGATTTCAATGGCTGCCACTACCTTCCTAACTTATTTGCTACAATAACTACCTTCTTCTGTCACTGAAGGAGAAGATGGTAAGTGGTTAGTAATTCAGCACTCACTCCAGGAGATCGGAAAATTACAGACTCTATTCAGTCCAAGAGTTTTAGCAGGTATCTATGTATTTGGTCCAGAAAAAGTCAGGCACTGCAGTAACTTCTAGCCCCCTTAACGAGGCTAGAAGTTCCTCAATGACGCGAAACCAAGGAGTTCGGTCTTTTCCTATTTGATGCTTTCCCAGAAACTCCACTGCAGTATTGAGAGGTTTCAGACTACGAGCTTGCCTTAAAAAAGGCTCTGCATATAGAAAGGTGGACATCAAAACAGCGTCAAGCAGCTGGTGACGCTTCAGCAGAGACATAAAAAGAGTTACTACCCAGTTCAAGACTCCTTTTCCCAAAAGGACATTCACTAAGAAACTGTGAAAGACAAACATACACGATTTATCAGACAGGTAGAAAAAAAGAGGACTGCAACCTAATAGCCTTTCAACAGCTTCTCCACCCCTGCCAAGTAACATTCATTAGTTTTCTAGTACTTTGGAAATACACACCTGTACAAGTTCCAGCTCGTCTGGTAATCTCACAGTTCACAAGAGCAACTGCATTATCTTCCAACAGTATCGAATACCTAAGCAACTAGTAGTTACAATTAACTTTTCCCAGATAACAACCAGCAAACAACCCTAGCATAAACAGTGAAAGAGGTTTCAAAGCCATATCGATCCACATGCCGAATTCCCAACAGCTTCGAAACCAGGTATCGGGCAGAGCAGGGAGATTCCACCTAACCAGACTTCCTCCTGCACCGAAGTCTTGAATCACCACTCTGCCTGGTAGAGACAGAGGAATAATGGATACCACGCCTGAAGGCAGAGCTAACACACCACAAAACACCAAGCACTACTCTCACTGGGAGTCACGAGAGCCTAATCTTGTCAATCACCAATTGTTAAAAATACTAAGATTTCATCAGCTGCTTATGTTAGCTGTGAAAAGAATTAAATACACTTAGATAGTTCAGAAGTAAAACCGTACAGACACAGCTGAATGGGTATTTCAGATTTAATAGCTGAAAGGAGTTAAGTGCACGGTTGTTTTACTTCTTCACACAGAAGAATTCCAGAAGAGCTACAAAGTTACTGTTAATAATTAAATAAATTTAAAAAAAAAAAAAAAAAAAAAAACAAAAAAAAAAAAAAAAAAAAAAAAAAAAAAACAAACCCAAACCCAACCCACAAGACCCAGGGGCAAAAGAAAAGGAAATGCTTTCCCAGGAAGCTTTGAGACAAATGAGTCAATGAAGTAAAGAGACAGGAAGGTCCTTTCAGAGGAACAGCTTCATAAGGCAAGACTTTTGCTCCAACAGCAACATACATGGTGAATAATCTAAGGGTTTGATAAAGACCCATGAGACCATTTGCATGCATTCCCAAAAAGCTTGTGAGAGAATGTTTCGTTTTGTTTATGAATCTGGGTTCTAGAAAACTGTAGGGAAAAAAGGGAGCATAAACACACTCAGTTACTGGGTAAGGAAGGAAACACAATAGGTGATGAATACAGAGAATCAAGGTGGATGGGACGGAGTTGTTTCTGAGGGTACATGGGAACTTTCTGTTTGTTTTTTTAGGGAACATTTTCACATACCTCAGGTAAAGTAACTTTTGCAGTGCTTCACTAATTGCTACTCATAGATACTACTTGTTTCAGTACTGCTAAGCTTTATTCTCTCAATGTAGTATGCCTGATAGATATTTCTCAGCCAGCAGTTGCATGGCACTGCCCAACAACATAAACAGTAAAATTTAGGGAATCAGCTTTTGGGATTAGCTTGAGTCTACACAGGTAAGCAGAACAGGCAGGTTGCATTAACTAGAGCTAATGTTGCTAACAACACAGGAAGAGTGGCATAGGTTTTATCATGTCCTAGCACTACAATCAGAAATATACCCAGGATTTCTGGAATTTAAGTTCATTATTAAAGCACACCAAAGTCCACACTGCTTTACCCTCACCAGATGAAGATGTGGTACTATCTTCACCTTACTAGTACTATTAGCTCATATTACTTGGGGATACATACTAAGGTACGTTCCCTGTATGTAGAGGAAAAGGACAGCACAGCCCCAGCGTCTAGGGCTTGGCAAAAGTATGCTTAGATGTAACATGGCAATCCCCGTCACGTGGCTCCTGTCTGCCCTGGAAACTAAACTCCCATTTCTGGGCTGAAGGGGCAGGGGCGGATGAGAAGGGAAGACTGGTTTTGCCACTGACACAACAGCATTCTTGTGACATTTAAATAAGGTATTTTGAAGGATAATATAAATCCCATTCACTTCAGATTACCACAGGAGTTTCTTAAATCATTTCAGCTACGGTATTTCTTGTTACGCTCATCTGCAATCAAAACAAGATATGGCTTCAAGTAACTCAAAGTTTTATGAAAGAAGAGATCGGGTACTTATTTCTGAAAGACGACAGTTTTCTCTGGACTGATGAACTTAAAACTCAGTTTATCCATAATTTCATCATTCCACAACTAAAGCTATTTTTTACTTACAATAGCCCACATTATGAAATATTTCTCTCTGCAACTGAAAATCAGTTTGCTGAAGAGACTTAGCAGTGAACATCTAATTATTAACAGAAATCATAAAATAAGCTCCCCTGAGGAGTGAATTTCATTCCTCCTGCCCATCAACTCTCCCTCCCCTGGGGGAGCTTAGCCTATCTGGGAATTATCTACATTAGGAATTTATTCTTGGCTGCGTCTGGATGTCCTGTTCTCACTGAACTCAAGGCTGAAACTTGTTTTGCAAAGCCAGCAAGGAAACATGTCAGTTGTATCAATAAGGGTGAGCACATTTCATAATATATCCGTTCTGTGCTTCCCAGCATCGTATCTGGGAAGGCAAGATATGTCTTACCACGCCTCAGTCTTTTGCATGGTGGGATTCCCAAGCATGCCTTCCAGTTTCAGCTGGGACACCCACAAGGGCTTCCAAAACAATTCCATACATTTCTATGGGATAGATACCGGTACACTTCAGGGAGGAACAACAGAAATCTCGACTCCAAGGCTTATGCCAAAAATTACAGAAATAAACAGCACTAGTTATGTTTATTATTCTCTAGGGAGTTTTTAAAACCATTTGGCATAGTCCCTGGTGCTGTAGTTTCTGTTTCTTCACGAGCTCTCAAGGACCTGAAGCTAGCATAGGATACAAGTTGGCTCATTTCTGTGTTTTTGCTCTCAGAAAAACTTAACATCTTGCATAAATTAGGTAACTTGAAAAGAGAGTTGTGATACAATGAAGCAGGTGTAACAGATTCATAGTTTAATCAAGGGAATTTTATTAGAACTATAAAAGTTCAGAAATTAATATGGACAGTCAGCTAGAAGCAAAATCTGAAAAACACACAATTCATTTGAGGAGCCCAATTACAATTCATAGATCAAAATGGCAGTTTAATTCATAGGGATTTACATGAATAGAAATGAGTAAAACTGAATATATTAACATCTCCATATTTTTAGGTGAATAGAAGCCAAGTTGATCCAAGTAGAAAACTTTTTTTGTTTGGGGCTTTGCTTGTTTTTGTTTTAAGGGGGACGCACACACACCCCACTATAAGAGGGTTATAATGCATTGGAGCAAACAATGACAAAATTATAGGTGAAATACTAGAAAAAACGTAAGGACAGCCAGGTTTGCTCCCAAATCCAGTACCTGGTATGTAAATAATTTCAAAGTGGCATATAAGAGTAGCTTTCTGCAGCGGTGCAACCTGCCTAGCTGGGGCTGCTTTCCACAGACACTTGAACCCGCATCCTGTACAGATTTTTACATCCTGTTTCTCTTCACGGGAACACTGGGAATGACTAGCTCATACTCAGATGTTCAACTTAATATCAGACTAAAAGTACTGCACTTCTGAAGAGTCTGCACAGTGATGTAAAAGGAGCTTCTACTGACTCTACTACATAAGACAGCTAACCTGTGTTTCACACTGCAGAGAGGAGATTTACATTTTTCTGGAATTAAACAATTTGGAATTGCTCACCAGCACGTAACATTTGAGAAATTGTATTACTTTCCATTAGTAGCAGCTTCATGGTGATTGTTAGCCTAATTTATTTAGATAATGCGTGCACTGAGGCTGACCATAACGGACAGAGACTCTAGCAGGACGCATAAAGTAGAGCTGCTGCAAGGAAATTTTAAGGCTTAATAGCATTTTTTATACATATGGTTAAAATGCTACTGAACAGCAAATTTAAAACTTGTGCCCTCTTGTATTAAGAGCATAAGAGGAAAGCACTTTGAGCACCCACTAGAAATCAATCTATGTTAAGAACATGTTGAAATAAGAGCTAACCAAGGGGAAAATAAACAAAAAACCCCAAACTGTTACTTACAAATTCAGTCAGTTATGAAGACACAGAACAAAGCCCATTATCAGTTGCTGGATTGACAGGTCTGAAATTTTTAGGTACAAAGCAGCAATGATAGTTTTTCAAGTTAAAAAAAAATAAAATTATCCAAAGTGTTAAAGCTGAGTGCTCATCACTTCCGGAAACCAGTCATCGGTTTAAGTAGACAAACAGGTAAGTAGGAGGCTAATCTTAAGGCAACACTTCAGAGAGAAAGGAATGACAGATACACGTCATGTAATAACATATATTACACCGAGTGTTCTTAAGTGACATTAAAGTGAAATATATGATGCAAGACATACAAAGTTTTTTCTAATGGCAAATACATGAATACTGTAAGATTCAGATACTGGTGAAGAACAACTGGCAGTGCTAATATTTTATTCAGGGTTTTTGGTACCTATGAATATAGGCAGGAAATTAAAATCAAACTGAGGTCAAGCTGCTGTAATATATGTTGAGTGTAGTAAGTATTTTGCCAGAAATAAACAATGCAGAGTCATGTTTGTAGGCAACTTTTGCCAAGAGTCCTTGGCTGTTAATATATAGCTACACCGATTGTTTGCTGTGAATTCCCAAGCAGTTAAGAACTGTTCATGATGCACAAGCTGCACAGACAGCCCTACCTCAATAACACCTAAGGGATGCACACTTACCACTCAGAAATTCGGATTCCCCACAAACTTTAAATATTATGTCCTATTTCATAGTCACAGTAAGAGCTGTCACTTACTCTTCTAAGGAAAAAAAAATACTTGTATAATGTTACCCAGTTTATGGAATACCCTACAGTTTCATTCTGAAAAAAAAGTGATACAGACAGTTGGAAGAATATTCATGTACTATAGAAGGATTTAAAAAGAGAACCTTTATTTGCTTTATAGTTGTGATGCATCAGCTTCAGAGTTTACAAGATTCTTTGCACAGAAAAAATCTGTGGAAACCAAAAATAGATACTTGATGGAGAAACCAAAAACCCGCTGCTTTTTATTAATGTTCTTCTGAGTTTTGTTCTTTCAGGGTTTTGATTTACCATGCTTTTCAGGGGGAAAAAAAAAGGACCTGCAGCTATAGGAGCTGTCAAATCCTGAGACCTGATATTGTGGTAAGAACAGAGAACATATTAGTTAAACTTTTACAAATCATGTATAATGTTAAAATGTGGAATAATATAGCGCTCTGGATTCTGCAGTTCTCGGAAGGCACATACCTGGAACTAGATTCATGCAGCTAACAGCTTAGTAATATTGGTGTAGGAGAAAAAGCATGTAATTAATGATACAGCACTAGTCCTCTCAGACCAAGTAGAGGTTTGCCTTCAGAGCAAGGCCTCATATTTTAAGGCATGAAATTAGTTTGGGGAAGAGATGAAAAAATAAGCAACTCAAGCTGCTAAAGGCACACCCACACTTGCTGTCAACCCCAAAACTCTCAAACACCTATCAAAACTGCAGCGGACAGAACAGCATGATTAGAAAGCCTCAAATTTACAAGAACAATTACCCCAGAGGACAGATGAAACTACCACCAGAAGGGGAGCCCTCCTAAACGGCTGGTCCTTTGAAGGCTTCCTACGTGCAGCTGCGAAGGAAGAGATGCACCTGGAAGCTGAGATGCTGAAGGGTTTCCCCACCACGACCTTCCCAGAATTTTCTCAAGATATCCATCAAAAACATTTACTCCTAATTATTTACCACTATAGTTGCATACAATTACGATTGCGGACATTGTTATGTTTCTACAAGGCTTGGCTGTATGCTTATACCCACAGAAGGTAAGAACGTACTTCCACACACCCATTTACAAGAATCATCAAGTTTCGCCAACCCAGCTTTACACAGTGCTTTCACAGGCTTCACAAGCAGACTTTCCTCGAATACAGACTAAGAACCGTGGCTATGAGACATTACCCAGCAGCTGCTGCTCACAAACTGGCTAAAATGGAGTTTCAGAGCTTTTAAATACCTAGATAATTTAAAAATATCTAACAGACTGAGCAGGGGAGGGAGCTGCTCTTTATAATACAACAGGTCCCTTCATCACGTTAAGAACAAAGCCGTATTTATATTATTTCACCGCTTATCTGAACACCACCCTGCAAAGCACACACCGTGCTTTTGTGATAACATACCCCGTGCTAAGGCAGCCTTACTTTTCCACCAGGACACGAACACGTGTCCCGAGCCCCAGTACAAGGACCACAGAAACAGCCGATTTCGGGTTCAGCTTGGATTTAATCAGCAGCCGCTCAGTAAAGCCTCCGCGCATCCGCACGTCTGAGAGCGCGCTAGCTGAGGAGCCAAATGTTTTTAGATGGATGTTACTTGCATTGTGTATTAAGACAAAATTAATCAAATTACATACTGTGCTTAAGTCCTGCATTCACTTTGATAGTCTAAGCTGACAAGGACAAAACAGACGTGAAGATGGCAGAGAAACCTCAAAAAAGAAATGAGGGATCCAAAGCCTGGTTGAGGTTTGTTTGGGTTTGGTTGTGGTGTTTGTTGTTTGGGGGTTTTCCCCCCCTTTTCTGAATGAAAATCGCAGAATGAGTGCAAAACCTTCATGTTTTCCCCTGAAGACCTAAAACCTAGTGCCAGCTGCGGTCAACTAGAGTTACCAGAGGGCTTTCAAAATTAGTCCAAAGGGCTGAAAGAAACCCCACATCCTGCATACAGGGAAAAGGCGCACGCCAAAATAATTAAGACCTCAAGTTTACCTTTCGAAGTAGACACTTCTAATACTCTTCCCTCTCCAGAAAGCCACAGTGAGTTCGGGGCCTGCGAGCCCCTCGCAGCTAATTAAAAATTGGATGGTGTATTAGGCGTAGGCGGCAAGGTGTTTGTAGCAGGGGCGGCCGCTGTGAGGAGAGGCCGGGGCTGCCCCGAGCCGGACACAGCCGGTTCCAGCCGGCTCCAACCACCCCACTGCAGGGCACGGCCCAGCCACGCAGCCGAAATGGTGGCATTTTGGGGAAAATATGTTTAAGAAAGGGCAAAAAAAAAAAAAAAAAAAAAAAAAAAAAAAAAACAATGCCACACATGCAGAGGGAGGAAGAAAGTGTGAGAGAGCGCTCTGCAGACAGCAAGGTGAGAAGAGGAGATGCTCCATGGCGGAGCAGGGGCTCCTCTGCAGCTCCTGGAGGAGACCACGCTGGATCAGGGTCTCCTGACGGGAAATGCAGCCCATGGGGGACTCACACTGGATCAGGGGAACAGCATGAGGAGGAAGGAGCCGTTACAGACTGACCCCAATCCCCCTTCCCCTGTGCTGCTCAGGGTTGGAGAAGGGGGAGGTAGAGAAGTCAGAAATGAAGGAGCCAAGTTAAGCCCAGGAAAGAAGGCGTGGGGGGGAGATATTTTAGATTTTGTTGTTCTTTCTCAAACTTCCAAATCTATTTTAATTGTCAATAGGTGAAACTGATTTTCCACTGAGTCAAGCTCATTTTGTCCATGACGATAATTGGTAAGTTATCTCCCCATCTTTGCCTCAATTCACAAGCTTCTCCATCCTATTGGAACAGGCTGCCCAAGGAAGTGGTGGAATCGTCATCCCTGGACATATTTAAAAGATGGGCAGACTTATTGCTTAGCAATATGGTTTAGTGATGGGTTTTGTCAGCGTTAGGTTGATGGCTGGATTAGATGATCGTAGATGATCTGAAAGGTCCCTTCCAACCTAGGCAGTTCTGATTCTATTTTCTCTTCCATCTGGTTGGGGCAGGAGAACAAGTGAGCAGCCAGGTGGGTGTCTGGCTGCTGGCCAAGGCTACCCCAGCACAATGGTCAAAAACCAGAGACACTTACTATTTTCATTACTATCCACATGCTGCTAAATAAGCTTAATATTTTTCCCCTTCAAACACAGCCTAGCTTTACATCCAGATTTCTCAGACTGTTATACAGTACAGCATGGATTACCAACAGAGTAACAGTCACTGAACTGAAAAGCTAATACAGGACCTACCTGTGCCTTTGCTACTGGTGGCCAACTGACAAACACACCGAGGGGGCAGACTTCAAACATTAATGCAGAAAACCAACACTTGGCAACCACTAATGCTGCCTCCACGCCTGCTGCTCAGAGCAGCATCTCGATTCCAGGCCTGTTCTCGTGCCTCCAGGTGCACACCACTGCTTGATTTTTATTCTAACTTAAGATTTTTGCATCTTAACCTTTACATTTTTACATCAATGGCCACATTCAAACCGAGTGTCTCAGCTAAAAGCTTCCCATTTAGACAGCCAGAAACCAGACAGCGAGACTTTTTTTTTTTTCCTCCCAAATAAGGTCCTGAAGTCATCAAGAAAGGGGACTAGAGACACCCACATGCAAAGGTGAAGTAAATAAACCTTGCAACATGCACAGCAGGCTTTAGAGTGGTTGGCCAAGGAACAGAGGTGTGGCTGCGAAGCTACAAAGTCCATCCTCTTTCCTGCTATTTCCTATATTCTAAGGGTTCAGTGAGGACCCTCTTAAAGTGCTTTTAATTTTAAAAGCAGAAGCTACTGAAGTATTCCTCATTTTATTCTGAAGGGAAAAAAAAAAAAACAAAAAAATGTTTTCTACAGCATTCATTATATTTACAAGTGCAATCTCATTTCTTTGGCAGATTTCTCAAGTAATTTTGCTAGTAAAAGGTTAAGGTTACGATATTGAATTTGTTAGCGTCTAACTGCTTGGGTGAAAAAGAAGAACTTGCTTTTCTGAGACACTCCAGAATGAGATGAAAAATAGAGACCTCTGCTCTTTCTAGCAGTAAACTCTCCCCTACCTCAGCACTGTTTCTCCATTATTGTAAAGATGCAGGCTTTAAGCACTCTCCTTTGAGGGCCACGTCCAGAAGACTTCAGATAAGACTGATCAACCATTTCTAATCGGCAGGTCTCTGTGAAAGAGCAGATGGTCTTCCTCTCAAATCCACCTGCAAGACCAGTGTTTTAAATGGCTACATAGGTTCATTTGATCTGATGTATGCAGTCAGATTTCTATAAAGTAATTGCAAAGGCTATGCTGTAGAAAAAGAAAAAAAAAAAAAGAAAATTTTTGTATGAGAGTTAGTACCACTTGTGCTAAAACTTTTTCTGTATCAGAATGTTTAAACAGCAGCAGCTTAGCTATAAGGTCAAAAGGGTTTGTTGGTTGTTGGGTTTTTTTTTAAGGGGGAGTCGGGGGTGGAGTGCTTTGTTTTCTGCTTCTAAGTAGGTTACTTTTTCTCACCTAACCCCTGACAGCTGAAGTAGCTCATTTGTTCCTTGGGAAAATTACTTTTTTTTGGTCCTTCTGTCCTACACGTTTGACTAGGAAGCTAGAGTGGAAACACTCTTCACTTTACTTGCTAGCAGTGGTGGGGCGGAACAATCAGAAACCAGTTTGCTCAAATGCTGGACTCTCCCACTAGTTTATCATTTAAACCAAAAATCTTTGTGATAATGTGACAGAATAATGGAGCACAAGTAACTTGGAATTTGTTACAGTCTGTCTAAAAGCTTCTCCACTTCCACCTGACTTTAAAAAAAAAAAAAAGCCAAGTCTTCATAAGACCTTAATTATGTCTTGTTGCCTATAATGAGCAAGTTAAATCTGCACATTTTCCCCCTCTCTTCCTCCAGAGAGGAGGAGGGGAAACTCTGTCTTCCTAAAACTTGAACTGAATAACAAAGTCCATCTTTCCCAAGAGGAAGAAGACAGAATATAAAGCTTTCTCTCCATTTCACCTGTGTCATTCAGACATTCAACTGCATGCTGACATTTCCCAAAACAGCCAGGTTCTAGCCAACCTGCAATAGGTCATACAAGGTAAGCCAGCAGTGTCCAGGTAGTATCTCTGTTAGTCTTTCTGAAGTCACTCATACTAGCATCATTTTCTTACACATTCAAGGAATGCAATGTGGTTTGGAAGATGCCACCCTCTCAAATTTCAGCAACAGGGAAAAGCCACCATCAAATACTTTTTTTCTTTTTAAATACAGAACTGAGACTTTATGCACCAAGTGACTGAAAACATTGCAACCATGCAACTTGAAGGTGAACTCGGAGAGATAAGATATACAGGTGCTTTACAGTGAATTCTGCTCGGAAACGCTTGAAAGCACTGGCAAGCACTATCAAAAATTTCGTGAGAATTGCAGAAAAAAAAAATTAAAAGCTCCAATTTTCTGAAATCAGACTCAATTTTTATCCAACTTTATTTTTAGGCATCAAGTGCTGTTTCTTCATACTTCAAAAAAAGGAGATTTCAGATACTTCATTCCCTAGTAAAGTGGATTTATATTGCATAGCACATGAGTAGCATGAAGAGCACAATCTGATCTGTGGTAGCTGATGAACAACAGACAGGACTTCAGCCCATTTATATATGCTACCACTTAATGGAACAGCCATATCAATACAGAACATAATGCCAGGAAAGCCTGTTCACCTCATCTCACAAAAAAGCCAAGACGGAGCCTTTCTCCAATGCTTTTGCAGAGCCAAAATAAATTCTCCACAGCTCCTGTCTAATAACAGGCTCTTGAGGAACTTAAAAGAAAAGCTTCATGTGTTAGGAAGTTATTTGCCTAACTATGGTTCAGTCCAACTCAATAGGGCTGGGAAGAGATTCAGTTGCTCTCAAAAGCTTGTTTTGAGGATTCAGAAACCTGCCAACACAGTAGGCTGCATCTGCGCATCTTAACTTTTGGTGAAAGCGCAGCCAACTTAACCATTCACAGTGGTGTTCCTACTGCTTACATTCTGCTAAACAAGTGCTTGTACCGACAATTAGGACTTGATACATCTATTTTTCATACACCCTTAGATTCCTATTAAATTCCAGGGCAGGAAGCAAGGCCGATTTCTGTTTACAAAGCATCATCATTTATCATTTCACAGAATGAAACTATTAAAATAAAGGTGCAGTGTAACAGAACATAACAATACTATCTTTTTCCTTTTTCCATAAAACCAGTGTTCAGAAACAGAACTTGGACTGGAATTCCACGTTGCCTGACTTCGTTCTGGTCTTAAACGAGCCCTGTCACTCACAGAACTTCAGATGTTTGATCTTCTCAGGGGAAAATAGAGCTCCCCAGTTCCTAGACAGCAGAAGGAGAGAATGTCTGGAAGGAAACACCTACTTATTTAGAAAACAGGGTGAAAGACCTCATTGGGATCTCCACAGTTAATTTGAAGGTGCCCCGTCTGCTTTTGTAAGGGATCATAGTGTGCTGGCAGGCTTCTCACAATGGAAGAGTTGCATACACAGGCCATGGGACTGGAAGGAATAACCACAGGTCCCACGTGAAACATTAAGGACCATCTACAGGCACCTTGTAAGCCTCATTTCTTGGCTAAAAAAGGTTTCTGAAACTGCACCATCAGTTACTTCTTGTCTTCCCCGTTCTCATAAGCATCTAGGGCCCTTGTCTTTCACTGAATTTGACCGCTATCTCACGACCTGAAAAGTGACCTTTCTTGGGGAAGGGCAAGGGGGGAGTGGAGAAGAGAAAGTGAGCAAGTGGCTGTGTAAAGCAGAGACGCCCACACAGAGGAGAACTGTCAAGCATGTACTGAAGGCATCTGTTCTGTTTAGCTGGCCAATACACACATAAGTGTGTGCACAGCAAACATCAGCTGCAGCTGGCATAACACAGTTTCTTGCTCAGCAACTAGCTGAGAACACAGGATAAGCTGGAAAACTAAAAGACTGTTTAAAAAAAAAAAAGAACTTGACAAATGCTTTATATGAAAGAAATTCTTATTGTGCATTTTGTTTGTGTATTTTCCCTTCCCTCTTGTTTCTGCTTCATCTCACTGGACAATTTCACGTTCATTTTCCAGGAAATGCTGAAGGCCTAGCAGAATCTTCCGAGCTATCCAGCAAATTACAATACAACTTTCTTATCTCTCTAAAACAGAAGGAAGTGGATCAAAACGAGAAAGTCTGTAACTCAAGAAATGGCAGGAATGTTTGTTCTGCAGCAATCTGGATTTTTCCCATTACTGAATGAGAAGCTATATTTCAGTTGGACATGAACACTAACACAGTGTCAGTCATTTCGGGCACGGTGAAGATCACTTTGCTTCACAAGTTCAGTACCTCCTTCCTACACCCTCTTAACCATACACACATTGCACTATTTCACTGGTTACGGTCACAGCTCTCTAGTGCGTGAACCCAAATGACTCAAACAGCTGATAAGATCACACAGAGACCACATTATTCATTATCACCAACGCTACACCAATTCAGTGTGTTTAAGCTTCATCTGTTCATATTTACACTTTGCAGGATGTCATTCAACACCATCCGCTATTTAAGAATACTGAAATCATTGGACAGCATTTCCCTAGCTTAGATACTGCCTCTGAAGCCAAATCAGAGACTCAATAGCTGGACTTTGCAAGAGCAACAAAATGGAGCTGCATCATCAACAGGACAGCAGTGAGCCTAACACATCTCCCTTAGTTTGTCTCACAGCGCACGTCCACAGCTTCACGTTTTCCAAATACCTAAGAACTATTCCCATACCTCCTTCCACAGAGTATTTTCAAGGGTGTTATACCACCAAGCTGGAGTATCTGTTGTGTGTCTTCAAGGACCAAAACGATTAAGTGATTGGATTCAAGGAGTGTTACACAACCCTCATGCACAGAAACAATTCTTAAGCCTTGGCAGAGACTGCAAGGATTTTGGTATCCTGTAAGACAATGCCACAACTACTTAGGTTGCTAAGTCCAATATTAAAAAAAAAATTAGTAAAGTTGACTTTTTGGCACACTTGTTTTCAACAGAAAGATGGACTCCAAGTAGTACATAAGACACTGAAGTACTGCGTTTGGCTAGTCAGGGATCTTCAAATCCCAGAGAGCTATGTAATATTTAAGTACTTGGTCTGGGTCTTACGATGACTATTTTTGACAAAATGAGCTAGAGCAATTCATGCATACAGTATTTCTGTGACTGTCGATCAACACACAACTTTTTCATGCTTTAGACAAGACTATTTATTATGTGTAAACAAACTGGATTAATAATTTAATGGGTGGTGAATAAAAGATGGAGAGGAATTTTATTATTACACGTGAATGAGGTACAGTAAGCCATCTGATGAAGGAGACAGGACTTCAGCCTGTAGCTGAATCCCACCCTGCCCCATCCCATCCCAAAACAGCTTTCTTTTTTTCCCCTCCCTGAAATGAGTCTGAAGAATTCAAATTCCCACAGCAGAAACACAGTTAGATTGCAGAGTGCCTTTCACCTCTCCAACATCTGGTCAGGCGCTAGCACTGCAGACTCCACAGACCAAATTTACTAGAGCATCACCAACTATAATGGCAATTTGAACATCTCTGTTAAGCCCAAGTGTAGTTGCCTATGGGTGAATAAATTTAAGACCATGAAACAGCAACAGAGCAAGAATCCACTAGCACGGGGCTCAATATTTTAATAACCTCTCCATACACCAACCGCAAGGTTACTATCCAAGTATCCCAAACTAGGCAAGAGTCCCTTTGAAGACAAGTAAACACAGCTTATCTTCTGTTGCCTTCCATTTTCCAGTTTATTTAAATATCTAACAATAAGAAAAAAAATCTAGTCTGGCTTCCACTCAAGTAATTGGAAAGACTGATTTTTAATGAGCACCACATCAAAAACAAGTTCACTGAACCCAATCTGTTACTTCAAATGATATTGAACAGATTAAAGCTTTTTTTATTTCATCTTGGTTATTTACTTACCATTTGCTTTGTGGGTATTTCCTATTACCTTTCTCTTGCTGCCTTGCTAAGTCAAAATTTAATTCCTACTTCTAAGAAACTTATTCCTCCTAAAGCAAATCCTTCATAAATGCCTCAGTTATACCATTTAAAAAAAAAAAAGGATTAATGCAACAGGGGCATTTCCTAATATCCAACTACTTAATGATGAGAACTTAGGTGCTTCATTTTTGGCTTCTATCCGGAATTCAACCTTCTAGCCAAAAGGTTCTTTAACTCTCTAGCACGGTTAAGTGAGCAACTGCCACCTGAGCTGCTTATCGACCAGCGGTACTACTTGTTATCATCCAAAGGATAAACAGCAGGGAAGGCAGGGCATTTCCTATCGCATTCAGCATTACCTGACACACAGATTTCAAAGGCTTCCACTTCAGCCTCTGGTAAAAAGTACATTCTAATATAAAGGTCCCATATCTATCTAGTATAGCGACTTTCTGCCCCACCACCTCCACCACGCACTCACGTGGTCATTAAAAGCTAGTTTCCTTAAGTAAGCCTGAAAAAACACACTGATTTCAGAGGGAGCACTCTCCCTGATACCAGCTCTGGATCCTTTCTGATCACAGTTTATGGTTAGCAGGATAAATCCTAAGGAGGCTTGAGCTGAATTGTGTCTAGGAAGCCTGGGATCCTCAGGGAGTCCCACAACAAAGCTCTAGCAAGTCACTACAGGATTTGCCCATGTGCATTTACTGAACAATTTATCACACTTCGACAGCTCGGGGAGCTGCAGAAAGCCCCCCCAGTGCTTCCCTTACAGCAGGGAGTCTCTAGCTTCCAAAAAATCATTGTTCAAGTTTTAGACATTAATCAATGTTATCTTGATGGCCCTTGCGCACAGAAAGCAACCAAACATGTTTTAGAGTAAGTCTGAGATACAGACTCCCTTTTGTGCGGAAGGTGGTCCTGGTATGTCCAAATGGTTAACTTTGGGCAACAATACCGATTAAGAAAAAAGAAATTTCAGGTTCTGCCAAAGGTTCTTTATGACAGATCCTAATTAGTGGACCAGCTTCACCAAAACCATGCCTTGTGTTGACAGTTTTCTATGAAAGCATAGAAAAGAGTACAGTTTACTATACAAGTAATTAGCTTGCAAGTTGGGGAAAAAAAATAAAAATCTGTCTACAACGTTGTCAGTTGTACAAGTAAATCCTCCTTTACCCTTCTACCATTCTGCAATTTTGTAGAAAGAGTCAACTTTTCAATTCAGTTAACAGTGATGATGAAGTTCCTCCTACAAAGAAGCCATTTTTGCACCCCAAAGTCAATTTCTCCCACTTAGTACCCCCTGCTCGAGGAAGACATACAAAGAATCTTAATTCTATTATTTCAGCACCTCTGGGTTGGTGTTTGTTTTTTGGGGCTTTTTTCCTCCTTATTTTATACAAAGGAAAGAGTACCAGATCTGAAAAGAGAAACTCAAATACTGAGACTCAAGAGTTATGTGAAAGATAAACCCTTGCCAATTGCATGCAACCTCTCTTCCAACTGATTCTGTCTGAGCTATTGGAGTAAGGAAAGTTGTTTTTTTTATCTAAACTTAGAGAAGAAATGAAAAAAATAATCTGTGTCTAGGTTCAAATCATACAAACGACTTAGGTTGAGTTAGCTTGTAAGAGACATCATCACTGGCAATTTGACTTCTAACAACAGAAAAACTGAGTGCATGTGGGAGAAATGATGCAAGTGACGTCAGAGAGGGTCACCTGCAAATGATGACAATGAAGTAACCTGTAGGAAAGAACCTGTTTGCTGGAAGTTGCATGGCATTGTGAAGGCAACCTGAACACCTTCCAATGCCATCGTCTGGGAAACAAGGTATTACTTAAGTCCCATGAAACCAAGCTATCAGTTGATTCTTTGCCCATAGGTGCTATTATCAAAGTATTTCATCAAGTGTAACACCGCCTGTACAAACTTCAACTGTTCTTTTCCAGTTCTTTGGGGAAAGCTGCACAAGCAGCACTAAGACCTGTTCTTTACCAAGAGCCCATTCTGACACTAAGAGGGCAGAAGTTGCTCTTTACAATTCCTACTTAAAAGGATCGATAAAACAGACTAAGAATATCCGCAGTCAACCATACCTCCTACTGCAGAAGATCCCTTTATTTTAGTCACAAGTGCCAACTATTATGCCATGAAATACTCCAAAAGATTTCACGATCTTTCCCAAACTAGAGCTCTCCTAGAAGGACAGCGTTGCTGCTTCTGATACGTTGGCAGACACTACCTGGCAGCACATAACTCCCTACCTAGACTTTGTTCTTGAAAATGGTAATCAGTCAAGGGAACAACTACCTTGGCAGTATTATAAAATATTATTGCTACATCAGTGATTCAGTCTGGCAGTCTCTCCAAAACCATCAACATAAACAGAGGAGGTCACATGCACCAAGTAGACACACCGATCAAGGTATTTAACACAGTTGCTCCCATTACAAAATGCAAACTAGCTGAAGGCACCCAGAACAAAAAGTGTTTTCAGATGGACTGAGAGCAGGCAAGTTTATTCTTGTGGCTGGAGCATTTATTCTCAGGCTTAAGACACAGGCTAACAACTTATGAAATACTAGTATTTGGAACCATAAAGTCAGAGCATTATGTCACCCATCCAGGGGATGCTTTTAAAATCCTTTGAAATGACCCCAGTAACTGAAAGGAAGCATGCAAACACTCTAGAGGAAGGGACATAATCTCTGGAGTAAATGACTAACTTGAAATAAATGTTTGAAACACTCAACAGATCATATTAGAAAGCTTATGCACGTATTGAAGTGAGATGCATGTATGTGCACGTGAGAAGTCTTATTATGGATCAATTCCTAATAAAGAAATCCCTCTCTACCCCTGATTCCTGCCCCTTTGAATCCAACCGTATTACCAAAGAGGTTCAAAATCTTAATGGAAGGGAGACTTAAAAACTTTAAATGTCTCACTGATCAGTCAGAAGTCAGAGTATGCATCTTCACTCCACAGTTACCAGGCAATTGCCATCTTTGCAGCTGATGAGCAACCACATCAATCTACCCAAGCGAAGTTCCACAACGTGCTTCACACTCCCTTTTTCTGTATGGCATCTCCCGTGCCATGGCTGGCTGCGCTGACATGCTTCATCCTAGCTGAGGGTGGGAGGGTGTTGTTGTGTGCCTGATGTACTAATACTCTGAGTACAGCACAGCTATGGCAAAGCTACTGTGGAGCTGCCAGCACTTGAGCTCTTCCCCCTGCATCTTTGCTGCAAAGCAGATAGGTCTGAACAAGAGCTGGAACGCGGCTCATGGTCTGACCTGCACCTCTAACAGTCTCAGGGCTTGTCTGAAGGCTTTCCACACCAGTCTAACGGACAAGAGCTTGGGTTTAGTGGAAACGTAGGAAGAAACTGAAGGGAAGTATCCTATATCTTCTTTTCCCTTAAAACATACACATGCTCCAAAGCAGAGGCTAGCACAACGGAACACTGGAAAAGCCGGATTTGACTACACAGTACAAACTTACCACCCAGGTTTACACTGCCAGTCATTCAAATTGATACTGTCAAAAATTACCAGTCCTATGTTCCCTACAAGCTACTTACTGCCTTTGAGGTGGGCAGGAGAAAACCCACATCCTTTAAGGATTACATTTCGTATGTTGAGTGTAATTCAATACCACACACAGAGTGAAAAGAACGATGCACACCAGCCTGAAACCACTACTCGAGTTCACCAACAAAAATCCCCTTCCGGGTCCAGAGCGTTGCCAGCATCTGGGGGTTTTGTTACACAACTGCAAGAACTGTTTCAGCTCCCACTGTGTGCAGATTTTCTCTGCTCGCAATTGTTAAAAACTGTTTTTCCCGCTGTGTTACGGAACAATGGGAACGATAAATGTACCCAAGAGCAATATTTGAGTCAAAGATTATTGATATCAAGTGCTGGTGTTTGGCATGAGATGAACTAAGTTCTGTTACATTAGACAGCTCCCCTCTGCCAAAACCCTAACCTCATTTTTCCAGAGGAGAAAAAAANNNAAAACCCACCCCTTTTTTTCCAAAGGAAAAAAAAAAAAAAAAAAAAAAAAGCTCAACATAAGTAAAAACATTTTTAGGAAGGTTATCCACTTAAAAAGATATGGCTAGTCCTATTATTTGTTAGGTACTGGCAGTAAAATCTATAAAACTAAACCCAGACACATTTGATCTGACATTTAGAAAAATTCAGTAGTATGAAGACTTTAGCTTTACCGATAACTTGTCTCTTCTATTACAGGGCAGTAACACACAAGCCATCACTAGTGTGCTTTGGTCGACTTTCTTTTTAATCAAGGTTGTTTGTTTATTCAGCCATTATGAACTGGGTGAAAGTACGGTTTTGCTTAGGTACGCTTTGGTCACTATCAGGTCTCCCCTAGGAATCATTGTTCACAACCACAAAATTTGCTTATCTTAATATTTCAGTATATTCTCCTATTTGTACCGAACATCCTTTTTATCAAAAGGTACACATACCACTGGTTTCTTTGAAGCACTTCAAAGCTTCGCTTTTTTGAAAGTGGCTACACAAGCAGATACCCAGCCGCAGCTCGCCCCTGTGAGCAGCTGCTTCAGGCGCCTCTTTCATACAGCACGGGAAGCGTCTCGTGAGCCTGAGCCTTGCAAATCCAGCTCCGGACGCAGACAGACTGGGGTGGGCAGGAGGCACCTCACAGGAGCAGTGACACAAGGATGTTGCAGCAGGAGATGACACAGGATCAGAGCTCTGCGTTAGGAGGATGCTCAGGAGCAGGAGGGGGAAAGGCAGGAAAGAACTAGCATTTTTCTACAGAATCATGGAATGGTTTAAGTTGGAAGAGACCTTAAAGATCACCTAGTTCCAACCCCACTGCCATGGGCAAGGACACCTCCCACTAGACCAGGTTGCTCAAAGCCCCATCCAGCCTGGCCTTGAACACTTCCAGGGAAGGGGCATCCACCACCTCCCTGGGCAACCTGTTCCAGTGCCTCCTCACCCTCAGGCTGAAGAATTTCTTCCTCATATCTAATCTAAATCTACCCTTTTTCAGTTTAAAACCATTACCCCTTGTCCTATCATTACACTCCCTGATAGAGAGTCCCTCCCCATCCCTCCTGTAGGCCCCCTTTAGGTACTGTAAGGCTGCTATAAGGTCTCTCTGGAGCCTTCTCTTATCCAGGCTGAAAAACCCCAACTCTGAAGTGATATATAACTCTGTAACTTTTTACTGCATTAATGATTAATGCAAGCACTTGAGTAGTGGAATACTAAACACAAGCAGCTTCTCAAAAGCTGATACAGAGCATGAGGTGCCCAAGTGCGGAATGTGTTTCAACTAAGGTTTTATCATTTTTGATAAATGAAACAGCATAACTGAGGGCTGAAAACCTTCAGTTTTTACCATTGTTTAAAACTTAACTGTTACAGTAGCCAAGTTACATCTAAAGCATGTACTTGCATGCGACTACATGCAATTTCAGTGCTTTTTTTAAACTTTAGCACTAAAAAGGGGAACACATGCAAGTTCGGTACCCATTTCATATGCACAGTACTTAAGGCCCTCTGAACATTATAAAGGAACAGACATGAAATTGTTTTAAATGAAAATACTGAAACAAAAAAAACAAAAAAGCAAGCCATCTCCTGCCTTACTGGAGATGCAATCTTTGCAAGTCAATTGAAAAACACAAGTAATGGATACAGGATTATAGGAAAGGAAGGAGTAAGACTTGGTTTTTTGATAAGGTTTTTATAATATAGCTTCAAGACTGTACAAATGAGATAGAAGAACCCAAAGATCATCCTTTAAACACACTGATGCAGAGACATACAAGATTTTTTTTTCCCCAGACTACTTCAACTCTTCCTGCAGTAATTCTTCTCTCTCCCTTACCTCCTCTAGCATTGTTCTAGGGCATGTAGTGCAAGCACCTTATCATGAGTTTCACTGCTGGACCTGTTAAATCCTAAGCCTGTGAATGAAATACTTCTAATTACATTGCTGTAAATGGAAATCCTTGGAAGAGTGAAATGAGTTCATCAGTGTGGTCAATGAAACAGATACAGCTTAGGTTAAAACACCCCCTCCTTAGGAAGCTGGTGGCTGTAATTGTGGTGTACCAGATTATGGATAGCAGAAGCGTGTATCCAGGAAGTCTGTGTTTGTGCAAACATTATGCGGGCTCTTAACCACTGAAGTGGCATGAACCACCTTTGCTCTTCACTGCAATCAAGCGAAAAAATAAGCAACAGAGCAAGTCATGTCATTTACAACTACAACAAAGCAAAGGAGACAAAGACATCTATCTTGTAAATGTCCTAAGAAATAATGCCTATTTTACTGGATTCTTCCCCCCTCTACATGTCTGTAGCTCATACCCAAGTGTACTTTACACCAATATTTGCATAAGATTCTTAAGCCGTAGCTTGGATTCAATATTGACCTTGCTTCTCCTGCAGCACATTGAGCCTCACTTACCTACGTGCTTTAATAAGTCAGAGAAATCATAGTATCAAGACAACACAGCAGAAAAATCCCTTAAAAACATCGTAAGTACCAATTAGGTGCTACAGTTATTAGAGGACAATTTAGTTCTAATGATCTGAAGATCTCATATCAGTATTTTGCATTTGCCGTAATTTCACGATCAGTGAGGCACGCATTCCTTCCTGCAGGCTATGAGAAACATGCATCAGAGAACCCAGGAGACAAGTCCCTGGCTTCACAGCGCATGCCTATGTTTGCTACAGTTGACAATGACTTTCTTTACAAGACAGAGACTAGTAGTTAAAAAAAAAAAAAAGAAAGAAAAAAAAAGGCTTCACTACATACACACTCAGCAACCATACAGAATAGCAGAACATCAGCACTGTCAGCAGCCGAATCCCATAAACGCACGGAAGGATAAGTTGTGATTCTATAGCCTGAGACTTCTTTTTAGCCTAGCATAGAAGTGATTTCATTAGCAATATTAAACTGCAACGTGAAATTTCACAGATCCTGGCAGAAAAGACTACCAGGTGTTTTTTTTCCGTCATGGCGCTTTTAACGAGCAGGCAATTTGACAACCCTATTGTGGAAACATTTCCTGATACTATTAGGGAAATACTTCTGGCTCTGAAATTCAGAGTCTAAGTTTTTCTCATTAGTTAAATACAAAGGCAATAAAATCCGAGTGTCATATAAGCATTCAATCATTAATTAAGAGACACATTGGCAAACTCCTTATTCAAAACAAAGACTAACCCAAGTAATTTACAGTAGTACATAACTTTTGTCATACTCCTGCATAATACTGGAAATAAGTTACAACTTTATAAATGGATACTTACATTTTCTTTAAGTAAAATGAATTGGCTACTCCTAAAGATGCGTTCTGCTAAATATAAACAATGATTTACAAATGTTCTAGCTTGTGTCAATAAAAGGAACAATTTTTCAATGTCCTACTTCGTGCGTAAACTGAAAGGAAATAAGCCATAAAAACGGATACCGAAACTCCCACGTTCAGACTGAGGAAGGTGGTCCAGCATTGCCCATTTGTTCTCTGCAGAAGCTCCCTCCTCATCGAAAGGAAACTGCCTCTTCATCAGTAAGACTATTTCATTTACATAGGTAAGTAGACACAGCTGCTGTTAGATGTGACCAGCTTCCCAACAACTAGCTTCACCTGAAGCTCTCCCTCTCCCCAGGCACCCAGAAACTTTCCTGTGATTAATTCAATCATCTGCTTCTCATGCGACCAGCCTGAGTGGCTACAACTGCCTTTAAGTTCCTCTAGGGAAATACAGCAGTTGGCCAAAAAAGTCTCCTCGCACCTACTTTCCTTTGAAAAAAAAAAATCACCTTCAGCAGTTTACTTCATCATATCATTTAGCAGCTCTCTCTTGTTCACTGGGGATAAGTAGCTGGCCAAGTATTTTCACTGGTGCTCTTAAGGCCACCAAAAAAAAATCCGTTAAAAATGCTGCTTGGTGCCTCTCAGCCTGCTACTTGCTTCCAATTTCAGTCCAAAGCCTCATCCCTGCTCTCCCACACCATGCATACAAACTCACTCCCAACCACCCTGTCGGCTCTCATCGTCTTACCCCGTTGGTTTGCTCAAACATGAAGCATTAAAAGCCTAGGACTACCTGCTGCAGGGCACCCTTACAATAAGGGAAAACTGAGACCGCACCAAATTTGACCCTTTCTCCCCTTGTACCTCAAACACTAACCCTCAAGTGCTGCCTTCCACCCTCAATCACCCTCTATCCCCCCTTCAGCCAACTCCCAGGACACGGTATGACCACTTCAGCACTATGCCATCGTGTCATTCCTGTGGTTGCCAACTCCAGCCTCGTGTTTGAAGCAACCTGAGCCACACAAAGCACCTACCTATCCTTGGAGACCCTGTGACCACTCCACAAGAGACCTGGATAAAACCCTAAGCAGGTGCTGGGCAGTGTGGACACAGCCAGCACCCTCTGGAGGGAACAAGCTGGGCAAGCTTGAACACAGGACTCCCATCTGTTTGGTGCTGGGGTCAAGAACCACTTTCCAGAGCAGATGCCTTTGGCAGGATGTATGTCAATTCAAACAGGAAGCTCTTCAAGGACAAGATCGTGTCTTTAGTTATGCTTGCACAGCTCCCACTGCAGTGCAGCGCTGACTCTACTGTTCAGCTGGGCAAGAGAGACCGCAACTGTTAATGCTATCAGCTCCATCGTAATTAGATTAAATCTGCCACTCAAAACTGTACTTCACACAAAACACTACAACCTCCAGCAAGGCACCTGCTGTTCGGGATGTCATTATCCTCCAAGACTGTTGTAACTACTGATGCCTTCATACGCTTCTCAGTATCAATATCTTTAATACTTACTGTTTCAGCAGTTTTGTTCTCCAAGAACATGCGGATTCCCGCATAACACACTGAGTTTAATCAGAGTGGGTTCACAGCAGATCTAAACCCTGCTCCTACCTGAACACCAAAACGCTGTTTTGGTGAACAGATGCATCCTGTACCACCCACGGATGGAGGTGTCACTTCAGAAAGGTAGTGCTTTGTGAAATATAACACCCAGTTGTAGGGTTTCCACCGCTGTCTCCCACATACACCTCAACTTGAAATCCCAGCTACAGAGTGAAGGTACCAGTAGCTGCTCTTTGGATACAAGAAGGTAACAGCCTTGTGCATAACTTGGTGCACTAAAGCCTATGTGTCTCTGTACTACAGTAGACATTTTTTCCTGGCTTCAGCTTTTGCCTTCTCCCATGACTAGAAGAACATCAAAATAAGACTCCACCTTAGCCCAAAATATTTGGGGAATGGGCCCCACTGCCCAAAGCAATCCTCCTTTCCTTTATCTCCCCTATCTTCATAGACCTCTGAAGCACTAGTTTCACAGCACTGATGTCTCAGCTCTACCAGATATAGAAACACTACAAGTGCCTAGTGACTTCTGTATTTAAACGAATTGTAAATCTCTAGAGATGCATATGCTACGACTTCTGCACTCCTCCTTTGGTTTTTCCTCACCCCCATCCAAGCTTTTATCCAGCATAAAACCCAACCAAAAATAATGAATGTCCCAACACTGTAGCTATTCTAGTCGGAGTTTCCTACTGAAGGATAAGCTAATTTAGAACTGCTCTCCAAAGGGACTATTCCAGAATACATTCTAAGTAAAACCCACACAGCAAAATGTTCTGAAGAGCCTACCCTGCCACCGTTATCCTCAACAGTTTTACTGTCATGGTAACACCACAGAAGTCTCCTAACAGTGTAAGCAGAAAAACAATGACAAGTAGAAAAAAACCAAGGAATGATAAACCTCTGACTAGAGTACAGATATTGCACGTGAAAATAGGAGCTCCAATGCAGCAGATACAAACCATCTCCACAGCTTTAGGACAGGCACTTTTTGTAGCTTCAGTCCCTCATTGTAGCAATAGTGATTTAGACATAAATCGTAAGCACAAAATCACTAGTATTTGTGGATTTATTCTACACAAGAGTTTTTGCAGTTAACAAAAAAACAGGATTTAGCTACTTAGTCACAAGGAAAAAAAAAATCAGTTCACATAAAAGAAAACACTACACAGGTAAGGGGGAATAAGAGAGAGACATACAACACTGATATAATGTCACTGATAAAAGAACTTTTTGGGGGGAGCAAGGCAAGAGAATGAAAGAAGGCATCATGCAAGTCAGCTTTGGAGACATTCTAATAAACTATTAGAAACCTTAAAATGGGGCTCTTACATGATTAAACACCTACTAAACCCAAGTAGCTTATTTGATTCCCTTCATTATCTTTCACAGCTTTATAAAACCTGTGCTTAGCTACAACACAAATGAAAATCAAATACAAAAAACTTACTTTTACAAAAGCTGTTCTGTTGTATTTTTTAATATTCCGAAGGAAACCATAAATTTCCATTGAAGCACATTAAGAAGCTAACAGAAAGGAGATCCTTCTCCTAGAAGTATACTCACGTTACATAGTCTTCTTCCCCTCAAGAATGCTGGCAACTGAGCACTAAGGAGGTGGGGCCAAGATTTTACATAGAAAACACCTGATACCTCATTCAAAGGCTTATATAAAATATTTATTACAGATGATGTTTGCTTATAGCGGTACTTCAAGAAGTTATTTAGTTATATTCCTCTTAAGCAGAAGATATTTATTTAGCTTTTTAGGGACAACAATTAACTTTGAAAACATACATTTTAGTTCACTGATCTAGAGCTATACAAAATATAACTATTCGCTTTTGAAAGTGAAATTACTTTCAATGTTTGATGGTTATAAATTAGACAGAAAGTGATACTCCTGAAGTTTGTCTCAAAATTTATCAATATAAGATGTACTGTTACATTCCTAAATTGCGGCAGGAATAAACCAGAATCTGGTTTAAGTCATCATGAAATTAAATATACTACCGCTTTCTAATTTAAGAATTTAAATCTGAATAATGCTTTGCATGTTTTTAGATACTGATCTTTATGCGATAATGTCATGGGTCTTCCTGACTTATTCTATACTATCATTTCCAACTGTGTCTTGCTAGTACAGCAAAGATGTAAGAACTATTGTGCCTTGGTTGTTCAGTGATGCTAATGGACCTCAATTTTCTTCCAGGGTGGTAAGTTTGCTTAACTGGTCCTCTTATATTCTTAGGCATTATATTCTTAGGCATATTCTTATATACAATATATGTGTATTACTAAGCTCTCCTTTAATTTAGTTGGTCTTTTGAGCTTCTAAATGCTTCTAAACAATAAGATGAATTTACTTATACTTGAAGAAGCCTGAAGAACTTCCTCATAAAGGTACTCCTGGTGTTCTTTTGCTTAAAAAAAAAATCTTGCTGCTACTCCTACAGCCCTATTTGACACGTATAGTTAAGGTGCTACAAAAACTCATGAATTACAATGACCAAATCTCAAAACTTTTTAAAAATTTGCCTATTGAGATAGTATATTTCTATTTAACTACCAGCAAAAGTTGCTGTGCCACACTTGTTAGGAAAACTTAAATTTCTCTCTGCCCCACAGAATTTAACTTTTGTCAACTCTTACATGGGTGATTAAAGTTTTCCCACTCAGCAGTATACCACCTTGTATCGATAGGCTCTTGTCGCATTCTTTATTTCTCGACTTTGTGACCGCTGATCTGTGCTACTATAGGATAGATACTCTAGTATCCCCATTTAGGTATAGCAGACCTGGAGAAACTCTTAAGGCTGAGCTACTACATACTTGTTCCTACTTTCACAGATAGAGTGTACAGAAAACTCTTAACTCGGTAAAACACAACTAGTGTATTTTTATTAGCTGGGTGTGCGTTAACAAATGATGATTTGACAGGACCTGTTTCTATAAAGAAAATCCACAAACCAGTGTCAACTTCTGAAATTTATCAGCTGTAACAAATTTATGGATTACAAAAAAAACCAAAACCCCACAATCCTATTAAATAAGCATTGTTTTCTCGGGCTAATTCTAACACTGTTAAGGAAGAGATTAAGGATGATCAAAGTCTCGCTATCTAGAGCTTTGTGTAGAGAGACTTAAAATTGAGAATGAGTAACTGGAAGAGTTGGGGGAAAAGAAATTTACACTGAAAAAATTAATTTTCTGTGCTGGTGTTGACAGAAGGTCAAATAGCTCAGATGAGAGACAGTTCAGATGTCATTACCTAATACTAATGTTTAACAAAAGTGACTTTCATTCTACCTCACTTTTCTAGAGAGCAAACTTCGTATTTGGACACACAATTAAAAATACTGTGCTTACACTGCTTGTTTCTAATTTGATTAGCTTCAGATTTGTCTCTCCTGTATTTAGGCAGGAGAAGCGGTGTTTTATCACTTCATCATATCAAGAAGTATCTGACTGCAAAACGCTTTGCATTTTAGGCCCTTACAAATCATTTCTGCTTGTCCTATATATTGTTTTACTTTATAACCCTATACCTAATCATGAGAGGTCTTGTTTTGACCAGCGTCTTTAAAAACTCTCCCAAATGTGCTCTGGACTTTTAATGATCAACTATGACCACTCAGCTTGCAGATACTTGGCAAGGATTTCGCTGTTTTTCAGCCACTGCACTAACTATGTATAGGGTTTGCATACAACAACTGTTCTGTTTTTAGATTAGCAGGTGCCTGTACTGTCAGACTGTATATACGTCACGTCTCAGCTGATTTTCCTTAAAATGAGGAAGGGAGGAAGAGAGGAATTAAAACACCCTGATAATCCAAATAAAGCCTGTGTAAAAATAGCAGAGAGAGTTTACGTTCTGGTACTTCAATGACAACCTGCTTTTTTTAATCCAACCCTTTTTTCGGTTCTTTTGGTGTTTTTGATAATTCAGCCTAAAATTTAAAAATCAAGCTGCATTGTTGGGGCTTTTTTTTTTGAGGGGGGGAGTACTTTTTTGCTTACAAATAAAATCTAACAATAAACTTCTGCCTTCAGTTGCACTATGTTTTCCTATAGCTGCAAATTTTGTCTGGAGTTTCACCAGGGTAACTGAGGGCAGAGCCTGCGGGACGAACGTTCGAGAATGTCAGCACCTCTTGTAAATAGAGGTCTGGATATCTCTTAGTCTGTGGAGTCTCTTTCTTGTGGAGAGCCACAACGAGTCAGTCACTGGATACCCAAACTTCGATGTGAACAGCCCTTGAACTGTTCTCCCTTCTTTACCTGTTCCCAAGTTGTTTCTGGCAATTCCTGGTGCCTTTCGCTTGCCCTCTTCTGCACCGTGTTCTGCTTCTCCCTACAGTTCAGTCTCCCCCTAAGAAACGTTCGAGTTTATTTTAAAATAAAAGCATTATAACTGACAGAATTCTCCCTTTCTCAAAGAAATGTTTCCTTGCCTTTTTCTTTTTTTTTAATGGTAACTAGCAAAATGCATGCTTTGGTAGTTTGTCATTATTCCGTTACGGCTATTGAACTGCATTACAGAACAAGTAGATAACCAAGCTGAGAGCTACTCTTCTAGCACTTCCTAACCTAGTAGGAGAAAAGCTTTTCAGACCATGGAGACTAAGAACACGGTTGCAGGCACAGGAGGTGGAGAAGCTTTCAAGTTGTCTTAATTTGCAATTCATAACACATGTAATAATCTGCAAATCCAGATTCTTCAGCAAATATGCACATCTGCTAAATTTTTTTCCAACCACATTGCTTTAAAGCTTACTGTCAAAATTAATCCCGCCTGTCAACTATGGCATAATTTATCCGACACGCTAATTCTTCCAGGAAAGAACAGCACAATGTTATTGCTTAAAAGCATCATATGTCATCTTGTAGCTGTATGCCAACTGGAACTTAAATTGCAACATAATTAAATATAGAGGCAGATTAAGTATAAATAACTTCAAATGAATGACTATAGCAGAAACATCTTCACCATTTATGTCCATTTTATGGGATTTTGGTTTTAAAAATTTCAATGTGTTCAGCTGATGTGACGTCTTCAGCCAGTTTGGGAACCTTTCGGACAGCCCTTGAATAAGTAAAATGACTTAAGCAACTGAGGGAAAGAGTCCAATAAATATCTCCAAAATAGCTATCTAAGGCTTTTGCCGAGATGCAAATGTTTAATCTGTGCCATTAACATCACTGTTAGAGCAGGTTTAATTTCTTAAAACCTTAAAAAATCTTATAACTGGCGTCCTTCCCCTTCAATTAAAATACGATAGCTTAAATTACACACGAACTGAAATACCCCAGCCAACAACCTGCTGACCGCTAGAAATATTAGGAAATTCAAAACCAGAAGGGCAGCCTTGCAGCCTGCCATTGCACTGCAGGGAGGCGACCCTTTCCCTCCCCTTCCCCAGGTGAAGATGTCGTTACCTCTCCAAAGGCATTTTCCTCATCAAATCCTTACCAATACTTCAGACTCCTCCAAAGGAGAAACAGCACATGGCTTGTGACAGGAAAAAAGTTTAAATATAGGTAGGGGTAGGTAGTAAGCAATGTACCATGTGCTTTCCGTGGTTTTCTCTTCTGCTGCTGGTACTGGACAGGGAAAATGTCTCCAGGGCCACCGCTTCCAAGTACCTACTACTCCCATTTGCTTCTGCAAACTCATTTTTATGATGTTGTTTTACACCTAAACAATGAGGAAAAAGCTGGTTCTGGAAATGCCGGGATTGTTTGTCCAGGAGGATGAAAAAATCATGAATGCAATCAAAACTTTCTGGCATTTAAAGGAGGGTGCCCATGAGAGAAAGCAAGTCCTACCATTCTGGGCCAAGGCTAAAGCCTCTCTAATGTATGCTAGAGGAGCAGGATTACATTTAATCTCTTTCAAGAAAATTTAGGAGTATAAACGACAATTTCCTCTTCCACTTCTGAGACTTAGAAGCTTATTTTGACTATGAGAAAACTTGTAATAGCTTATCATAAAGCAAAGATGCTGAGAGCTTGAGCAAACTCCAGAAATAAGCACACCCACGACTTCTGCACTGTCAGATGCTAGAGGCAGCCAAAGGAAGGTTCAGCAGACTCAAGCTGGCTTGCACCATGCTTTCCCGGATTATATGTGACCTTTTTCTTTTGGTTACGAACTGTGGAATCTCAGAGCTTTGACACTTGCAATAACATTCGGAAGTTTTATGATCATGCTTTCAAGTTGCACGTAGAGAAAACCCTTCCGAATGCATCACAGGCATTCTTACTCATCTCCTCATCCTTTCCTTATCTGTTTATGCACTTCTGTTGGATTTTATGTCAAATGTAAACTTCAGTGAGGAACCCCAAATAGCTGGAACTGCAAAATGCAAATTAATGTTCCAAAAATGAATAATGACTTTGTTTCTCAGCCTATACACATGCTACAGATGTCAAAGAACATTTACTACAGTCAGTGCTTCCTTAGATTTTGGGTTCTCTTCTCCCTAGTAGTTGGGTGTCTCAATTCACCCCTAGGAATGTACTACACATTTTTCTTAGTCCAATTTTTCCCCATTTAGTCTTTTTTCATTTTTGAAAAAATGAAAAGATTTTCATTGTCCAAGCAGCAATGTCACATTATTTGGCATGTTACTGGTAGAACAAACTATTCTGTGTATGTAATTTTATGTGGATTTTTTTTTTAATTCTAGATCTTTAGTACTACAGTTACTATCTTAGTGAGTTACCTGTGTCAGTACTGAAGCTTATTATCTAAACCCCTACTTTAGCTTAAAATAAATGTTTAACCTAAAATAAAGTATGCTACATGCACTAAAAAAAAAAAAGAGTGCACTTTACTTTAAAGCATTGACTTCAAAACTAAAAGCATTAGTAACAGTGTTTTTTAACAAGTAGATCCGAGGAAAATTTATGCTTCCTTTAATAAATACTTGTAAGCCCATGCTTTAGATCTAGTTTGGGAACTCTTAAAAATAGGGGTGATTATTAAATGGAGGATGATTTCTACCTTATCCACACAGGATGTTTATTCCTGATTAACTATCTACGTAGATGTTAATCTTTAATACATTAAAAATAGCTCTTGCATAACACAATACTTGTCCATGGTGCCTGGAGGTTATGTTCCACAGAAGTATTTTGGTGTTCCCAGAAAGGCTTAAAGTACGTTATTCAGATTAGGAACCCTAAAACAGACGGTGCTACACGGTCAACCTTGAAGCACTGTAAAGTGAGAATATACGTTAACTTTTTAAATCAATTGTAACACACGAGTGATGGCCTAAGGAAACGCACGTCAGGAATTCTCATGTTCTGACTCATTGCTCAGAGGACAGGACCAGCGTCAGCTCCAGCTAACCAACAGATCTGGGATGGAGCTTGGATCTTTCCACGCTGTGAATCTGGGAGCGGTTGGCTGCCAAACATCTGCTTTCAAAAACAGGCAGAAAACAGAACAAAAAAAAAATCTTCTGATAAGAAAGCAATTCCAGTTTCGGAGGAAAAGGGATTTATTCTGGTATGCCTGGTTTCCAAAGACAGATTCTGACCCTTTTCCGTAGCATGCAATGAACGGCTCTGATATGGCGGTGTTTGTTCCATGATGCCCTTTGAACAATGAGGTAGACTTGGTCTGCAGACTGAGGTGTCTTCTGGGGTGCAGTGTTGCTCTCCTCCTGCTCTGGGGGCTCTACGTCTAATGAAAAAAAAGGATGGAGGAAGTGGGATGAACTCAGACCTTGTGCCACGGGCAGAGTAAAGCAGAATCATGAGCTGAAAAACATTCCTGGTCTACCGTATTACGAGTACCTAATTAAGAACCTAGTTTATTTTCTGACATCAAGAAAGAATCCCTATGGATTTCTCCTTGGAAAGACAAATTTGTGACCCACCTTTGATTTGAAAACTAAAATAGCGGAATTTGTGCAGCTTATTTGTGCAAAACAGAGCCATTTTGCTCAACTTCTTATATTAAACTATATAAAACTTGCACTGAGCAACTAAAATAGACTGGTACTCTGCTGAGTATGTGAGGCAATCTCCCGTGGAAACCCTCCTGTTGTAATCCTAATTCAAACGGCGTGCTGGTAAATCACCATGGAACGCTCAACTGCTCCCATCACATAGCCTGTTCCAAAGGTTTCTAAACCTCATCGGCTCAGTAACAGTCTCCAAAAACCCCCATCATTTTGAAGGAGTCTTAATGAATGAACTGTCTCCTCTCTTCCTATACCACAGCAGGGGCATGTATATATCCACATTTGTAAAAATCCAGAAGTGAGACTCGTGACAATTTTTGTTCCCAGTCAATGGCAAGATTCTTGCTGAAAGGGTGAGGATGTGGTGCTTTGGATGCCGGCTGGATGCAGGACTGAATCTGCCATCACACCTTGACATCAAGGGACATGCTCTGCAGCACAACTCCGACCTTCTTCAAACGTTAGGAAGACTGAAGGACCATCCTCCATCGAGTCTGTGTCTTGTTTTGTTCTTATACAGTGCTCATTCTTTGCAGCATTATGTCAAAAAGAAGTCAGACTCCATGATGCTCTCTCTGTGACAGTGTTAAATTCCACTTTATTTTTTATTTTTTTGTCTGTTTGCATCTAGTTAGGTTCGATTTTTTTATAATTATTTTCCAGTGCAATTCAGCTGGACCTATAAAGGCACGTAATAAACTCCACTGGAAAGAAAAGGCGTTTTAACAACAGACATCAAGTAAAATCAGCTGTTGCTGTAAAGCCCAATTCTAAAATAAAGTACATGGTCCAGAATATTGTCCATTCATTTAAAGTGCTGTGTATTTTAACAGACCTCTGTCTGCGTTAGGCCCATTTGCCTCAGCCCATCGTAGGCAAAGAATTTCACCTTGGCATCTTAGCTCATACTTCAAAACAAAATCTGTTTATTTTAAACCTGTTAAACAAGTTTGAATACTGAATGGATACAGGGCACCAACTTTGCTTCTGCCTCAACTCCAGCCTCTCCAAGTTGATTGTTTTAAATTCAGAAACACCTGATAGCAATTAAAAACTATTAGTTTGTCTACTCTACCGTAAGAATGAAAAGAGACCGAGCAGCCATTACCAATAAATATAGCTGGGAACTTCAAAGGGAAGCTGAAGTAAGTGCAGACAGATTACCCCTGTCTCTAAAGGTCATCCAGTTGCTACAGTCACTAAAAACCTGAAGAAATCTTAAGAAATGATAAAAAATTGTTTCAAAATACTCAATACCTGTCTCAAAATGGTAACAGGGAATTTTACGTTTAGTTTTAGATAAATGGAAATCTTTTAATAGCTGACAGTCCTTTCCCTCTCAAAGAGAGTCACAGCTGCCCCTAATACATGTTAATATATTCTAAAAAGTAGCTGCTGTATATTTAGAGCAATTACTAAAAGTTAGGCTATAAAAAGCTGCCCTTTATATTTAAATTCGGTAAATGAGTAATCATTTCCCTTCTGAAACTCCATTTGATAAACAGATGTATTTATTAGGAAGTATCTTCTCAAAAATGAGATCAGTCGCTTTCAACTAGGCACAGACCAGTCTAACCATCGTGTCTCGAATTCAAACGCAGCAAAGAGCAGTTTCATAGATGGTAATAAAACAGGCAACGCACTCTTTACTACAGAGGCATGACTGAATTCATTTAAGCTGTGAAATTACTTTTAATGCTACTGGAAGGCCTTTCTCTTTAAAACAAAATTACTGTTACTGAACTGTGCAGGGGATTCATTAACTCTAGTATTTCCTAGCACCTCTAATTTGCCGGTTTTGCTGTTTTGAAATATTATGGAAATAAGACGGTATTTTCATCGACCTTTTCCATAACATCAGGGAAACATACATCACACTCCTGGCTGGAGGCGCTTATGGTTAAGCTGTGCAATTACCTCCTAGTTCTGCTCCGACCTGAAAAGCATCTCATTAGGGCTTTCTTGTTTCGGAAGCAGGCTCAGCACTGGACCTCACATAAATGGGTTTCACCAGCTCTCCAGACTGCATACAATACATAGGCCAAGTATTCTGCCTTTACTGTCTACTTTTATGGTACAAGGGATGACCAGCAGATCTCCTGAGGTTTACTTCTTCATAACCCTCATGATGCTGTGCCAGGAAGATGCTCTGTCCCCTGGCATTTGTTCAGAAATAAGAATAGGAGAAAGTGGGAAAAGGATCAGATAACAGCATCACCATCTTCCACCCTTCCTGAAGAGGATCTCAAAAAGGAATCTCCATTTTTAGAGCCTCTCCTTGCCCCAAAGGCTAGGGTTCCTCGTTAGTTCCTCTTGCTGGTCCGTTGGCCCATCTGGAGGGAAACTACAGTGCTCCAGTGCTTAAAATACATCAGAAGACACAATGGTCTTGTAAAACATGAATGGAAACAATGCTTCTGAACAGGCGAATTTCAGCAGCAGCGGAAAGCTGAATGTTTGGGAAGTCAGCAGCGAAACCAGCTGCCCACCAAATCTGCGGCTGTTGGGTCACCAAGGTCCGATGCCCTGGTGAGTTCAAAGGAAAAAGCATTTAAAAATAACAACTTGCATGGTTTGTATTTTCAAAATGCAGAACGCGTCTGTGGATTTCAGTAGCAAAAAATTGTCTTTTAAGTGGAAAAAAAAAAAAAAAGGCAAGCTGGTGGATTTTCTCCCCTTTCTTATTTTCACAGAGAGAGTACCCCTGCCATATCTAGCGACAGTCGATAAGGTGTGAGCACATGCCTCTCTCCCACATCTGAGAAAATCCACCTCATCTTGGCTTGGATTAGGGTAAACTGCCAACCAGTGTCAGAAACCTCGGCTCTGATGAGAGGCCAAAAAGACAAGTTACCCATCTTCTCATCTGTTCAACTCTTTCCAGAGATCCACCTCACATTTGGCATTTGTATTTTAGATCGAGCTGAAATTCTGACCCCTATTTAACCCACATCCATGGGACAGATGTTCTTCTGTGAAGGGGTCAAGCTTTTAATTGATTTTACTGACCAGCAGAATTTCAAATACCAGTTTATCATTCTGTAGTATAGACTTGTAAGCACCAGCCAGGGAAAGATGGATCCCTTTACTAGGAAGTACTAGCACTACTTTGGTGACAGAGATAGAAAAGTTTGTCTGAAGTTCAAAGTAATAATAGGAACTAGTTGGGCTTTAATTTCTCCTAACCCCTTTCAAGATGCTGTCTCTTCTATTACACTCAATGCACAAAAAAAGGAAACATTCACTATGTTAAATACGAATGTGTTTTTAACATACATAATCGCTCATTTCCTCACACTCATGTCTGAGACTAAATTAATTTATAACACATTTAGCTTCATTCCTCCCCATCCACACACACACACACTTTTGGTAAAATTCTCATCACTTCTGAGCTGAAAACGTCTTACAGAAAGAGACACACCACCCTGCACCTCCCCACTCTAGAAATTCTGTATGAAAAGCTCGATGACACATTTGACAATTTAAAATAATGCCCATTCCTTTATGGAAGAGCATCACTTTGGATTGTTTTTTCCACAATCAACACTTTTAAAATAAAGACTGCTTACATCTCCTGGAATGAAAGGATGCTCAGGTAAGCCAATAGTTCATGCTACAAGGTTCTGATTTTAGATCACAACTTTGCCAAGCTTTCTGGACTGAAATCTTGAAAACAGTTCAGTTACTGAACTATTATACTATGCTTTTCTTTGGGTTTTGGCTCCTGTTAAAAAAAAAAAAATAATAAATCACTGCAAGCAACTCTTCCAAGGTATTTGGACACGTAAACTCTTCAGTTTGGTCTTTGAGTATAATCCGAGATTCTTGTCTCCACCAAAATCTATCCAAATGATAAATCTCTGCAAAATGTTGGCTAACAGGTATTTGGTAATAAATGTATATATATAAAGTGGTCACATACCCTGGATGCTAACCAGACCTGGAAAATACTTTCATCCAACCTTTCGCGATTTCTGCTTGCAAACACAGCTCACAGTGGATTTGCAATATGAACTGAGTCCACAAATTCAGGAGTGGGAAGGAAAAACTGAGTTTGGATAACAAGCCAGGGAGGGGAAAGAAGGAAAGACGTGGAACAGACAGGATTGAGAGAAGAGAAAGAACTGCAGGGGGAGCTGAAAGAGTAACAGGGACTGCCAACACAGAAGGACTGACAAAAACACAGGAATCAGAAAAAGACCCAAGAAGTTAAGAGTCACACTGAGTGCAAATGAGCATGGCGGCAGCAGCCCGCAAAACTGGGAAGGAGGTGCAATGGCAAAGGAATGGGATTAAGCAAAGATGAGCTGGAAGCAGAATTTAGTACCCACTAGAATTCTCACTCCAGCATCTGAAACGTTTTCTCTCAATAAATGTGTGGGAAAAATTAACCGCCATTTTTTTCCCATTAGCAATGGGGGATGAGAGTCTTCTATTGCCATCAGTTATCCAATTACCTCAAAAGGGACAGAGATTTGCAGTGGATATAATGAGGTTTTTTACAATTTTTGTGGGTATCAGCCTTCTCTTTTATGAAGGTCTGGTGTTTTTTTTTCTAATCTGCTTTTTCTGAAAGGTTGATGATGCATGCAAAACCACCATATAACTACCCAGCTTACAAAGCCAACATTCAAGACACAGAAGCGGTTGTGCAACTGTTCTGGACTTCATGTATGCATATTACAATTGTGACAGGTGGTTCAAGACTGATGCTTTTTTCTCTGCCAGATCCCCAGCTCATTCACACCAAAAACGGACAAGATCTCAGAAAGAACCAGGACTGCAGTGGAAGACAGTCCACTTGTTCCACATATAAGAAAGTTTGTTGTACATGGCCTGAGGAACAGAAAGCAGAGAAGACGACTTTGTAGCTACAGAAGATAAACTGTAGTAAAGGATATTGTCAGTCTCCTCCTACCATTGTGATCTCCTGTGGTGCTAGGCAAAGTGCTTTAACTTTGTGTAAGTGTCCAACACCCCATGTGCTTCTCAGTGTCTGAGCGACTGATTTCAGGTCCTGGAGTCTGATGAGCTGGAAGGCTGGGAAGTTACAGCTGGAAGTTAAAGCCAGTATGAGGTCTGAATATATCATAGAATCATACAATGGTTTGGGTTGGAAGAGACCCTAAAAATCATCTAGTTCCAACCCCCCTGCCATGGGCAGGGACACCTCCCACTAGACCAGGTTGCCCAATGTCCCATCCAGCCTGGCCTTGAACACTTCCAGGGATGGGGCAGCCACAGCTTCTCTGGGCAACCTGTTCCACTGCCTCACCACCCTCACAGCGAAGAATTTCTTCCTAATATCTGATCTAAATCTCCCCTCTTTCAGTTTAAAACCGTCACCCCTCGTCCTATCACTACACTCCCTGATAAAGAGTCCCATCCTATCTCTCCTGTAGGCCCCCTTCAGGTACTGGAAGGGGCCACAAGGTCTCTCCGGAGCCTTCCCTTCTCCAAGCTGAACAACCCCAACTCTCTCAGCTTGTCCTCATAGGAGGGGTGCTCCAGCCCTCGGATCATCTTCGTGGCCCTCCTCTGGACCCGCTCCAACAGGTCCATGTCCTTCCCGTGCTGAGGACTCCAAAGCTGGACACAGTACTCCAGGTGGGGTCTCACCAGCGCGAAGTAGAGGGGCAGAACTATCAACCGTTTTGATCAGACAGTTCCTAAAAACCTTAAGTTAAGCATTCACGTAATAGATATTTTCTATTTCTAGTCAGTTAAAAAAATCCCTTCCTGGGATTTCCCACCGCCCACCCCCCAGATTTAGACATCTCTTCCCTTCTCCCACAGATGTGAGAATAAATTTAATAATGCTTTTGTAAAACATTCAGATGCTATGGTAAAAAGTAGCTCAGAAAACGCTTTGAAGCAGTTAATAAGTACATTGATGTATTATCAAACATTTGTAACATCTGATAAAAACAGTAAGCATACAAGAAATTGTGGCCAGGTTATTTTTTATAGATTCTTTGTACCTTCTGCCATCTACAGGGGCTCCTGCAATTAAAAAAGGGACTTTGTGAAAGAGTGATGCCCTCACTGTTAATGTCTACAGCATATCCCTACTAAAACTGCTTTTTCCAACAGATCCCCAAAGTTATCAGAATGTCACATAAAACTGCAATCTAGTCAAAAAAGTATTTGGAAGAAAGATCCAACAGCAGGCTCTTGAGTACCTGAGTTTGTGGTAAATCGGGTAACAGCTTTTTGGAATACTTATCTAAAGTTTGTATTTCATAGTAAAATGAATGTATTCTGGAAGAGGATAGGTGACGTCCTAGATACATTCCCATTAAAGCACGTTTCAAAGCAGCTTACAAGTAAGTAAAAGAACATTTGTAAAGGTCTTGGTAAAAATAAAAACCTACAAAAAGCTTTCATGTGGAAACAAGGCCTAACTACGGTGCTCTTCAGATTCACCTTCCCAGTCAAATTTTGGGCTTGCAGCCAATTTCTGGAAAACTCATACACGCGAGCCAACTCCTTGAAGTCACCTAGCCTTGTCCAAGAACACCTGAAAGGCCCGCGCCTCTAGAAATAAGCTCAGAAGGAATCATCTCTTCTAAGTATTTAAGCCCATAGATGTTCGCAGAATAGTGTCGTTCTGTGCAGTAACTGGCATTTTTGCACCAGGCCAGCTGTAACACTGGGTAATTGTGTCCCGAGTTCAACCAGGAACTGCGGCTCACAGCAAGGCAGCGTGACCACAAGGTCATACAGAAAGGCTGTTTGCAAGCCGGGAAATAACCTGAAGTAAGGTATTTTATTAGAAATTATATATACGATCCTCGCTGCATGTTCTCAGCAAGGGATCTAGAAGGAAAGGCTTATAGGAAAGGAACTTATTGACATAATATACACAGAGCTGGACATTTTAAGAGGATCAGTCCCACAAACGGCAGGTTGACCTTTGTTGAAACAAGCCTCATGTTGTTCAAAGCAGCCATCAGCTCCATATTTGCAGATTCCTGTATGAGAATCTGCGGAAGCAGCTAGAAAAATTCAGTTATGCTCGAGCACACCCAAATTACTTTACAAGGCCTAGATGTTCCTGTGTATTGTTTTCTGCGAAGCGTGGATGTTTCTGCTTGATACCATTGCGTTGGGGAATTCTTGGGGCGCACGGCGAAAGATGCAATTCTAGTATAAAAACGTTAGATATTCAGAATCTGAAAGAGGAAAGTGAAATTCACTTACGCTTAAGAAGATATAATAAAGGTAGAAGCTGCAGGGAAATTTTACAGGGATAAAAATCACCCTTCGCAGAAAAGCTGGAGAAATGCACAAGAATTAGAGCTCCCCAAAGACTCGAAAGAAGCATTTTTGTTAATCTGGACTATTAAACATTGCTAGTGACTCAGTCTATTCCTGAAAATAGCTGCTCTTTTTTATAGTCCTAATAAGCGTTCTGCACATAAAGTCGAAAACCCCCACACAATCAGTACTTTCTTTTAAATTTACTCACCTCTGAAAGATTTTATCTAGTTTAATTAGATAAATTTATTTCCAACCTACCAAAAAACCCACAGTGGCACAGAGAAATAATGCTTTTATGAATGGAATTTCTATGCTTGAGCTATTCAAACACATTTTCATGCAACAGCACCCTTTAAAATATGCTATTTTTTGATGCAGTTAATATCTTCTCTTTCCTTAGCCAATGCCATCTGTTAGTTTCTCCTCCGTGGGCTGGAGCAAGAGGTATGCTCTGACGTATACTGTCACATACGCCGCTGCTACAGACTGAGAGCATCCAGGTTGACAGAAAGACGCGACCAAGTGAAACGGATGATGAAGACCTATTGTAGCACTCTGAGCTCCCTGGTCAAGAGACGTGGACAAGGGTCTGGCTCTCTGTGGTTCTTGAATCTGTGAGGGCCTAGAAGTAATTTACTTGAATAAATAACTACTGTGTTTTGGTGTGTTGGTTTTTTTCTTCATGTTACTGTATTCAAACTATGGAGATTTCTGTGAAGCAGAAAAACAAATGAATAAGCATGACGTTAAACTGTTCTGATCAACTAGCACCCAAGATGGATTAAAAAAAAGTCAAGAGGAAAAATTGCACCAGAAGGAAAAAAGACAAGAGGTTGAGGTATGATGCCCAAGAAGGTACTTCGATAGTTATTTACTCTGTAAAGTAGTGCTACATCTGTAAGCAAACTGGCAACTAACCACGTTTGGTGTTAGAAATACCGTGATTCAAGAAGTAGAAGGAATATATTTATCAGAGTCACTGGTTAATTACTCAGGAGCCTGATTACGAGGCAGGACACTAGAAGCTCCCCTTTCCTCCAAGCTGCCACTAATCATTCCTCCAGCAGACCACAAGAGCTCCCGTAGAAGCATTGCAATTCCCTGATGGAGAAGGGGAATTGCTCCCTTTTTCACCCGTAACTTTAACCTACGCTGTCGGATCATCTCGGAAACGGCACTGAACTTTTTGTGATACATGGTTCCAAGTCCCATGAGCTCGCCACCTTCCTTTAAGACCAGTAGAAGAACCGCGGACTTGTTAACAACCCTACCTGCTCACCCTTTGCCACAGTGCACCGGGGCAGCAGCTTGTGAGTTATTCTTGATGCTCAGTTCTGAGTCAGCTTCCTTGGAAAAAAGCATTTGGGAGCTGCGATGTAAAGGCATTATTGAAGAAGGTAGAAGCCCTCTTTGTCTTACAATCAAATTTCGAACAGTATCTTATATAAGAAAATATTTGATTGATAGTTACCGGAATGCCTATCATGAGGTGTTAAACATGCTTTAAATAAATAATTATCCACAACTAATCTGTCAAAACAATCTTCCAACAGAGATGATGTTCAAAGACCACAATTCGAATACAAATTTTTGAAAGGATTAATTTTACATAGTTGCACGGAAACCACACTCTGAGGCTCGTATTAAACACATTGAAACCTCATTAGATAAGTACAAGATCAGCATACTGACCTACAATACCAACCTACATTAAGATGCAGAGAAGTAATAGTCAGGAGACTTTCAAGGACAAATATTAACTTTATAATTTGATATATGAACCATAACTGTATTAACAGTAAAAAGAAAGTGCCCTCTGCTGCTATTACTAGCGATATCATAGAGAAGAATGCATTAGAAATTGGCAATTATGTCAATGTCATGAGTACGTTTGCACATCTGAAAAACTTCAGGCGCTAGAAAACGCTGCTGAACCAATTAGATGTTCCAGAGATTAAAGTACGCTTATCCGGAGTGCACTTTTTCACAGCAGTTCTTACCGGCCTCAAGTTTACTTTGCTGTTAACGGGGCAATCCACCAGCTGTAGCAGCAGCCGTGCAGTAACGAGCATCCTTCAGCTGCAATTTGCCTCAGTACCAGCTATAAACTACTCAGCTGCTCACGTCATGCTTCGGGAGTTACTTGGCTAATATTACAGCCTTTTACCATACCGCACAGCATCCTTTCCCTCCATAGTAGGGCTTGGGCCTGGGGTTTTTTTTGGTTTGTTTGGGTTTTTTTTTGCTCATACCTTCTCTCTGAAACATGACCGGACTGCCTTGATCACCAAGGCAGCTAACTTCCACTTCTCGTTGGCCAGATGCGGCCCTGACTTAAAAATAAACACCTGCCAGGTGGTGTGTTTTAAAAAAGGGTGTGAAGGTGAAAACAAACTTTAAATGCAAAGGAACTTTGAGCAAGTAAAAACACTAGAATAGCTAATTAAAATTGAAATTATACTCCCGCATCCTTATTTTTACATACAATTTTCTGTTCAAGTTCTGTTCTGTTACCAGAACATATATTAAAAAAAAAAAGTTAATGAAANNNNAAAAAAAAAGTTAATGAAAAAAAAAAAAAAGAAGAGATAGGAGCTAGTCTTGGTAATATTTCTACAATGTGAAACTTGGAACTAGCAATATGAACAGGAACAGAGTTAAAATTTTTATAACCTTGCTAGTTGTATCTGAAAAGCTCAGCTCCTGGCAACACGCAATCAAAAGAATGAATGGCTTTTTTTCCTTTCAAGTTTTAATTTGGGGCCAGCGGGCTTGTGGGAAGCAGTGGAGGGAAAGGAATTGTTATAGGTTTTTTCCCTATGGTCAGAATCATGACTCCTCATGGATGTAGTACAGACA
>VYZM01016400.1:342300-362600 GCA_013398915.1 Dromas ardeola | reverse complement strand
TGCCCGGCCGCAGGAGCGCGGCCGCTTCCCCTCTCCTTCCTCACCCCGGCGCCAGGTGCAGCCCGGCGGGGCCTGCGCTCGGCCGGGGCCGCCGCTAAACTCGCATGCCGCCGGGCACGGCCCCGCAGCCACGCCGCCCTCCCCGCCCGAGCGGGGTCAGCCCGCGGGGAGGGGAAGGACGGCCGAATCACCCTCCTCCTCCTCCTCCTCCTCGCCGCCCCGGGGAGGAGCGGAGAAGCTACGCCCCGAGCGGGCACGGCGACCCGGCCGAGGGGCGGGACGCCACCGCTGCGGGCTCCAAACAAAAATACAACGTGGCCTCCGCTTCTCCAGGCGCTGCCGGCCCCGGGGGATGCCGCTCTGCGGTCCCGCAGCCGGGAAGGAGGAGGAGGAGGAGGAGGATGATGAGGAGGAGGAGGTCCGCAAGGGGAGGAAGGTCGCCGAGCGGCGGAGGGAAGGAGCTGGGCTCCTTCCGCCCCCTTTGCACAAGCTCCCAAGCTTTTTTTCCGAGTTGTTTTTGCTTTTTGGCGAGCCGCAGGGGCGCTGGGGAGAAACACGCCCCCCCCAGCCCCGTCATCCCGGAGCCAGGGGGGTCCCGTCCCCGTCCCCCCCCGCCTCCGCGGCTCTGCCCGCTCCGCCGCCCGGGGAGAGAAACCAGCCTTGTCGCAAACTTCCACGACTGCCGAGTCGCTGTCAAGTCAGAGTTTAATTAAGACTGCTTTTAAAAACATTTTTTTCTATGTTTTCTTTTTTCCTGCTTGAGCTGTTGGGTTGGGTTTTTTTCCCTCCCCCGCTATCGCGATATCTTTTGTCAACGAAAAATCCGCCACCTACTGTAAATGTTAGTAACTTGTCTCTACCTGAGAAAGTAGCTGGACAAAGCTTTTCCAGTCGCACAGCATCCCTTTTGGATATCCATTTTGGAATTGTCAACGTCAGTGACCGTCCTTGCGTTTACATCTGTAGCAACAGCGGCGATAATTCCCAGTAACATGCTGTTATGGCAACTGTTTTAACCCTGTCTAGATAAAAAAAAAACAACCCGCATAATAAATCCGTATCTTGAGCTGCAGAGTGACTCTAATTTGCGGCTGCGTGCCAGATTATTTGAGCAGAGAGGGGTCACGCAGCACAGCAGGTCACAACCCACAACGGTTTGAACTGACACGAAAACTGTCGCGTTAGCAATGTTTTAATAGCGTTACAAGCAACTGTGCTCATTTCCTGAGCAAAGTATTTTGCTCTTCTTTTTTTTTTTTTTTTTCACCCAGTTTAATTATCTGGCTGAATGCATTTTGGTTTATCAGTTGTAATTTTCAGTTTTAATGTTCTGACTTGGGAAGACCTCAAATACACCACAGCCTCCTAAAATGAGCTTTTCTTAGAAGAGGGCAGCTAGTGCAAAAAAATGTAGGCTAGACACCAGCTTTAACGTTTGCTAAAATATTAAAAGCCAGAATGGAATTGCTTTCCCAAGCTATTTTCACACACGTTATTAACATCTGGACTGCGTCAGAATAATAATGGCCAAATTTTGTGGATCAGAAACCTAAAAAAATTTCTTGTCCCTTCAGTCGCCCATTAACCCCTTTAGCTGAGAATGTTAATTGAGGAGGTGTGCTCGATGCTGTGCTCCGGCATTGCGGGATGACCGTTTGGGAGCTGCCAGCATCCTCTTAACATCGCACCTGGAAGAAGCCCCGTTCTCTCCCTGGCAGCAGCGCTGCCGGTTTGATGCTGCGGCGAACTGCGCGTTTTCTGCCAGTTCAGTTCCACAAGCCACCTCTAATTGAAGTGACAGCCCTCGTCCAGATCCCGCTGTTGGCACAAAGGAAGCGGGAATAGCTGCCGGGGGGATGAAGAGGGCAGGGAGACTGCTGGCTCCTTTTGGGAAGGGTTGGATAGATGATTCATTCAGAGCGTGAAGCTGCGATTCAGTTGCTTGAGCACCGAAACCCATTTAAACTAGCGGGAAAGTGAACCCAACACTGGGCTTGCACTAAAACAGCGGGGAAACCCCCGCGTACATTCTGTTGGGGTGGTTTTAGGTGGAATAATCATGAAACGGCTCTCAACAAAGCAGCCTACGGGGGAGGCTGCAACATACTGAATTGCCGCAGCTGCTACAAACGCCATCTCTGAGACTATTAGATCGCTTTGTATGATGTGTGTTTACCACCTACCACAACCAGGTTGCGGACAACCACCTAGGCTTTTAGGCCATAAATAATAATAATCAGTACATCTGAAGACAATCGTGAGAATACATTAAAAAATAAAAAAAATAGGAAAAAAGAAGGTGAAATTCTTTTAAGCCATCACAGATCCATTGATATTCTCACGTCGTTCAAAAGGAACACGAAGACTTCACTTGAAGATGCTACAGAGCTGGGTTTTCAGCTGCTACAGATGCCACTTTGATTTTTACAAATTATTTTACCAGGTAGAACTGCGAGGAACAGAATGTGGAAAATGAATCTGAAGTTCTTAAATTGTCACCATTGTGCCAGTTATGCGAAGCTGTGTGGTTTCTCCTTCAGTTGGGTGATTTGCTTAATGTGATATGAAGTCTGGTTGTTTTGACCCTAATTTATTTTTATTATTGAATTCTTTATCCAAGTCCCTTTTAAGACGAAATTAATCTAGATAAACTCTACCACTAATATTTTAACTGCCTTCAAAATCAAATTCTCAGATGTTAATCCAAACTTTTGATGCTTTCTTCTCGCTTCAGCTATTTATGTCTCTCTGAATTGATCCTTCATAGTAAGCCCTCTTAGCTGTCCACCACCTTTATCCATTTACTTCATTTTTTCTTTCTTATCCTTTAATCTGCCTACCACTTTTTATCCCCCCATCTCATTAATAGTGTTTCGTTAGAAACTTCAGTCCTTTAGTTACATAACTTTTCGTCTTGCAGTTCGTCCCTTTTTCTCATTTCTCTTCAGTTGTAAAATTTCACGCACCTTTAAGTTAAAACTTCCTCATTTCTCTCATCTTGAGCACAGTATTCCTTTGCCCGTGACCTCCGTCTGATGTGCTCCTCATGTAATTTCTCCCCTAGTGTTTAACGGTAACAAAAGCATCATCCTTAATTCTTTGCACAATATAGTTAGGAATTAGCCTAAACTGTATAATCTTTATAGCTCAGTTAATGGGAATGAGAAACTTTGGGACAGAGAAGAAAGCAATTTTCCACAGCCCTTATCCACAGAGCTTTGAAAATACATGTCTGTTCTTGATGAAAGAACAGTTTCTCCCCAGGTTATCCCAAACGGAAGGAAGGGTAAATGCAGCACCCGTGCAGAGCCATGACAGGCAAAGCCTCTGACGAGAGGCCACAATTTTTTTTAAATTGCTTTTCTTTTTTATTATTATCGGCCAAGCTTCTTGAAACAAATTGTAAAATTCAAAGTGAAAACTATGTTGGAAGATCTAAAGTACATGAAGTACTATACTCAATAATTGCCGTATCACGTGCTGCAAATACACATTTAGTTGTTCAAATGAAACCAACCACACACCCAGTCAGATTTTTTTGAGTTGTTGATAACTTGCCATTGATTTCTGTTGACTAAACAGGCATTAGATGCAAAATCCCTCAAAATAAAGTTTATTATTGAAGTGACAAAACATGGATACAATTAATTAAATGTACGTAAATGCCTCTGAACATTTTGGATTCAATACACTTGTCAATGGAGTCTACACGCAAAGATTATTTTTCCAAATAAAATGGGTAAGTATATTTTCCTTCTGTTTATGAAAGGAGGTATGTTTTGTTCATTAAGACACTACCTTGATAACATATACTGTTTCTGCACATGGCACCACAGCAGCCATTTCATCTGTCATATCTGGACCATCAAGTCACCTTCACTGTTAAAGGGTTTAAACCTGCAAAACGGTGCGCAACCACAGCTCTCCGTCATTTCTTCAGGAGCAGAGAGACCTCAGCATCTCACATGATCAGGCTGTTAATTGCTAGTAATTATCCATCCCCTTAAGCTTTCTAGCCACAATTTTAATTGCAGAAAAAAATATTAAGTTATTAGAGGAGCTGTAGACTTGACTTTACGATCCCATAATTTATGCATGACTTCAACCACCTTGGACTGGAATACTTTATTTCAGTAATATGCCTAGTAGCCGGGATTGCTTCTCATCCTATCGCTTTTCTAAGAATGTTGTCACTTAACTCTCTGGGATTTCAAGGTCCACTACCGTATTTGCAGTATTTTTAACTAGTCGAATTTTATTTTACTCTCAGATCACCTTTAAGTAAGATCTGAGATACAGACATTTTTACTTTAGAAAACATTTTATTGATTTAAACTACCCAGTCTTATTTGAAGACTCTAATGAGTCAACTTCTGGAAATATAACTGACGTATTAGAAAGTAAATTCATTAGATTGGGCTTATTAGCAAGGCTCTAAACTTTAGCTGCTAGAGAAACTCTGGCGCCTCCTCTAGTAAGTGTGTAAAAACATCACTAGAAATATTGAAAATTGTGTATTTTGCCAGATATATAGAGGTTATTGTAGTTTAAAATGTAACGCCAAAGTTTTGAGTAAGACACATCAGTCTTGTAGAGACATGTCAATAGCAGGAGACACTGCAATTTGTACACGATAAAAATGATGAAAAATTCATCCGATAAGGGGTTGGGTGGTTTGGGTTTTTTTTTCCTTCTCAAATGACACTAATCTTTTTTGATCGTAATGACAGATTATAATTTGTTCTGCCAATAAGAACCATTCCAAAACAGATTTAGGGGAACTGGAATGAGCAAAATTTGCAAGAGAACAATCCCTAGCTAGAATTTTCTCTAGAACTTAAGGCGACCCACCACATTTTTTGTCTGCGTTCAGTGTATTGTTATTCAATTTAATATACGATTGATTAAGAGAAGCATTTGATTGTGGAACAGATTCTTACTGTTGTCAGTTTTTCATGTAAAAGTCATCCCACAAAATTTTCTGGCACAGCAGACTTTGAATGCAGTGAAGAAGAACAATGCTTTTTGTTTAAAACTAAGTTTTAATCTTGAGTCCTGTGTGCTTACGCGTGATCATAGCATCTTTCCAGGTGGGAACACTTGCAGTTTGGTAGGGTTTGTTTGTTTGTGGGGTTTTTTTAAAGGTTTCTCCCCACAAAAAAGGGTATCCGATCAGCTTACTAAAATCCCTCTTGTTGAGATAATACAGGGTTTGGTGGCTGTTGGCAGCTCAGGCCAGTTGTAAAGCTAGTTATTGCGGGAGATAGAGCAACTTCTGCAACAAGAACTTCCACATTCCCAATTATTTCTGCTTTTATATAAAGGAGGCATTTACTTCCCTACTATTCCCTGACCACTGCAGTAACATACACAGAAGGAAAAAAAATGAGGAAGAGAGTACTGCGGCTGCTGGAGTCTACTTCTCTCCCTGACAGTGCCCGCTACCTCTACCTCATTTTACCATTTGGAAGGGATCCTGGTCCCCTCCCACTCTCCCTAATGGAAACTAAGACAGGATTTCTTGTTATTGCCAAAGTCAAATGGAAAATCTTTACATTATCCCACAAATATATTATTACAAAGGATGAGCCACAGGCTAGAAAGGTTAGCAGATCTGAAGCATGGTGCAGAAACAATGCAGAATAGAGATGCTTTGGAAAGGCAAGAGTACTTCAAAGGTCACAAATTGTATTTGTTCAAGAGAAAAATGCAAATACCATTAAGACTGCAACAGTGTATCTCTATTAAAATGTTTTTGCAACTTCACAACTCTGTACGGTACCTCTGGTAAGAGAAGGTACAGCTTGGCATGAAGAACAGGGCACTTGTTGTCCCAGAACAATACCAAGATTGGTGCCAGCAGAGCTGCCAAAAAAAAAAAAGGAACAGATGGGAACCCCTTAATCCTCTTTCTCGTCGTCCTTGACTCTCTCCAAATCGACATCTGTTGTCTTGACTCTGTCGACCACTGAGCATCTCTCGTCTTCCCAACTGCGAGAAACAGCGCTGCACAGCACACCAGCGATTCGCACGAGGCACACGCTTACATTCCTTTACTAATTTTAAATGTAAAGTTTAACACTCCTCTCAAGCTTCATGTGTGGTTGCAGTATCCAGAACTTGCCGGTTCAGAAGCATGACTGGGAAGGACGCCTGTCTTGCTTTAAATTGGCCAAGCTCTCAGATTAATTTTTTTTTTTAAAAAAAAAACTACTGTAACCTGCCCAAGACACAGTAGTGATGACATTTGGGCCTCATTGGTGGGGAACAGAAAAATTCTTTGCAGCGTCAGTAGTACCAAGAACATCTGATCATTATTTTTCAGATTCAGAGATAGTTCACAGGGGAATTAAGCAACAGGGCCACTTTCAGTGGCAGAGAAATGTATCCCGAAGTGTGGCATCATGTCACCAAAAACTAGGCTGCATAACAAAATACGGAAGAAGGAATTTGGAGCGGTTAAACTGCATGAAAACCTTGGATAGAGAAATGCAAATGATTATTCTAGGAACAAGACAGAGATCTAGGAAAATCTATTTGAGAGATGTGGAGCACCCCTCCTATGAGGACAGGCTGAGGGAGTTGGGGTTGTTCAGCCTGGAGAAGAGAAGGCTCCAAGGAGACCTTATAGCAGCCTTCCAGTACCTGAAGGGGGCCTACAGGAGAGATGGGGAGGGACTCTTTATCAGGGAGTGTAATGATAGGACACGGGGGAACGGTTTTAAACTGAAAGAGGGGAGATTTAGATTAGATACTAAGAAGAAATTCTTTCCTGTGAGGGTGGTGAGGCACTGGAACAGGTTGCCCAGGGAAGTTGTGGATGCCCCATCCCTGGAAGTGTCCAAGGCCAGGCTGGATGGGGCTTTGAGCAGCCTGGTCTAGTGGGAGGTGTCCCTGCCCAGGGCAGGGGGGTTGGAACTAGATGATCTTTAAGGTCCCTTCCAACCCAAACCATTCTATGATTCTATGTATAAACGGGGGAAAAAATGTAACACAAAAATCAGCCTCAACAGAAATGTATCATTATACTATTTAAAGAGCAATTAATAATGCAGAAACATTAGTATAATTAAATCACTGTTTTAACCTACCGCAAATACACAATACATTGTATATATTCTGTTACCATTAAAGTGCTGAATGTTGTTTATGTCACCAGAAATCATTACACTCATCTGTTTAATGATTAACACGGAAGTTAAGAGTATTTCCCTACAATGTAAGTAGGATGGAAGTTGTGGTGACATGAATGTGTGCAGTTCCAGATGTAAGCTAGACAGGGTATGAAACCAGAAGTCCTTATCCCATTGTCAGACAGGCTCTCAAAAGATTACCGTGTATCAAGACTGTATGTGGGAGTGCCACCTGGCGACCAATGCTATGACCAATTCCTCTTAAAATACTATATAGCACAGAAATTTATTGTATGAAATAATAGAATTTTCCTTCTTTTTTTTTTTAATACGCCTATTAAAGCTTACTGTTCCAAAGCTCAATAAGTGATGTATAAAACTGACACTGAAATTTCCAATTTATAAATATAACAATATTTATAATGTTAACAGTAACAAGAGTATTTGGAAACTATGGCACCTACACATATTGGATAGAAATTGTTCCCACGGGTAAGGCAGCTAGACTGTAATTACCCATAGGAGGAAAATGCAGCAAAGGGAGAGGAAACCTAGAAACACTAAAATTAGTGTTCTCTGAGAAGATAGCAATCCCCGCTTCCTTACTTCCTCAAAGGCACAAAGTCACTAAACCACATCTCTAAGCACCATGTCTACCCCTCTTTTAAATACCTCCAGGGATGGTGCCTCAACCACTTCCCTGGGCAGCCTGTTCCAATGCTTAATAACCCTTTCAGCGTAAAAATTTTTCCTAATATCCAATCTAACCCTCCCCTGGTGCAACTTGAGGCCGTTTCCTCTTGCCCTATCACCTGTCACTTGTGAGAAGAGACCAAGCCCCACCTCTCTGCAACGATCCAGCTTCCTAACCAAGTGAATGGGCAGTAAGCTAGAAACCAAACCAACAATCACGTAGTATTTTATTAAAATCCATCTGGGAAATGAACACAACCACAGGGTAGTGGATAAGAGAGAGGCTGCTGCATTTTAAGTCCCTGCCCCTGTTGCAAAGGTTCTTCAAAGATGGGGCATTTTTTGCTGCAGGTAGATTAAATGACTCAGGCACTTTTGTATGTTATTCTAGTACCCATAAGGACTAAATAGAAGCCTGCATGCCTCTGCAAAGGACTGGAAATTACCCTCTCATTACACCCACAGTTAAGTGGGTAATAAAACACTCAAATACAACAGGGAAGAGGACAAGCAGGAAGAAGAAACAACATTCTACCTCTCCCTCAAATTTATCATCTCTCTACCTTTATTTTTAATTGGTCCAAGTAACGTTTCTTCAGATGTTCAAATAGAGTGCAAAGGCTCTAAAACAGGAAGGTAAAAAATAAAGGGGGATAGGCAGGCTCACCATGGCACCAGGTTACATACCTTTAAAATGCGGATAAAGTAAGGCAGTACGATTTTGTGGAAGCAGGAACAAGCTAACAGAGATGTGCTTTTTACTTTGGTCATGACTAGACCAAAGCGTGCAGAAGCTAAACGTAAAAAAACAGTAGTGCACAGAAATTACTACAGCCATTTGTGCACTCTTTCTGTGGGCCTTTCTCCATTTTTCTACAAAATAGCTTTCTGTAAGTGAGCTGGTATGTTTGAAACTAATGCAAAAAAAAAAAAAGGTCATGCGATGAAGATGACAGTCATCGGCGGGAGATTCTTTCATTATTGCCTCCCTTGGGTTTGTTTACTGTGTAAGACCCTTTTTTCCTCTCTTCCTCCTTCTTGCTCTGTTCCAGACAAATGTTGTAAAGAAAAATTGTTTACTTGTCTTCTAAATACAGTTACGGAAAGAAAACCACTTGAATGCAATTTCCTACAAGATTTCATTAGTCTCATACGTCTTCCGTCTTTTCCTGGTTCAATACAACATTTTGTTTAGCTGTAAGTAATTGATAAAAATATTCCTCGCAGGCTGCAGTTATCCCTCAGCTCCTTGGTACCCTATCACAGAGAAAGGCTGCGTATGCCTGAACTTCATCCTAATTTAATAAGGAAAGAAGTTTAGTCATAGTCTAGTCCTGAACTTTAACCATTACAGTACATTTAGGAGACAGGCTTTCATGCAGTAGGCTTAAAATAAAACGCAAACCATCATTACCTTTATTACCTATGTGTTTAATGACTGTTTGTGGACTTACAAAAATATTTGTGTTATACAATTTCGTATCAGTCAACAAGTAGAATTAGGAACACGCAAGGACTGCTGACACTCTTTGAAAAGATCTGGTTTCTGCCTATATAGACAAACAATTCAACAGCTTGTATGAATGTGTTACTATTGCTACCCTGAAAACTGTTAGGCTTTTAGTTTTTGTTGTTTTTTTTTGTTTTGTTTTGTTTTTTGTTTTTTTTTTTTTTTAAATGAAGTATGTAATTCTTCCATTACTCAGTATAGGAATTCCTACCAATAGCGATCAGGACAAATCTCAGAAGTTTGTGTACATACACAACTTTTAATCACATCTCCTAGATGTCCATAAACACCTCTGAAAATTCTCAGACGGTTGTGCTGGTGTAGCACACATGTCCAGGCATCTCCCAGGCAGAGTTACAACATGCTGGATTTCAGGGACATTTCAAAAATATTCATTAATATTTCTAGAATATTTGACTTGACAAAATGTAAGTAAGACTTTACAAAGGCTGCCAACTTTCTCCTCTTGCTGATGGACCAAGCAAAAAGAGGTAACTGAAAGCCTCCTCATTACCTTCCAGTGTCTACTAAATTGTTGTTTCTAGAATACATGATTAATTAAATCTTCTTTTCCATCCAGTTCCAACGAAGGCACCAATATTTCCAGCTATGTGAAGAACTTAAGTGCATTAGAACAAATGAGAAGTACTTGTAAGGCTCGAGATTTACTAAAAAGTATTCTTTTTCTGCAATTCTTGCATTGATGTAAACCAATTAATTCACTAGGCCAAAGAATGACAAATGTTTTCCAGTTATAGCAGCCTTACACTCCAACTGCTGCAAATTAAAAAAAAATAATATAAAGATCAGCTGCTTGCATCACTTTTCCATATACAGAGAGAATATTCTGCGCTATGTTCAGCCCGGGGCCCTTGCAGGCAGATAAGGGAAAAGGCAAACAGGAAGTCTGCTCCCGAGACCACTTTGTGACCATTGAGAGGGTCCTGGAAAAGAGGAGTCTGCTCTCCCCAGCCACAAAGCAAACAGCAGCACAAAGGAAGTATCATCCACATCAATGGCCACAGCCCAAAACTTTTACTATCTTTTGTTAAAGCCAACACTGTTTCACTTATTTGGCCTTCTAAGCAACTCCGAGTATACTGTTTTTATGCACCATGCATAATGTCCAAATAGTGGGGGTGTATCTCTATTGAAAGGATTGCCGTGTGCAGCACACGCAATGTGCTGCAGTTTATTTTCATGGCACAAGACGACAGGCAAAACCTCTATCAATAACTTTCAGCCAGCTTCTAAAAAAAGTTAATAAAGTAAATGGGTTAGAAAGGTAGATTTTCTCACTTAAGGCAGCCTGAAATCACTTGAGGATCTGCCCCAGCAAAATTGTTTCTCAGTCTCTACCATTCTGAAGTTGCTGCATCAGCTTCAGTCTGCTTATTAGTATGAATTGTCTCTTTTCCGACTTACTTGCGCTCCTACGTCACCACCATATCTTGAAATGCAACAGTATTGTTTTTATTAGATCCCACTATGTTTGCAGTTTGTGTTTTGTTTATGGAAAACTCAAGAAAAAGACAAAACAACAACAACAAAAAAAGAGAGCATGAGAGCACACTGGATTTATCGCTCTGCCTTTAGAAATGCACCCATTCTTCAGAATAAAAGTAAAAATTTTGCTGGTTAGGACAGTCTCTGACAGCGAGAGTACACAGCAGTCCAGTGGACTCTTGCCACAGAATACAAGCAGCAAAGAGATCTTGTTGACTTGTAGCGTGGTACTTTCTCTGATGTGCTTGGCTAACACTCTGGCTTGAATTTTCAAGTTTCTTCTTGACTTTTCTAGTTCAGAGCTTGGAGTAAGGCAACTACATCAATATTCTAATTTAATTAGAAAGCAGACTGCTGATCAAAACATCAAGCAGAGTGCCACAGATTAGAGTTGGATTAAATGCAAAGACAAAAATATATTAAAATGCTTTTGAATTAAATTCACCTTTCTACCTTTATTTAAAATTAGCCTCTGGGCTTCATTTCAGAGAATAAATTTTAGGTCTCCAGGAAAGCTTAATGCATTAACTCAGTTTTATAAGCCTGGGTCGTGGGAAGTAAGTATTTGAAATAAACAAGCTGTTAGGACAAGCACATTCTCCAGTTATTAAAAGACTGAGAGCCAGAACTGCAAGTACCTGCAACTAACGACTTGACATTGCTATTCTTCAAGAACAACTGTATGCTTGTTATGTGTAACTTCATATACTCCTTATACTTAATATTATTGTTGAGTCCAAGCGCACCTGAATTTTACAGACATAAGCATTAACACAGGATTTACGCTTCTCTCTGTATCTTCCCAGCCAACATTTTCAGGTGTCTCTCCGCACTCCAGAGTTAAATGTGTAGTTTCTTACATGTAGTTTCTTACTCTTGGATATTAGAAAGTCTACAGTGATGCTTCTCCATACACATCCTGATATTTTTCCTACCAGGATGAACAAAGCTGAACACATTTTCACAGACACTGCCGAGTTGGCTTCAAGTACTCAAAAGCAAAGAAGTCTTCACAGCAATGCAAGGATAATGCTGACAAATACCTGTCCAAAAGACAAGGATGCATACCTTGCTGTACAGTGGCGCTTCATTCCCTGCGCAGAACGGAAAGTTTACTTGATATAAGTCTGTCCAAAACTTCAGTGTAAATAAGAGTTCTCTTCAAACTGTTTCAAGAACAGCCGCCATTTCCTTGAACTGTTTGAAGAAATTCTAAAAAGCAAGAGTTAAGATAAGTTTCAGACAAAAGTCACAATCCGTGCTTCTCACACTCCCTCTTTCCTCCAGTTACAATTTGCAGCTTGAACTGAAAGTTTCTGCTTTTCTTTTTGTGGGTTGGTTGGCGTTTGGGCACACTCACTATTAAAACTACACAAGTGGTAGTTTTTGCATAGATTTGCCTATTAATAGGAGAAGATGCTATGAAAGAAAAATACAGAGCAGCTCTCGCACCACAATAAAACAAGCACCAAAAAAACCCTTCTTACACAAATGTTTCTATTCTCAGCAGAAATAATCCAGGCATCTCAAGTATAGCATCCATTTCTTACAGTAGTTGAACAGCAAATTAAACAGATTTCAACCAGAATGAATACAACATTTCACAATACCTAAGGATTCAGAATATCCTTCTCAAATCCCTGCCAGTCCAGCTCCAATGATTTATTTATTTGTAAGCTTGTATGATATTCTAAGTGATGTATTTGCCCTTTAAACATGAATGACAACAGAAGTTCCACATTCATGCAAAATTAAACAAAGTTACATAAATTCATAGATGAAGGCACAGCAATTAAGAGCCAGTGGTGACAAAGCAGACAGACCTCCATTCCTAATTATTAGCAAATGCCAGGTTTAACCCAAGTTTTAGATTTTGAGGCTGGGGAACAGTTCCCTAGATTTAGAATATTCCGTCTGTTTTTAATAAGGCAGAGTGACAGCTGACAAGAAAGATCCAAAAGTCTTTACATCTTCATTTGTTCACTTATTTGTAAGAGAGCCAATTAATTACTGCTAAATTAACATTTTCAGATAAATGATGCAGAACTAAATGCTATGAAATAAGTATTTAGCTTCAGCATTTTAAATAATTATTTAATGCTTCATCTTTAAATGACTGTATTAGTAAATAAGCAACACAAATGTATGCATCAAGGTATACAGTTGCTCCTTCACAATATCACTGTTGTTTTTAAGAGACTGAATCAAGCAACACTGATTACAGACCTTGAATTGTGGGATCGTCATTTCAAAAGATTTGTCTGTTATTTGTCCTGAAGGGTCTGCCACTTTTAGCGTCACTGTAACATAAGGATACTTCAGAGACCTGCAGGTGTCAGAGCTCATCGCAACTCCCAGTTTCCATTTAATATCTACAAACTACAAAGAAGAATATCATTGGAAACAGTGTTAAAGAAAGAGATCGAGCCTACCATTGCTATTCTGTTGGATGGATGTTTTACAGACAATATAGGACATCTAGAGCTCCTATCCAAATGGGAAACAAACATGTACATTCAAGTATTATTGTGAATACAAAATCATCTGCCCTTACTTTTCATAGTGGAAAAAATAAGCAATATAGTAAGTTACTTCACTTAATCTGTTTTCCTTATTCAAGTACTGTCAATAGTCAAGTACAATCTATTTAAAGTTCTAGTAAGAGGAGCCTGAGCCACAAAGTTCACCTGGCTTGTATATCATTCGTGCTTTTGTCATGCTTTTTTAGAAGTTTCTGTATCAAGTGGAAACATGAGAAAAACCTCAGACAGTGCACAAAAATTTTAATGACAATAAGGGAAAAAAAATTAAGGCATTTCACACCTGCATTTTAGATAAAGTAAAATATAAAGACATTTCAGACAGGTAAGTTATCATTTTTAGCCTTTTTATGATAGACAGAACTGTTGAATAAAGTGAAGACAGCCTTTAAAAGCTTACTATCAACCCTCAGACAAAGATTCCCCATGCCCCCCAATTCTGTATTCTTTTAGACTGTTGTTAGAATAAAAGATCTTAAAATGCAAAAACACTCTGCTATTTTTTCAAAAAGGAAAAAAAAAAGGAATGCTGGAAATTGACAGAAAGTATCTTTAAAAGAGTTTAAACTTAAGGGAGACAAAGAATAAAACAATTAAGTGCTGGTGTTATCAACTCTAAAGTATGATTCAAATTATATTTAAAACAGATTTACATAAACAGCTAACACAATTGTCTGCCACAGCAACTGCCACTCACCTTCCCTAATAGTACTTACAAAGCACTAATTTTTAAAAAGGTATGAAATGGGCATTTATCATCCAAACAATAACATTAGAAAACTGTTCAGCATTTAGACAACCTTTACTGTATATACTTCTTTATCTGGGTAGACATTTGGCAACAAATATATATATATATATATATGTAGAAAAGCTTTAGGCAGTCAAGATACCACCATGTGCTTGACAATACAACAAACACAATGAAGCACTGACATTTCTGAAAAGTTAATAGCTCAACCCCACTTTGTCATTTCATTACCTGCCCCATTGTGGCCATATTTCTTGCATCTTCTGAGACACTAATGGATTTGCCCTGCTCATTCCATACATGACGAATAACTTGAACTGCATGTTTTGGCAGTGCACTGACTGCATTGCCCAAGGTGGCGACGAGTTCTTCCGTAGAGAGATTGTTTCTGGCTGCTGTGCTATAGGTATATCCAAAGAATACCACGTCAATTCCATTCTCCATGAATTTAATACAATTTCTCACTTCACCCCAAAAAGGCAATTTTTTATTTCTGCTTTATGTGTCTATGTACTTTATAATAATTAGGCAGCCTGTGATTTATTTTTTTCCATAGTATTTTACTAATCTTTTGTATCCACATGCAAAAAAAACATGACTTGACTTCTAACGTATCTTAGTATGAAGAGACCAAGCTTTGCTGGGCTTGCACAACACACAACATTAAAACAAAAATAATCACAGCCTCCAGGTGCTGTTGCAAATGAAAAAAAGACATAATTCAGTGAAAGATGTGTGCACAGAGCAGTTAAACAACATTATTACTTTAGAAACAAGGCAGTTTAATTAAACATTTAGGAGAGGTAATTTAAGGATCACCAAAAGGCAAGTAAGGACCTCTAGGTAATGGTATAATTGGTACTAAGAGGAGTCAAATGATGCAATAACCCTCAAATGAAAAGGCAGCAAGTCTAGAGGAATATTGCAACTTGATTTCCTCGACAGAAACAGGTAAAAAAAAAAAAAGTCTCACACCCTAGGTTTGTTCATGCAGATCCACTCCTCTTAAAGAGACATTAATAAAAGAGAAAAAGAGTTGGTTATCCAAGTAGTATGGTCTAATATAATTAAGTGTTTAAATTTTATAGAGGAAAAAGTAGTTTGTTAAATTTATACTAATGTATTTTCTTCAGTCATATTAATGTCACATAAAACATTTCGATACTAGGTATTAAAAGCAAGATCTTGAAAATGTTATCTTTCTGAAAGTAGAAAAATTTACATCAAAAGAACAGCTGAAAATACTACATAAAAACTCTACCTTTACCAAAGCAGAGTTCCGTATTATAAAACTGTGTGCCCTTCAAGCAAGAACAAACACTAGTTTCTAATCTCTAAGAAAAAAGAAGTTTTTAGAACACACTTCTTCCAGGCAAAGGCCTAGCTGACTTAGCTTTAGCACTGAGCTTAACTTCCTCTTCTATTTTGCCAGTAGTTCTAAAGCTTGCAGAAAGGATCTTAGAACAATTTCCTCTCTTCAGTTTTTTTTAATTACAAAAAGTCAGACTACATATTAAGTAACTACACATTTTTTAAAAACATAAACTAAGCCAAGAAGTTTTTTTGTGTACCAAGAGTTACAAACTTTTGCTCTTTTCCCAAATCAGCTCATTTAATACCCACATTTGATGTCACTTTTTAATACCACTACCAAGTTGGGGTAGAGGGAAAAAAGGCACAAGGCAAAGTAAATTATTTTGTGCTTACCTAAATAGAAAGGACACAATGTTAGCTATTTTTGCCAGGTCACCAACGTTAATCTCAATCCCAGACGTTTGAATTCTCTAGAAACAGAACATTCAAACAATTACAAATAATAATAAAGTATGCATTAATAAAAACCTCTTTGTATACATATACACACACCCCCAAAAAAATTGACTTGGGGAATCTATCCTCTATAGTATATACAGCTAATATACATGCTTGTAAGTGCTAGTATCCAAACCTACCTGACACAATTCAGATATATTTACACCTGGAATCTTATGGTTCAGATGTTGAATTATTTGTTCACACTGTAGAGAAAGTAAGTTTGAAAACATTCTTAATGCATATTTTAATACACAAGACAAAGCTAGTTTGAATACTTGGAGATTACAAAACAAAAAAGAAAATTGGTTAATGCAAAAATGGACAACAGGAGGATTCTTCAAATGCAGAGAGAAGAATAAAGTCATTGAAATGACTGATTTTAAAGTTACATCAAATCCAAGAAAAGCAAATAAACTCAGTCAAGACTTTTAGTCCAGTTATTCCTTACTACCTATTCCTACTTAACACACCATTTTCATACTAACTGAACCATCACCCTATTCAAGCGTACGCTACAGTAAACAAGATTAATGTTTTCTAGCAAGCTAGCTTGATATCTCATTTAGATGAGAGGCAAAAGCCGTATTTTTAGAAGTCTTCTGTGATAAAAACATAAATTTAAAGTAATCTCATTGCTCTTAACAGGACATGAGTCATGTAAATCTAACCTAACACATACCTAAGATTGCCTTTGCAACAGCCAAAAACCAGAAGAGCTTAAACAAAAAGGCTTCCTAGAAACAAAGCGTGCCAAAAGCCCTTCCACACCCCGTTTATTGCCCTACTTACCAGTTCTGCAAAGAAGTCTTGAGGTATTAAATTAATCTTATCTGCTGCACCACCAATATCTGAAAAGCACAAGCAGTAGAGATCAGAAGCAAATCCTTAAAGCGTTATTGCAATAAATCTAATCTCTCTCTAAGGAATTCCTCGGTCATCATGCATGTATTTACCTTAAAAGCAAAGCTTTCTTTAGGGTAGCTTGTCCTGAATCGCATTAACATAACCTGCTCAGCGTCCCAAGAAAAGTCTAATACGAGCGACTCCGTAAGGCCTCGAAGCCCCAGACTGAGCCTATGCAATTGCACAGTTTGACAGCCCTGAGTAACTCCCCCGACCCTGCGCAGCAGCACCCGCACCGAGTCCCTCGGCTTATCGGGAAGCTGGGCATGCCCAGAGCTGCCCTGCAGCAGCACAGGACCGCTGCTATCCCTAAGGCTAACGCTGCCTCATCCAGGCCTCCTCCCGGCGGCGAAGCCCCCGCAGGCAGCCCGGGGAGGCCCCCGCTGCTCCACGACAAGCCTTCGCCCATGGAACGGCAGGCCCCAGGCGAGGTGGCTCCGCGGCACAGCCCCCGGCTAAGCCCTCAAGAGAGGGGGACAGCGCTCCCCCCCCACACCCGTCCTACGGGCCCGGGTGGGCCCAACTCCCCCTGAGCTCCCTTCAGCTCCCCCTGAGCTCCCTCACCTAGCGCCTCCAACGATCGCGCCAGCACTGCCACAGAACCGGCAGCCATGGCGCCACGCACCCGCCGAGGCCCAACTTCCGCCACACAACGCTGGCCGCTCTGATTGGCTGCAGGCGGTACCAGAACGAGGCAGGGCCAGCGGCCTCGCCCTTATTGGCTGCCGGGCAGGACGCATGCGCTATTCTCCCCTGAGGGGGGAGGGCGGAGCCTGCCGGCGGGCGCGAGCCAGTGGCCACCGCCTCGAGGCTGGGGGAGTGGGTGGGTGTGAGGCCGAAGGAGGGGGCGGCCTTGTCCTTCTGGAGGTAAATGGCTTCTTAAATAGATGAAATTAAAGCCAGGACCGCGTTTTAAAACACTGTTGCGTTTGCAGGCAGCGAGTGGAAAAGGCCGTCTGTGGATGGTGCCTCAGGGCCTTGCAGGCTGGGGCCTACCCATTCTTCACCTCAAGCCGAGGCCTACCCATGCTTCACCTCAGGCAGGCCATGTTCTCCTGCTGCAGGGCACTGTGTGGGTGCTTATGCTAGCAGTGTCTTGGGAAATGGTGCTGGCATGAGAATCGTCTGGGGAGGCTTTGGGAAGTGCCAGTTCAAGTCACACCTGGTTTGCGCAACGAGTTGTTTACTTGGTTTGGTTTATTGTTAACTGGTGTCGGGGTTTCCTTGGTGCTCTCTGTTAACAGTCTCAGGTACATAAATCATGCGCTGTTCTGTGTGCACGCAGCACATGTGGTGTATTGAGTGTAGTACAGATACATGGAGCGACCGTACTTTGAACAGGTGTATTGTGGAATCGGTCTGTACACCTGCAAATAAACTGCAGTTCGTGGAGGATTCGTATAGATAAACTATGTCTTCAGTTTAATGGGAAAATGGCCATTGTAAAATTACAGCTAAAACCACGTTCAATAAACTTTGCATACTGAAGGAAGTGTGGGGTGTGGCTGGAGCCCTAAAACAACACAGATCAATCACCATTTTCACCTTTTAAAAATAGCAAATACCATTAAATTTCTCTAGTAACCAGTTTTACATTTGCTTTTAGCTTTTTTTCTGTATTCTGATGGTACAATCTCAGTAGATCTATTGTAAAACTGTGACAGAGTACTGAAACAACTTGTTACGCAAACTACTAAACTACTTGTCATTACTTTAAAATTGCGTATTTTCAATAAATGTTAATGAAAGAATTTAGAAGATTCTTCAGGAAAGGAATAATTATTATGGAACATGGTGTGTGTTTATGAGCTTTGTACAATTACAGTCTGTCTGATCCTGGCCTCTCCCTTTTAAAGTATCTAATTAAGTGTGTAAATGTTTTTAGGTAGTATGTGTTTTCATGACCTCATGATTGTCAAAACTCTAGAAATCTGCGTACTGGTAAGATCTGTCTGTGATAGCAGAGACTTGATTAATAATCTCTTTGTGCTTAACGTAGGTAACTATTACATACTTTGTTATCTAGAGAACTTTACATATTATTTTATATTACAATTTCATCGTCTCATAGTAGCGCCTGTAGCACTATGACTAATATTTGTTATATTACTTTTCATTCTTTCTTCAAGATCTGGAGGTAGATGTGGAGTTGAATATCCTGTTGGTTTGGTAATTACAGAATCAGTTGCTGAAATTTGGAATTATTTTGGGGTTATTTCCATCAACATGTAAACACGCATTTAGTTCTTTGAATTTGGAAAAGTAGGCAGTGAAGTATGTAGTGATTTCAGCTTGTCAGCCCATGCGCAGAATTAAACTGTCTATCTTTGGAAAATTCTGCCTTCTGTAAGTGTGCTCTATGAAGCTTTTTGTGGAAGAGGAAGGTAGATGCAGACTGCGATGGTGATGTGAAAGTGCAGGCCCATCTCTTAGCTAGATAAGGGCTGAGAACTTAATATGAGGAGACACTTGAAGACTTGAAGAAACTAGAAGACAAATCTCATGAGCTACAATGAGGCTGGATTGCTGAAGAGATACGCTACAGTATTGTTGACAGGTCAATACAGAGGCTTCAGGCACAGACATGTAGCATCGCCTTAGTCCTGCTAAGTAATAATGTGGGTTAAATAAAAGAAAAACATCATTAGGTAATTTACTCCATTTCATAAACTTAATATTTGCAGAATGAGGTGTAATTTGCGTCAACACTCCATAGAACTACACCACGTTCTTCAAAGACATTTTCAGGCCGATGGGAGAAAGTTTATCTGTTACCTGGTTTCTCCAGTCTCTCAACTGTATGATATCCACAACACCCCGCCTTTCTGGCCGCCTGGCACTTTGGTACTCCTGTCTCTACAGTACCTAGAAACAGCATTTGCTCATATTATACACCTTCCTTCTCTGACAGGACTCTGGTTTGCCTGTAAACTGGCACAGTTTCCGTCTTTCCTGCACCCTCTCTGTTTGCCCTTGATGTACACACACACTCAACCACCTGCTTCCCGCTGCCCTGGGTCTTTCTGGGCACGTGGTGGGCTGGCCTGGAGGTCCAGCTCGTGGTCTTCTACAGGCTGGGCGGAGAATGGCTTGAGAGCAGCCCGGAGGAGAAGGACTTGGGGATGTTGGTTGATGAGAAGCTCAATGTGAGCCAGCAACGTGTGCTCGCAGACCAGAGGGCCAACTGCATCCTGGTCTGCGTCAAAAGCAGTGTGGCCAGCAGGTTGAGGGAGGTGATTCTGCCCCTCTGCTCCATGCTGTTGAGACCCCAACTGGAGTACTGCATCCAGCTTTGGAGTCCCCAATATGAGAAGGACATGGACCTATTGGAACGGGTCCAGGGGAGCGCCACGAAGATGATCCAAGGGCTGGAGCACCTATGCTATCAGGACAGGCTGAGAGAGTTGGGGGTGTTCAGCCTGGAGAAGAGATGGCTCCAAGGAGACCTT
>VYZM01016400.1:318480-341455 GCA_013398915.1 Dromas ardeola | reverse complement strand
GCCGGTGGGGGCAGGGAGCGGGGGAGGCCTTACCCTGCCGATCCAACCGGGGTCTTAACTCCCCTCTGTTTTCTGCTTGTTTTTCAGGTCACGAATCAGGTAAGCGGCTTTTATCTGAGGTAACCTTTAGTCTCTCGGCAGGCTTTAGGCCAATCTCCTTTCATTTTCATGTGGTGAAGGCTCCTGCTTTTCCAACCCCCTTCCTCCCCCACCGGTGTCTGCCCTCAGTCTTCTGATACTGGACCTTCCTGGCACCTCCTGAAACCTCTGAGTACGCAGTGTCGTGTAAAGATACTATATGAAAGAAAAAACGGTAAAGAAAAAGAGGCTACATATGGTTTGGTTATTAATGTAGCACAATATTTGGTGTGTTTCAAGGTGGGTTTTAACTCAATGATTAAAGCATTATTATATATTTATACATAATGTGTGCCAGTTCTGGACCTGTATGTGATGGCTTTGTGCGCTTGTATAGATTTGCTTGCATCACAGTGTTGCAGTCTTTTTCTTCTTGGGCTGACCATAAGAAATAATGTAATTTTACCATATTTGCACTTTGCTGCTTATTCATGACAATATCTGCATGATTTGTCATTGCTGGTTTTTTTAGCCCAGTAGAATCCACATTAGAGCAAGGAAGCTTGTTCTAGTCCGCAGAACAATGTAAGTGCTATATAAACTAGGTGAAAGGAAATTACACATACTCCAATCCTGCATCATATTCTCAGTGATAATTTTGAGTATCTTTAGCAAGCTCTAGAGGTCAGATGTTGATCCCTAGCAGGCCTATTGATAATGTTAAGGATAGTGCGTAAGCCAAAAGACTTCGAAGCTTCCAGCAGTAAGGTGACATTCTTAAAACAATACTGTTGAAATATTTTGGAAATTAGGAATTTATGTGTGCGAAGAATGTATTTGTTGTTGTTGCTGTGATATGTCTGCAGGAGAGTGAAGGATTATTTGATGCTGGGTCATTTTGTATTTGGCTTTATAGTTTCTTAGGACAAATAATGTTTCTATTCTTACAGTATTGCTGCTTTGGTGCAATTTGAGAAGTCTTTAATTCCAGTACGAGGTTAAAATTAACAACCTTTCCTGTGAGCTTCACTCAAATGTATGCTATAATTTTCTCATGTTTTGGATTTTTTTAAATTTTGAAATTCAGAGACTAAATTCCAGTTTGGAAGAAAATAAGTGGGAATAAATGACTAGCAGAATTTCAAATTCTCTAACTTCTCACTTTCCAGATGTTGAGACGAGCTTATCATGGTACAAATAAAGTCTTGCCAGCTGTAAAGTAGAAATTGAGGAGGAAAAACTAGTGACTTTTTCCAAATATCTTAATTATCTTGTATCACTACATATTTATATTATATGGAGAAAATCCTAGAAGAACATTAAATGAACAATTCAAAGTGTATTCAAAACCTGTCTCTCTTGCCCATTAGCTTTGCATTGGTGATGGGTGATATCTATCAATCGTGGATGATCATAGGTTATAGGAACTTTTACTCTGCAAAGGTTTTCTTGTTTGTATTTCTGTACAGAAAAGTCCACTTTAGACTAGTTAGACTTCCTCATTCAGTATATCTTGCCAGTCTTAACTGAGTAGTGGTTGGTATTATCTAGACTGAGAGGTGTTTGTGTTTTGTTTTGGTTTTGCTTTTGTTTTTTTTTTTTTTAAATGTAGGGAAAAATAGTCAGCGTTGAATATGAATACACCTCACATTATTAGCCATTGTTCTTTTAATCTTGTCAGTACACTGGTAAAATGTATAACAACAGGGCTGTTAGTCACCAGTTATTCATATCCTGCTTGAAACAACAATAATAGTAATTTGAGATTCAGATGAAGTTGCAAACACATTTTAAAAAAATCCTGTTGAGTTAATTGCAAGGACAGACTTTTTTTTGTGGTACTCTGTGCTGTGCTCTGTAAAATATTCTAGAATCCTTCAGGATTAAAAAAGCCCAACAATGGTGTGCCCCTAATAGCTGTAATATGTGTGTCTGGTAGTAGTCTAATACATAGAGGCATCTAGCCATGTGTTTCTTGGTTTGTTTGGGTTTTTTTCGTATTTTTTTTAATTGTATTTTGTTTGTTCTACTTGAGTGTTAGACTATCCTTGGAACATACTACTTCTGTTAGTGTCAAAGTGTGGTGGCGAACTCTTAAAACCCCCAAAAATTCCAGTCACCCGTAAGATGTGTGGATTCTTAAGTATTAGATTGTAGTCAGAACTGTCATTACAACTTCACAAATGCTTAGCCTGTTTTGATTATTATACCAATCATTCCCTTTTTTAATAGAAACTGGAAAGGCTATGCACAAATGCAGGTTCATTTGCTTTTAATATATTCTTACCGTACTGTGTGCTTTCTAGTTTTGAAATTTAGGTTGCAAATTTGAGGCTCTTTCAATCCTTGTGGTAGAAATTCAGACAATAATGGAGAAGAACTGGTATTTCTCAGTTGTAGGGTATGTGAAATATTTCCAAAATATCTTGAAAGTGTTTCTCTGTCTGAAAGCATTTATGTTATTATACGCATCCGAGGAATTTCTAAATCCTTAGTGTATGTAGGATCTCTCTTTGTGCGTATGTGTTAGGATTATTTAAAGGTTCAGAAACTGGCTTGTGAGGATAAACAGGAATATTCTTTCTTAGCTTTAAATATTTCCAGTGGCAGTGACTCACTCAGAATACCACAGCCACATATCTGTAGTGATCTTTTTAAGAGAGAAGTCAGCATCGTTAAATGTACCATACAGTGCTGATATAATTGTCACAATACTTTTTTTCCCCTTCCACTTCTACAGTCTGATAGAGTGAATTGTTAGTTGATTTCTGATACAGAAAGAGTTGATGATTCAGCATTTACAAAGCCCCACTTTATGTACAATGATGACAGGGAATGGTTTCTTCTCTTTGACCTTCAGCTGGGGGCCTGAGTGACCAGTGCAACCCTTCTTCCTGAATCTGTTACAAGACTCCCCACTAATGAGAGAGAAGGCAAGAAAATGGGGTTTATCCGCCCACTGTTTACCAGATGATGTCTGGCTGTGTATCTTGTTCTCAATTTCTTCTACCACCAAAAAAAAAAAAAAAAGAAAAAGACTGCATACAAATTTTTGGAGTGAAAAGATCAGACACAAGCTGATTGTTCTTCATCATGACGGCACTTCAGTCTGGCCTGCAACCCACGATTGCAACCCTAGCAAGCGTAGATAAACAAAAAACATATTGGTGGATATCTTTCCTGATCTGTCTTACCTTTCTTCATCTCACGCGTTCAAAGAGATATCCTTACTTCCTGGATAAGGTGCCATGTCAACTCATGTCTTCGTTATATCTGGATAAGGATAGAGTAAATGCATCTGATTATGAAGCTCAAGCTCTGGCTTCAAGTAGTTCAGAGTTAAACTATTGAGAGTTGGCTGTGGCTTGGGTTTCTCTTGCCACATAGGGCTTACTTGCCAATTCTTAGTTACTTTCCAGCATAATTTTCAGGCCTTTGCTCCTACTGTTTTTTAAAGCCATTAAGGTATTGAGAGTCAGCTACATAAAGAAATTAATTTTAATCCATGGACGCCCTTGATAGCTGTGGCTTTCAAGTCAGAGAGGCAATAAAGATCACAAGACATAGAACAAATGGCAGAAACTGGATACAGCTAGTCTTCAGCCAATTATGGAACACATTTCTTAAGGGTGTTGAGCAAATCATAGAATCATAGAATCATAGGGTTGGAAGGGACCTCTGGAGATCATCCAGTCCAACCCCCCTGCCAGAGCAGGGCCACCTTAGAGCAGGTTACACAGGAACGCGTCCAGGCGGGTTTTGAATGTCTCCAGAGATGGAGACTCCACCACCTCTCTGGGCAGCCTGTTCCAGTGCTCTGCCACCCTCAAAGGAAAGAAGGTCCTCCTCATGTTGAGATGGAACTTCCTACACTCAAGTTTGTACCCATTACCTCTTGGTAATTACCTCTTGGTACCTCGTGGTTCTTCCCACAAAAGCTCTTTGACTTTTGCATTTGAGTGTCTGGAAATGTTTGTGCATTTTGCCAATTTTGTGTTTTCAAGGTTCCAACTTGTATACAAATACCACAGTAAAATGTGGAAAACTCAAAGTCTTGAGTATAATGCCATAGTATTTAGAATGTGGGGTTCTTGAAATATTTGCAAATACCATCCAACTGTAATTGCACCTAAATTTCAAAGTCCATTTTGTTTCAGTGTTTCTCCTCACTTTGTTTTTACATGCAACTGACAGTGGAAAAGAGCATGGCTATTTCAGACAGTATTTAAATTGTGTATTAACTACTACAGAATTTTTCTGTTAAAATAAATTGCACCCTTACTTTTTCTTACCCCACGTACCTTTTCCACATCTCCATCAACCTCTTAAATCAGATCTTCCTACTGGCTGTGTAACTGTGTTGGCAGGAGTACTGTTTTAAACTGATGAAGTCAAGTTGCCTGGGTCCAGATGTTGCTAGGTTGCCTTTGTCCCCTGGGTTTCCATTCTACTTTTGAAGCATGAACTCTTTTTTTTTTTTTTTTTTAAATTAAATAAANTTTTTTTAAATTAAATAAATTTAATGAACCTTAAAGGTAGCCAGTGTACCTCAGTTCAAAATCATGTATTAAAGATGACTACTTGGTGCTTCTTTCAATGCCTAACAGTTAGTAGGTTAAAGCAGTGGTACTGACAATGAAAACACTACAGATTATATACCACATAGATAATGGGCCTAAATGTGCTTATTGCAATGTTTTTGCTATTAACTAACATTTAGATGTGCAGTTTTACAGTTTGTGGTGATTTAGAAAAGAATCAGGTAGGCTGGAAGGGACCTCTAGAGTTCTGTAGTCCAACCATATTCTGTTCAAAACAGGTTGCTCAGGATTTGTCAAGTTGCAAATTCCTCAAAGGATGGAGACTCCACAGCCTCCTGGGCAGCCTGTGCTAGTGTTTGACCACGATCATTATTTTTTTAATTTATTTTTAAATGCTTTCCTTATCAAGTTCCAATTTCCTGTGTTCCAACCTATATCCATTGTTTCTCATTGTCCTGCTGTGCACTGAGATGAGTCTGTCTCCACCTTCTCTGCAGTCCCCCTTAGCTAGTTAAAAACAGTAATAATCAGGTGAGAAGGAATGGCCTTCTGGAATACTGGGGGGAAAAAAGGAGAAATTCACGAGAAGTACTGATAAGGGGGTGTGTGTGTGGGCGATAGTAATTTCAAAAGTGACTTCTTGGCTAATGGTTAGATGGACCAGTTAAAATCCAAGAATTATTTTTTCAGGAAGGTGTTTTAATACAACAAGAAAAGAGACAACTGAAAATGTGACGTCAGTAAAAATAAAGTTCTGAAAAAGTTAATAAACTAGATAGAGACATGTGTGGTGTTTTTTGTTGTTTCTGCTCTTGTTCTTCCTGAGCCCCTGTAACACTTCTGTAATGTAGCATGTACCTTTTCTAAGGTACATGCACAAAGACATATAAATTAAGAATAGTCAGCAATGTGATAAGCAGTGACTGAAAAAGAGTATCTAATACTCTCTTGTGCAGATCTAGAGAAATATTAAACTGCTATTTTATGTTAACCTGTGTATGTAGTATCAATAAGCTAAGAGAAAGTAAACAGCTGAAAGTGAGTGAGCTCTCAGATATAGTGTTAGGTACCCTAACTGCTCCATCCAGTAGGCATCTGTGGAATAAAATTGCTTGGGTAATTGCTGAATAAAATTGCTTGGGTAATCGCTGAATAATTGGAATGCAAAACAGCAGAGGTCCCTCCCTATGAATGACACTGTCTAAAAAGCATACAGAATTGCCTGCTGTCCTGAAACAGGAATGTTTTTGTCAGTGGGGAAGTGGTTGCTTCACCTACCGGTGCCTAACTGACTCCTTTTTGTACCAGCATCTTTGTATGGCCTGGGAAAGAGCTAGAAAAAGACTGAGGGGAAAAAAAAGGAGGTTTAAATTAGTTATGACCAAGGTATTCAGGTAGTTTGCCAAAACTGAAGTTGTTGCTTATGACATGTCATTTCTGACCTTCCTATGTCACATCTAATATGGATTTTTGTCCCTCTAAAGAACTTTCCCTGGTTCCTAACAACTTGGGTTTATTCCTGCAAACTTTCTTCTCCCTGACCCTGTTAAATTAAATACAGTCTTGCCTTGCTTTTATCCATGCAGAACACAGTTGCAAAAGATTACTTACTGGCTATGTCATTGATTGAACTATTTTTTTTTTTTTTTTGCATGTCTCCACATTAAAAATAAGCTCTATAGATTTGTTTTAAGGGTTCTTCCCATCCTGCCATCTATTAATCATCTGTCACACATCTGTCAGTCTCTTTTACACACAGCTTTATGCTGCCAGTTTTTATCATCTACTTACTGAATTTTCAGAAGGCTATCTTTGTCATTTTTTTTCTCAGGCCGGAATGAAACCCTCTTGATGCACAGAGGTATCTGCTTTGCCTATTTTGGATCCTCCCTGGCTTTTTTTATTTTGTTTTTAATAATAATTCAACAATAAAGTTGTTAGGCGGCTTGTGTGTTAAGATCGCTGCCTGTCATACTAAGCCTATGCTCTTGCTGTCCTCTGTAGTACTGACCATCACTTCTAGTCATCACTCACTGTATACTGAAACTTACAATTTCTTAGATCGTAAAAATTCTAGACAGTATGGTAAGGTGAGTAATGAAAGGCACCCTATATCTGTGGAGTTTTACTTATGTTGAATAGTTCATTCAGGAGTTTGAGTAGCTATTCTTGGGTTTAGGGAGCATTTTGTTGATTTGGGGTTTGTGGGTTTTTTGTTTGTTTTGGTTGTTTTTTTTTTTTCCCCAGCGTTGTAGAACAGGACAGGAGAGCCTAAATCTCTTATTTGTCTAGTAGCTTAATGTGAACCTTCTAGCATTGATTCTTCTGGTTATGGGGGCTTTTTCTCGGTGAGTGTTGTTTTTATTTTATTGGGGTTTTGTAACCTCATTTCATGTAATCTTGCAAAATTAAATAGGTTTTTTTCAGTGGCATTGCTTTCCCCACAGTTCTGAATGACAGCAGTAAAAATGATGGAAAGATTAGTCATTGGCTTAGTAAGAAAAGTACTAGGAGTATTTTAATGCACCTATACATGTACTCCCCCTTCAGCTTTTTTTTTTAATCCCCCTATTCACAAAATGGTAATTATCTTCACAACCTAGAGGGTTAGAACAGGAGTTCAAAAAATACTGTCTTCTGTTTCATCAGCTAGTAAATACTTAACACTTTCCCTTTTCCCCATTTTCATTAAAAGATAATAATTTGGTTTTCTTGCCAATCTTGGCAAGACTTAAAGGTGGTACAGAACCAAAAGAGCTTGGTGTATTACATAAGCAATCTTCTGACTGAGTTTTCTTACTGTACTTCAAAACTACCTTGTTTTTTAAACTAGTTAAAAAGGGTAGGTTCTGCAAAGCCTTAATTATGACTTGTGTACAGTGCCACAAACCTCTACATAAGGGAACAAGATTTCTGTAAGAGCTTGATAAAGATACTTTATTTTCCCCCTCATCCCCCTTTTCCTTTTTGAATTTATGGTCAATCTGTGTTCTTCATTATTAGTAGGTAGTGTGAAAAAAATAGGGAAAAGTGAAAAGTGTTTACATGGCCTTATGAAAAAAAAGTCCATATTTTGCAATACATCCGTAATCAAATACTGAACTAGCTCTGTGAACTGTATAGGTTATTACTGTAGATACACAGAAAGCCATACTCATTTTTCCAAGATACTCTTTAAACTTTTTTCAAACTTAAATCATAGAATCATAGAATTGCCTAGGTTGGAAGGGACCTTTCAGATCATCTAGACCAACGATCAACCTAACTCTGACAAAAACCATCACTAAACCATAGCTCTAAGCACTATGTCTCCTGGTCTTTTGTTGTCATGTCTTGCAGTGTAAAATGGAAAGAGAATAATGCATTTAAAATGGGAAAGTGTGGGGTTGGTTTGGGGTTTTTTCCCCTCAAAGCACTGGCTGCAAACTGCAGCTTTATTCTCTTAATAAACTTAAGGGTATGTATATTTTCTATTGTTTTGCCCCTTTGCAGAAGATATTCCTAAGTGTTACTGGTAAACGTCCTCCTTGTTCTTTATAAATACTTGTTGTCCATGCATTCAGCCTTTGTAGAAGCTGTCTCCTTTGTATCTCTAAATATTGAGTGTCAGGCCCTTGGCTATGTCTCCTGAAAGACAACCACCTTGCCTTTTGCCCAATGCAAGCTGAAACTGGTATTTGAAGGGATCTTATGTTAGATGAAGACACTTGTATTTCGTTGTATGTTCTCGTGTTTTATTTTAATAAAATATTAATTTTGAGGATTTCTTACAGTCACATCTATGTAGGTATGAATCTACTCAAATACAGCATAACTGTTACTGAATTCTTGTGCATATGTGTAAATCTGCTCACTAGGTGGGTGATGGAAGAGGAGTCATCTATGCCTTTCATTTAGGCTTATCATCTTACGTGATTCTTAAGCATCTTTACTGCAAACGTATCAATAAGTGGATTTCCTCAAATAGCATTGGGCAGGAAGTATGATGAAGCTTTTAAAATAATCTTTCCCGTCTAATAAAGATAATGGGCAAATTACTCTGGTCTTCTCCAGTATTACTTTAGGGAACAGTATCGGCGACTGCAGAGTTGAGTTTTGTTGAGAGCTGGCTACAGAAATGCATTGGGAGTTCATTGTTTTTTCCATTAGAGAGGGTAGAGGAATATTACTTGCTGCATGTTTTTTCAAGCATTTAAATTTCAGCTGTTTATCAGCAGACTTTCCTTATTTTAAACTTGAGAGCCCCAGCTGACTGAATAAGATTTTCCTATAGATTATGATTTTTCCAGCAGAAATACAATAAGTTGTGAAACGTTAACTTTTTGGAAAATACATAGGGCTCACACATCTTTAAGTTCTTTTCCAAATTGTATTTCATTTACCAGAGGAAGTGGTGTTTCAAAATAGTATTTGTGTATGCCACAGTGTACCACTAGCTTTTTCTTATAATTATGTGGGTAAAGTAACAATAGCGTCTGAATTCAGTTAGGTTGTTCTGCACGCTGATAACACAAATATTTCAAATATTTTGTTATTAATTGTGCAACTGTTGTTGTGGTACATATCTTACCTGAGTAAAAGAAGAATATCTGATTAAAAAGTGAGCACCCAATTGTAGGCTAAGGTTGTCAAAGCTTAGGTGGTGCTACAGTGTCTGTTTTGTTCTTAAGTGGATTAATTTTAGGTAAAAGATCTAAAATCCCTTTTTGTATTGTGACATATAGCTGTAATATAGGAAAGAGGATCAGAAAGCCTTTGGCTTAGGTGCTATTCAGGAGTTCTAAAGAAGCAACTGAGAATTACTTGAAAGTTCATGATTATTGTGTGGCACTTAATCCTTGTCTACTTCAAATGTGTTACTCTATCATAGTTTGAAAGGATTTTTCATGTGAAAGAACGCCTTAAAAGGTACATCTACGAAAATACGTATCTTGTGTCTCTCTGCTCAAAAGGCAATTGAAGATCACAATTTTTTTTAAGTTGCTGAAACCCAGCAGCTCCAATATAAGCAATGGTGTCAGGTATTCTGAAGTACTCATGGAGTCAAATAATATAATAGGGTTATTCATATGTGCTCTGACCCATGATTTCTAGTTAAAGTGAATATTTGGTACTCTTGTATTTTGTGGTAAAACACTCTCCAAACGGCTGAAATGCTTTAATGCTTTAGTAAATAGTGCTAGGAGTGTTTTCACTTCCCTTTCATAAAGCTATCTAAATAAATAAAACATGGGAATTTTGATTTTCTTAGTTAGCATTATGATTTATTAATTTATTAAAACTTTAATCTCATTTATTCACCTTAAATTTTGGAAAGTATGGGTTGTTGCAATGTATTTCACATTGTAAATACTCTGTTATACTTCTAAAAAGATAGGTATATGAGCATACTCATTTAATATTATTATATTTTTTTGTTTTCCAGTTTCTCAAGCAGTTAGGTATACATCCTGACTGGCAATTTGTAGATGTTTATGGTATGGAACCAGAACTGCTTAGCATGGTGCCAAGACCTGTCTGTGCAGTGCTACTTCTCTTTCCGATAACAGAAAAGGTAAATGTTTATTTAATAATCAGCTAATCACTTTTGTTGTAAATGAAATGGGCATGAACAGTTTGAATCTTGTACTTTGGTGTCATAATAGAATCAAGATGAGACTCAAACCTTACTCAAGAGACACCTTAATTATAAACAACAGCAAAATGCTTCCTTTAGAACCTTCTTTTGATAACCTTACATGTATATTTCCAATTCCTTTTTAAGTTGGAGTGTGAAAAGCTAATGTAGAAGCACAGAGAAATGCACCTCACAGTTTTCTATTACAGACAATTTAAGGCTTCTTTTTTTTTTAAACATGTACTGTGAAATGGCTCTGCTACTTTTATCAGAAAGCTACAATAGCATAAGCAACATAGGACTATATCAAATGCAACTACTTTTTAAGTTTTCTTACTGTTGCACTGACCAAACTTCAATCCACTTTTAGTTCAGTCATCAGTGTCTGTATGGCTTTTGCTTCTTGGACAGATGAGGCATATTTCTAAGATGAAAGAGAATTCCCTCCCCCATTCTTCCTCTATGTTAGACTTTGAAATACTTGACTTGGTTAATCTTCCAAGTCTGCTTACTTTATGTCATCGTATGTTTCTACCTAGAGCAGACATCCATCTTGCATATCTCCTTCGAGTGTTATGTAGGTTGAAATGCGTGATTCGTATTGATCTTTCAATTTATAAAAATCTTATGTGATTGTAATAAGGTCTTTCATTCTTTTTCTGTTTGAGATGAAAATCTTGAAATAAAAAAAAAATTAAAAAAACACAGCTAAAGATAAAACTGAAAAACATCCCCCCCAAAAAAAAAAGAAACAACAAACCACAACTAACAAGAAAACCTCACAAAACCAACACACTGTTGCACAGTATAACAGATTTTATTCAGTTATGATCTTTACAAAACAAGTACTTTAGATTATTAAATCAAACTAAATTCTTTCTTTTGCTATGGAAAATAAACATTCACTTTATGAATATGGCTTTTGAAGGGCCTGTTTTGAGGCTGTGAGCATTAGAAAAATCTTATTTTGTATTCCTGAAAATTGAAATGTAAAAATGGAACTTGTAAAAGTGCTTCATGTTGATTAAATACCTGAAGTATTATGGTTTGCTTGATAACGCTTTGAGACTCTGTTCTGAAAAGCTTTTTGCTGGATTGAAGAGGGACGGTGACAGGTGCTCTGATCAAGGAAAAATTTTTAACATTTTTGAAATTATGTTAGTTAACACATATTTCAAAATGATGTTTCAAGCGTGACTGTGTTTTGGCTAGCGGCAAGGCATTGGTTTAAGTGTTCAGTTGAGTAAGTTTACATGTACTTGTTGGACCACGCTTGTTAAGTGTTTTTGAATTACAGGTTGAGGTTTTGGGGTTTTTTTTTTCGTTATCTTTTGCTTTTTTAAAAATATTTTTGCTTGAATAACGTAGCTACTATTTATTTGTACTACTTGTGAAATGTCTGTAACTTTCCTTCTAGTATGAAACCTTCCGAACAGAAGAAGAAGAGAGAATAAAAGCCAAGGGGCAAGATGTCAAATCATCAGTGTATTTCATGAAGCAGACCATTAACAATGCTTGTGGAACAATTGGGCTAATTCATGCTATTGCAAACAACAGAGATAAAATGAACTTTGGTAAGTTTTTGTTGGTTGGGTGGGTTTTTTTGCTGACTTTTCCCTTTTTTTTTCTTCAACTGTGGGGAGGCATGAAGGGAAGGATACGTTTTGTACCATTTTTTCTGAATATAACCATTCATAAAGGACGATCTCTATTCAAAGAGCATTTCTACCTATAATTATAAAAACAGTATTTTGTACTAATCCACGAACTAAAGCACTCGAAACATTGCAAACTGCAGCAGGTAGCAATTCCTCCTGCAGTCAGCCTTCAGTGTCTTAAAGATACGATGTAATTATATCTTTAAATCTCTTATTGGATATAAGCATTCTGTAAGCTTTGAATGAAGTTGGGGTTAAAGCATGACTCAGACTCATAACTAACCCTTCTAACCTGAACCATTCTATGATTCTATAATTATGTTCTTTTTATTTTTTTTAAGAAACTAATTCTTCACTGAAAAAGTTCCTAGAAGATTCGTTATCTATGACTCCGGAAGAGAGGGCCAAATATCTAGAAACTTACGAAGTTAGTATTGTGTGTTTTTACTTTTACTTAAAATGGTACAAGAATTACTTGCATGAGCAGGTACTGTCCTTAGGACTTGATCCAGTGAAGCACTTAAACAATTCGATTTTACACGTGAGCTTGTGATCAGGCAGTTGATACAAAGAAAACCCTGCTTTGGTAAAGTATTCCTGCCTGCCCATAGCTCAGTCAGCAGAATGGATTTTGTCAGAGTTCCTCATCAGTATTAATTCAGTGGCTTAGTTTAAAATGACTTTGAAATGGATGAGAAATGCATGCATAATGTTTTTGGTGTGTTCAGGATGCAGTTTAATGGTCAATTTAAGCTGATCTGGGGCTATTGCTGAAAGGATGGTCCTTCTGCTGCCTCCTTTCATTTGTGCCTTCTAGTCATCCCTCTTTGGCTCTAGCAGTTTGGGGCACACAAAGAGCTGATTTTGCTGAAATATAATCTCTTCCCCCCCACACTCCAAACAATTAGATGAGCTAGCTGATAGTGTGGTAAGACAGATCATTAGTGCTGTTTGAAAGGATGCGGCAGAAACTTCTGGCCAGTGGTGAAAGGGGAGAATGGTGCTGTTGCTCCTGATGGTAATGATGATCACCTTTCAAATGATTTCCAAGCCTGAGTTCAATTTAAGCTTATTGTGAAGCCCTCAGGAATAAGGGTGTTAACATGTGGCTGAGGGAAGTCAAACAGAAACAGCAGAGATTTGATGACATTTTCTGTAGAAATGTTGGACACAAGATATCTGATCAGAGCTTCTATTTAAAGGGTTTTGTCTGCTCAAGAAGTGATACATAACAAAAACACTTGCCTATAGTCTTTTCTGTGTATAAAAGTGCCGTTTCAAGCTGTTAGGTATTTGATTTGAACTGACTGTGATGAAACTGAAATATTCGTCTTCCGAGATCCTTGGAAGTGGAGATTATTTATTAATTTTTTATTTATTTATTACAAGCAATGAACAAATATAGTTACATCTATGGCATTTGATAAAACGAAGAACATACTGTCATTCTTAAAACACTGAAAGTGTCTCATTTAAAGTCTGATTGAAATGTGTTTTAATTTTAGGCGATTCGTGTCACTCATGAATCCAGTGCCCATGAAGGTCAGACTGAGGTATTAATTTTAAAAAAAAATCTTTGTTAATAACTGTTTGAGTTGAATATGACTGAAATGAAAGCAATCATATATCAAATGTTTACAGTGAAATGGAGATTATTGCGTGGTTTGCAGTATTGAGTCATTAGTCAAAAATCAGGGCACAAAATCAAGTGGTGGTGTTGGGGGGGAACCAAACTTGAAGCTTCTTTGGGTTTGGTTTTGGGTTTTGATTTTTATTTCTTTGGGGGCTCTTTTTAAGCTTTTATATAGGAGGGTGATCTTTTCAAGCGTCATTTCAGAGTAAAACAGACAGTAATAGTATTTTTAATGAAAGTTGAGGTTTTGATTTTGCAAATTTGTAAGTAAGATCCACGGTAATCATACAAGCGTGACAATCATTTTATGAGAGTCTGAGAAGTTTTACTTCAGGAAAAGAAATAGTACAATACTTGTTTTGCTATTGTGTATATGCTGCTTGTTTACAAATACTAATTCAGATAAATTCTCACTAATACGTATATTTATAAGCTTTTCTCCCCCAACAGATTAGGTGATATAAAAAACCAAAACCACAGAAAACCAACAAAAAACCTTAAAATAAACATAACATTCAACTTTTTTCTGCTTCAGCCATGCTAAGGCAGTTTTCCATCTTTCTGGTTCAGATTTCGGTATCTGTTCCACAAAAAGAAAATTGATTAGATCGTTGCTAGCACTGCTTTTTTTGACAAAGCAAGGAATCCTCCTTCGTTTGGCTGTGACTTCAGTGGCTCCTCCACTTACTTTTTTTTTTTTTTTTGAAGTACAGTAGGTGACGTTTTCTTTCTTATGACTTCTGCAGTGTCTTCTAAACAATGCAGGAAGAAGCAAAGCAGTCCTTTCTGCTTTCCCTTGTCCCATCATCTGGAAATGAAAATTAAGAAAATTGTTTTAACTCTTTCTATTATAGACACTCAAATTCCTTTGTGATACTTTCTTGAAAAAAAACCCACTGCTCGTTTTTCTCATGTCTTTCTCTAAATTTATTAAGGTTCTATATTTCAAGAAGAAACATCAAAACAAATTAATATTTCTCTTCCTTTTCTAAGTGAGAGACTCCAAAAAAATCTGGTCTGATTTCGTTACAAATGAGTCCTTTTCTAGATATTCTTTGCAAGCTCAGTAAGAAAGAGGCTGTGGAGATTGTTCCCACAAGTTGCTGAAGACTGAATCTTTTCTTAAGATACTTGTGAAAGAGAAAAACTTCTTTAGTTGTTTTGAGGTACTGTGACATTCACCCAGGGAATGGTTTGTCTGTGCATTCTTCTGGCAGAAATTAGGGAATGACTGGGAAAGAAAATGCAAGGGCTGTTCAGTTCCTGACAGTCTTTGTAAAGATTCAGGAAGCATCTAAGTGATGATGGAATCTCCTAATAAAAGACAGTTAACTTCTTGAACTTCCACAAATTAATTTGTTTCCTGATCAAGGTAACCACAATACAAATGATTAATTGTGTGGAAAGATTAAGGCTTTTTTCATAATGAAAAATTTACAAGATTGTCTTAGCAACCATGTTTAAACACAAATATTGAATAGGTAGTTTCCTTGCCAAATATTTATTATTTCATTTTGCATAACTGAATCTGGAAGTCATTCAATATGGTTATTCCTTAGATGCGTAAAATAACTTTTTCCTGTCCTTCTGTTTCCAAAGTTGAAGTAGTACAGTGGCTGAATACATGTCCTAGTACCATTTTTCAGAATAGTTCTCAGTCATCAACCGAGGAGGGAAGAAATAAACAAGTTATCTTACCGGAACATCTAATTGCCTGAAGATCCTGTCATACCAGAGTGTAGTTAAATTGGCGGCAAGGCCTCCCCTTTCATCTATACAGGAGCAATTGCTTTACTGTGAAGTACAATTCTTTTAAAGCAATACAAAATCTGAAACGTGAATATGCTGAGAAGTGTAATTGAGGGTTGGAGGGAGTTAATCTCTGAGTCTTTTTCCTTCCAATGGTATGTTTTAAATGTTGCTGTATACCTCTTCAGGTAGTGGTGGAGGGACTGATGAACAGCATGCCCTTAAAGATGCTGAATTTCGCATATGCAGATCATACAAGGATGTTGACTTGTCCTGCAGAGTGAAGTTGATAAGTTCTAGCACCTTTGGCGCAAGAGAGAAGAGAATCCCATTCTTCTTGCATATCCATTATTGTTAGGATTGCTTTCCTGAGAACTTAAACTTAATTTCAGAGCACTGGAAAGGAACATGTTTGCCTTCCTATGACTCTGTTAGGTTTTTGTTCTCCCCTCGCCCCCTCACAGCAGGGGCGTTTTGCATAGAAGTCTTTCCTTTGAATACAAAGTAGCTTATATAGTTGCTTATTGATAGTGCTGTAGCTCTGCCAGCAAAAAGTCCTTTCCAGGTCTCCTACAGAATTAAAGGTTAAGAAAACGTGCAGGCCTGCTCTTTTAGGATGATTAACTTGGTTTGCCTGTTTCCTAAGAATAACCTGCTCTGTGGCTAGTTCTGTCCCTTAGATAGGTATTGCATGCTACTCTCCCCTCAAATTCTTCTGAAAATGTTGCTTAAGCTCAACTGTGTTAGACAGAATAATTTCCAGAAGTGGGACCTATGGCAGTCAGCCTTGCTGATTTGGTTAAGAAACTATGTAACTGCTCTCAAGATGCTGTTCCTTCCCTCCCCCGTACAAAACACACTACCCCACCGTAGATCAGTATGATGTGATAAAAGTAAAATTTTCTCGAATCTTGAGATGTGGAAGGTTTAAAAATAGCAAAGAATACAGCCATGTTCTTCTCTGATAATATTTCTTTTTTTTCTGGTCTCTGATTTCTCAGTTCTTTGAGGATTCAGACTTTAATGATTCTAAGTAAAGCCTTTATTTGTTGATTGCTCCTTGACAGTCTTGCTAAGCCATCTCAGTGGCTAATTGATTTTTACAATATGCAAGTGGATTTTCTGCTTTTGTTTCTTTCTGTTTATGTGGGTATTTCAAACCTCGAAATAAAGCAAGTCTTATCTAGAAATAAAAGGTTAGCAGTAATAGAGTAAAGTAATGTTATCTTTCTAGTATCTGTGTATTTTGTCTATTTGTTTTGTCCAGTGGGTAGAATTTGTTTCTGTTTTAGAATAATCTGTAATCCAATTAATTTATTTTATTTTATTATGTTTTTAAGAAAAGTTGTATTTGAAAAGAAAGGGATCTGACAAGATACATTTGTATAATTTTAATACTAGTGGATTGCTAGATTCTACATGCCAGTTAGTGATTGCTGGAAGAGAACAATTAGGGTGGTCAGTTTGCTTCTGGGATTTATCATTAATGTGTGATCTGTTTAGATGAAGCATTGGGATGAATTGCTAAGCAAATAGATTGAAGCGAGTGTTGTGACTTGATGGGTGCTTTAATAGGCTTCCCAAGTTTGATAGCTGTGATTAATTTGCCTAGTTTCAAAAGGCGGGGGCGGGGGGGGGAAGGCTGTGTTCCTAGCCGTTTTATATAACTTTTGGTATTGCATTGAAGACTTTTACAGGCCATCTGTAAATTGGATTAGAACTGAGTATTTCGAGTATGTTCTTGTATTAAAATATGTGAGGTTTTTAATTAAGTTTACGAAATTTTTATTAAATTACTTAAATATTTTTCTTAAAAATAGAAAAGTTTTTTTGTTCTTTCAAAGAGATTAAATTTTAAGAACAGCTTAGCAGTTTTCATTTTGCTAATTCATGTCAGGTTTTCAAATTAAAAGGATTGTGAATTGGGGTTATCCTTCAGGCCGGGTTTTGGACCAGGTTTGATTCAAGTTCTGTGTTAAGACTCTTGGATTCTGTGGCTCCATGGTTCACTTTTTTTCTGCAGTAAAGCAAATAATAAATAAAGATAAAGCAGTCCTATGTGTAGTTCTATGTGTAAAAAAAAAAAAATGTAGGTCTCTTTAAAATTACTTTAGAAGCAAGCAGTAAGATCTGTGAATAATTCCACAGGAGAAGCACGGTGTTGGTTTCAGGGGTTTCAAGGGTGGTTTGATTCTGGTCCCATGTTCCAGTACCATAATGAGGGCAATTAATGTAAGACTCTTGCTGTTAAATTTTATGCTGCTGAAGCTTACACTTTCTCAAGTGACAAGTATTTCATATCCAAAGCTGCCAGAAAAAGGATCTAGGTCTTTAGGATACAGCTTCATGGATCCAACTTGCTCTCCTTTCTACATGATGGCTCCTTAAAGGCAGCTATTGCTGAAACTAAAATAGTTGCCAGCTACTCAAGATCATCTTTATTTTTTCATGAGTCTTCTGCTGACCATATACTTTTGTTTGTAATATCTAGGATGTCTGAAGATGTGGAAAATATAACCTGCTTCTTTGCAGACCTGCACACGCTTTTAAGCTGGTCCTTGTGTTGTTCCTTTGTACTGAGCAGAGTTTTTCTGTTTGTTGTTTGCTTTTTTTTTTTTCTTTTCTTTTTGTTCTTCCTGTGTCTCCTTCAGCAGTTCATGAACTGCTGAAACCCTGTACTACCACACATCTTAACGTTTCTGGTACCCTCTTATAAAAAAACCAACCAACCAACCAACCAAAAACCCCAAAAAACAAAAACCCCACCCCACAACCCTTCATAAATATTAAAAAGACAATACAGTTTGTGGATGCTAGAGTATCCACATTATCTGGCTAATCTACAGGGATCATTAATGAATAAAATATGGCAAAATCTGAGGGAGGAAAAGTGGCAATTAATAGCACTGATCAGGGTTAAGTTCAGATCCAGCTTTTTTGTGTTACTGTCTTGGGTTGCTTTCTTTCTTGGGTTGCCAGGGTGTGCAGAGATGAAACAAGGAAAGCCAAGGCCGCCTTGGAACTAAACCTGGCAAGGGATGTCAAGCTCAACAGGAAGGGCTTCTTCAAGTATATTGGAGGCAAAAGGAAGACCAGAGAAGTTGTGGGCCCGCTGTTGAATGAGTCAGGAGCCATGGTGACGAAGGATGCAGAGAAGGCGGAGTTATTGAATGCCTTCTTTGCGTCGGTCTTTACTACCCGGCCGAGCCCCCAGGAGTCCCAGGCCTTGGAGAAAGTAACGGGGCAAGAGGAAGACTTTCCCTGGGTTGAGGAGGATCAAGTGAGGGACCAGTTAGGCCAATTAGATATTCACAAGTCTATGGGCCCTGATGGGATGCACCCGAGAGTGCTGAGGGAGCTGGCAGAAGTCATTGCTGGGCCGCTCTCCACCACCTTTGAAAGGTCCTGGAGAACAGGCGAGGTGCCTGAAGATTGGAGGAAAGCCAATGTCACTCCAGTCTTCAAAAAGGGCAAGAAGGAGGACCCGGGGAACTACAGGCCGGTCAGCCTCACTTCCATCCCTGGAAAGATGATGGAACAGCTTGTTCTGGGCGTCATCTCAAGGCATGTGGAGGAAAAGAGGGCTATCAGAAGCACTCAGCATGGATTCACCAAGGGGAAATCATGCCTGACTAATCTGATAGCCTTCTATGAAGGTGTGACTGGATGGATAGATGAGGGGAGAGCGGTAGATGTGGTCTACCTTGACTTCAGCAAGGCGTTCGACACGGTCTCCCACAGCATCCTCATAGGGAAGCTTAGGAAGAGTGGGTTAGATGAATGGACAGTAAGGTGGATAGAAAACTGGTTGAAAGACAGAGCTCAGAGGGTCGTGGTTAGGGGCACAGAGTCCAGTTGGAGATCAGTGACGAGTGGTGTTCCCCAGGGGTCAGTACTGGGCCCAGTCCTCTTCAATATATTCATCAACGACTTGGATGAGGGGATAGAGAGCACCCTCAGCAAGTTTGCTGATGACACAAAGCTGGGGGGGGTGGCTGACACACCGGAAGGCTGTGCCGCCATACAGAGAGACCTGGACAGGCTGGAGAGTTGGGCGGAGAGAAACCTTATGAAATTCAATAAGGGCAAGTGTAGGGTGCTGCACCTGGGGAGGAATAACCCCCTGCACCAGTACAGGTTGGGGGCTGACCTGCTGGAGAGCAGCTCGGTGGAAAGAGACCTGGGAGTCCTGGTGGACAACAGGATGACCATGAGCCAGCAATGTGCCCTTGTGGCCAAGAAGGCCAATGGCATCCTGGGGTGCATCAAGAAGAGTGTGGCCAGCAGGTCGAGGGAGGTCATCCTCCCCCTCTACTCTGCCTTGGTGAGGCCACACCTGGAGTACTGTGTCCAGTTCTGGGCTCCCCAGCTCAAGAAGGACAGGGAACTGCTGGAGAGGGTGCAGCATAGGGCTACCAAGATGATTAGGGGACTGGAACACCCCTCTTATGAGGAAAGGCTGAGGGAATTGTGTCTGTTTAGTCTGGAAAAGAGACGGCTGAGGGGTGACCTAATTAATGCATACAAATACTTAAAGGGTGGGTGTCAGGAGGATGGGGCCAGGCTCTTTTCAATGGTGCCCGGCAACAGGACAAGAGGTAATGGGTACAAACTTGAGTGTAGGAAGTTCCATCTCAACATGAGGAGGACCTTCTTTCCTTTGAGGGTGGCAGAGCACTGGAACAAGCTGCCCAGAGAGGTGGTGGAGTCTCCATCTCTGGAGACATTCAAAACCCGCCTGGACACGTTCGTGTGCAACCTGCTCTAAGGTGACCCTGCTCTGGCAGGGGGGTTGGACTAGATGATCTCCAGAGGTCCCTTCCAACCCTATGATTCTATGATTCTGTGATTCTTTCAAAACAATCATAGTAACTATTTTCAAGTAACAGATCGGAAAATCTGAGGGGAGAATTATTTGAAAATGGGGAAACATGTCATTACATGAGAGAGACTTCCAGGTCTAGAGTCTTTTGCAGAGGAAATAGCCCTTTTGCAGAGGAAATAGCCCTTTTGAATTTGGAGTTGGGGAAGAAACTTATTTTGTATCCTACCTACTCATTTTCATTAATAATAAAAAGTTACTGTGTAGTTTTCTGAGAGAGAGGAAATGAGGAAGATGCAAAGGCACACATTCTATAGAAATAAACCAGTAGAAATTGTTTAACTCAAACAATGATGTGCTATGACAGCTTGAGGGAAGTTATTCCAGGTAGAAAATATTATCTGTACTGATTCTTGAAATAAATGACCTTTTTAATATATGAATATAATAATGTGAGTAGCAAATTATTTTTGTTCTGCTCTCGTATTACCGACATCCATATCCACTTCTTTGCAACAGTGCTTCATTACAGCTCAATTCTACAGTAAGGAAAACGGCAAGCTATACCATATAAAGTACCTTTTAAAAGATTAATTGGCCTTCAGACAAGGAATTGATCTAGACAATTCTGGATGGCCTTTCTAAAGGCTTTAACATGCTTAACTCTTGTTCAAATACTATTCTGGAAATAGTATCTGAAGTTTTAGACAGCTTTGTGTGTCTGTTGAAATAATTATGTATTGTCAGATTACCTACGATATCTTCTGTCTTCCGTCACCTTCCCAAACAGCTTCCTTCAACATCCTCATCCTATTGCCTTGTAGGAGCTAATGCTGGCACAGAGATGTTAGAAGCACACTCCTGGGAAGAGAGGATAAGGCTTAACAGACTAGACTTAGATCAGCTTTTGCTGCTGTGGACAGCAAATACTCAAATAACTGTGGTGTTAAGTAATTGGCAGGCTGTTTGTGCAACATCAAGGTATCACTAACTGCTGACACATGGCTTTCCATATCACTTTTTGTTATAAAGTTCAGATGATAGAGTGAACTTTTTATTAAGTCTTGCGATACTTGCAGCATATGGAACCACTTTTGTGTTTGAGGTTGACTTTTTTTTTTTTTTTGGACAGGGGAGTTTTAACATGGTTTATGCATTACTGCTTAGCAGAATTTGATTTGCGGTCTTTAGGAAGTTTACTTCTTTAAACGTTATTACAGCATAGCTCAAAATAATGTTTCAATCAAGCAAATAAATATAAGTGAGTGGCCACTTGAAATACCTATGTTAGATATTGGCTGGAGAATAATAAGAGCTTTTGATTTTGTTCATGGCCTAAATTCTTAGGAGAAAATTGGGAGTTCTCAAATTCCTGTTTTTTCTTTTCTCTTCCTTAGAGGCTATTGAGAATGTCCAACTAAATGAAGTTTAACCTACACTTACTAGTTCAGTTTCAGTTACTAGTTAATATGGAAGAGAGAAGAAAACAGAACTAGAATATAAAATATATCAACTATTTTGGGGAGCACAGAAAATACTGCCTTTGGTTTTGTAACTTCTCCTGTTTGTGTTGTGTTGTTTTGTTTTGTTTTTTAGTACACTTCATACATCTATTTACCAACTGACAGCTTTGGCTACTCTTACTAGCTAGATGAGGCTCAGAACTGAGCAGACTGAGGTGCTGCCACTTCAAATGAAAACAGCATTCTTGCACCTCGTTAGATGTCTGTCAGAAATATTGATGGTGGAAATATTAGCCTTTGAAAATCAAAATTGATGTTTGAATCTGTCGGTACGAAAGGCACAAGTAAGAACTGCTCTCCGATGTTCACAAAAAACTGATGTAGTTGTGCACATCAGTATGTTCACTTAGATAACATTTTTTGTTCACAACTATGATTGGGAATATTTTTAACATGGCTTGAAGTTGGCAGCCACTAAAAAAGCTACCACAGCTTGATTTATTCTTTAACTCAAACCATAACTGCAAACTGTAGTCTGTAAACTTGTTTAGTGTGCCTTGAGAACTATAATCTTGCTTGGAATGCGCTAAGTTAGACTTTGATCACAGTAACGGTCGTTAACATTGGCAAGAACTAAGTAAAGTCAATGCACTCTGTTCTCAACTGCTATAAAACTTGAACTTTCAAAGATCTCTGGTTCCCTGGGGCATTACAATTTATTTTTAGAGAAGAAACATAAAGGAGCTTCCCTTTCACTCCTGCCAAGAACATATGGTGGGATTTTTTTTACTTAAATAGCCCATATTCCTCAGTCTTTCTTCTGAATAATCCATAGCCTTGTAAAGAAATATTTGCATCTTGGGAGAATATAAAATCAATTATGTAACTATTTCTAAGATGATTTTTGTTTAGCTTAGCAGTACAGAACAAGCATGTAATCTCTCCTGTAAAGGTGATGAAGTTGCCTAGATTTGTTAGCTATAGCTTTTTCTGGTTTACAGCCTACACAGTAGAAGTGTAAAAATGAGCTTACTAGAATCATGTGAAATGTTTTGGAAATTGTACTAGGTTAGTCTTTGACTCGTTGCACTGCCCTGTTATTTAACGTGTCAGTGTTTGAGAGACATGCATCAATCTGCTTTCTATACTTTACTGAGCAAATAACTAATAAGGTATTAATACAGTATTGCTCTGAATTGTTATCCTTATGCTTAACCGTAAAATCTTCATGAAGGAACTCCTGATTCCTAGGATGAAACATAACTATAGAGGATATTCGCACCCATAAAGCAGACCATGAATTTAAATAACAAGTATATAATAAATAAATAACAACGGAAAGTAATAAAGTGTTTCTACAGTTTTGCATCCAACATCTGTACCAACCAACTACCATAAGTTTTGGTTTGGCTTT